>JAWWEE010000001.1:49065588-49102566 GCA_035221455.1 Xenops minutus
GGGAGAGGGAGCGGGATGGGGAGTGGGATGTGAGATACGGAGCGGGATCGGGATGTGAGATAAGGAGCGGGATCGGGAGCGGGCAGCGGGATGGGGATCGGGATCGGGAGTGGGATGGGGAGTGGGATGTGAGATAAGGAGCGGGCAGCGGGATCGGGAGCGGGCAGCAGGAGCGGGCAGCGGGATAAGGAGCGGGCAGCGGGAGAGGGATCGGGATGGGGAGGGGGATGTGAGATAACGATCGGGAGAGGGAGCGGGATGGGGAGCGGGATGCGGGATAAGGAGCGGGAGGGAGCGGAATAAGGAGCGAGAGAGGGAGGGAGCGGGATAAGGAGTGGGAGAGGGAGGGAGCGGGATAAGGAGAGGGAGAGGAATAAGGAGCGAGAGCGGGATGGAGAGTGGGGGCGGGAGCGGGAGCGGGATCGGCATAAGGAGCGGGATGAGGATCGGGATAAGGATCGGGATGGGGAGCGGCATAAGGATCAGCATAAGGAGCGGGAGCGGGATGAGGATCGGGATGGGGAGCCGGATAAGGATCGGGATAAGGAGCGCGAGCGGGATCAGGATCAGGGAGCGCGTCCCGATGGGCATCCATTGTCCCGGGTGTAAAAGCTGCCTAAGCTTCCTACACCTGTGTTGTACTAAACATGGAGTTCCAACTCTTCCCTGCCGCATAAGTATAGGGGTTTTTATTCCCATTATGTGACTACATTCTTTTTTTTTTTCCCCCAAATCATGTGGTGTTATGCAAGGCAAAGCGCATTTTTCCTAAAGGATAGTTGTTCCTAAGAAGCAGTCTTGTAACAGGAGTTGCCCAGTTTTCATGAGGGCACACAGCAGCTCCTGTAAGTGATGGCCCCTTTCTAAATACCTGCAACACTTACTCTTTTTGCATGGAATGAATTGTGAATGTTTTAAAGTATATAATTTATAAAGTCTGTGAAATTACACCGTTTGCTATAAGCGGTGAAAACTGGTTGTTAAGATCCATGCCAGGTATTCCTTCCCATTATCCCTGCAATCAAAACATCCACTCCTGTGCCAGGTGATGGCCTGGGTTTTTGGAAGGCGTATGTGGAAGGATGTATCTTCGGTGGCATTTTAATTTAGATCAGAAGTGAGCTTTTAAAGTGAATTTCCTGGTTCTCCCTGTTTGCCACACTTTATGAAGATGAGTGCTCTGCCACTTTAAAAGCTCCTGAGATGTGTATTGTGTGAATGCCATAATTGTAGCATCAGATACTTTTCCATAATTAATTAGAACTTAGCAGTGCTGCACTAGTTATGTAGACTTTGCAGCCAGAGCTGGGAAACCTGTATGGAGTTTCTAAGGAATAAGGGTGGCATAACCTTCTCACTCCATTCCAGACTGGAAAAGCAATGTGTGTATTCTGGATGATGGGAGCAGTCCCATTTTTAGCCATGGCCTTGCTGTGACTTTGGGACCTACACTTTGTACCATGTCGTGGAATCCACAGTCAAGGAGGCAAACTCTAATGCCATGGTGAAGTAAAGAAAAATTCAGAAGGAACTGATAATTTCTGCTGTAAGGAGCCCTTTCAGGGAGGAAAATAGGAAATAGGGAGCTGACCTTTGCTACCAAGAAAAATGTAGTAACACCGGATATGCAAAAGAGAACATAAATGCAGGTTGGTGGAATATTTATAATGCAAGTATTTTTGTAAATGCAAAGGACTACACTGCTTTATTCTTCTACCGTTTTCCATGACATTATCTAAAGATAATGAAGCTAGTCCTTAACTTGAATATTAAAAATATTTCATCACCAAGATTCTTGACTTCTAGGAGGATTCTTTTCTGATAGTAATACTATTGATTATTTAATCCTAAAGAAAAAAACTATTTTCCATCTGAAATAGTAACTGTGTGCTTCCCTACACAAGCTAAATCATGAAGCACCAAAGTTAACCATTTAGAGAGAATAAGTGTGCTGCACATGGACCTTCTGAAGGTAGTATCCCTCAAGCGCTTCATGTTGTGTTTCTAGTAATTGCCTCAGATGTATTTCATTTGGGGAATACTCCCGATACTGTGTACCTAATTAAATAAGCCACATGTTTACAACTGGCAGTACCCTAATGTCATTTTTTCAACCTCATTGAGCATAATAAAATATACTTTCCCTGGTGATACTATTGCAGCTGCTACAGATCCCATATGGGAAGATGCTGTACTTACTTGAGACAAAGCTACAAATAGTTGCCCCAGAACTCTCTGTCTGCACTATATGGTAAAAGAAGTTCCATTGGAAACATCATCAGGAGAAGCAGATAGGGTTTGTAAATAGTCCAAGGGGCTAAACATTCTAACAGTGAAAATATTTACAAAGAAGCCTTAACATATCGTGAGTTTTCTTTCTTTGCAGGGGAGTTTGAATTTTATAACTTCATTTTTTTTCATATGTTTATAAATTTACTCAGAACTCTATGTCACCCAAAACATGGTTCCTGTAACATGCATCTATGATCTACATCAAAGTTTCACACAGAAATAAAATATGAGTGTAGTAGTCTTATTGCATGGGTAACAAATTATGGAAATTTTTGTGTTCCTTGACATTTATGCTATCACCTTCGTGTTACTTCATGAAATGTTGGCTATAACTAGTCTAAGAGAAGAGTGAAAGGAAAAGTTTCCACCATATATAGTCAGACTTCGATTCAGTTTTCCAAGTGTCTTATAAGTTTGATTTGAACCGTACAGATTGCATCTTAAATTGTATGCTTAAGGGAAGTAAATAATGTTCTATGAAAGAAAAAACAGTTTTGGCAATATGTAGTTTGAATGTTTGAACTTGCAAATGGAACATTTTCTCACAGTAGTTTTTGCACTTGATTTCTTAAATGAAAAAGGGAAGATGGAAACTGTCTACTTTGGAGGATTGTTCTGATTCTTTTGTGCTTTACTGACATGACCCGTCCTGCCATGCTGCTCTACCCAATGCCTCCTTGCAATTCTTGTTGGACTCACAGGGGGTTTGTTTTACCCACTTCAACTGCCAGTCTCTTCTTCACCTCTGCTCTTCCTTTTTAATATGATCTCGCTTCTTGTCTGGTTCCCATTATTCCTCTACATTCCATAGTCCTGTATCACTTCCTACTACTAATGCTGCTCTTTTTTCCCTTCCCTCCCTTTCCATTTGATTCAGGGCGTTTTCTTCCTTCTGGTTTTTATCACTTTCTTCTTCAGGGTGAAAGACTGATGTGCTGTCTTTACTCCTGCAAGTCTGGAACACAGCAGCATCCATTTGCTCAGGGAAAACTACCGAGAATACATACTTTCCCTTCAGAGAGAGAGGTACATTGTAATGGCTGTAGGAAGAGGAGTATTATTCAGATTTCTCATACATACTGGGTATTTTTAATAAAAGCATCATACTATTCTTTTGTGCACAGAAAGGTTTCCCTTAATATGCATACAGAAATATTTTAGATAAAACTTTCCAAAATAACTTAGCATAAAGAAGGTAGCTGGCATGACAAATATTAACCCAAAAAGTAAGTATTTGTTAGCAAAACAACAAATGCCTGTGTTCTGCCTTTAAATAGAAAATATTAGGAATATTTAAGACGGAGTGATGAGACTCCATCTGTAACAACAAGGGGAAAAATAAAGATAAATATCCAGTCAGAACTACTTGAGACTGGCTTTTATATTTAAGGTTAATGTGGAATGATAGCTCAGTCATTTAGATCATGTACCTGGATCTTGTTACCAGACTTGACATAACAGAGGACTCTTCTAGTCATAACATTATTTGTCTTCTAAGGCACTTTAATAAAGCATGTATTGGAGTTCAAGAGGACTAGTTACAGACTTGGATTTAATCATAGCTCTGTCTGAAGGGTAATGACCTTGGGTGGTAATTTGTCTTGTCACTCTACTAAATCATGTTTGAAAAAGCGAGGCTTCAAGATTTAAGAAATACTGTTGCATAATTCTTTGAATTTAAATCAAGCTATATCTAGAAAGAAATTCTAGTGAACTTTCAGAGAACTGGTTTACTTAATGAACTAGGAATGTTGCTTGCCAAGTTGTTTTTCTTAAACTTTTATGTGGCAAAGAGGAATATTGGTCACATCAAAGTTTCAGTGGTAAGAACCCAGTAACAGTGTTTTACTTACTAATTTGCACAGATTATGTGGAGTTTTTTTTTAAAAAAATTTCAACTTGAGAATTAACTTAGGAATTACAGTTTTGATAAAGTTATATTTTCTTACAGAAAAAAAAAATCCTTGTAGCCTGCTGCTTATGTGAGATAAGAGCATTTCTTGATATATACAACAGATTTTAGTAAGTGATGTTTAAGCCATAGATAGATTAGTATTTCTTTTGACTGTGATGTAACTAATTTGCCATTTAGATATCGTTATTTGATTCTCTTCCTGTACTGGATGAAACTTTTAGGAGACAAAAATAGTGGGGAAAATATAAACACCTAATTAGTTGATTTTGGAAGTTCTTGAAACCTTTCCTTTGATGGTTTTTAGCTGAAATCTGCATGATATGTAGATTTATTTTCTTGACAAAAGTAAAGCACCAGTTCTGTGAGTTAGATCTCAAGTACTATAGCAAAACAAAAGTAAAAGAATGGTGAGATTTAATTTTTAAGACAGAGTGCTTTAGAAAAGATAACAACTGCTGACCCAGAACAAAGCTAAGCTTATGGGTTGTGAAAGCCAACCAAGAAAACACAATTCTGAACAATTCATGTCTTTCAAAGTAGAGTATGGGGAGTTTCTAGGAAGCTGTCTCTCAAGGTGAAGGTCCAGTCACTGCTTCGTCTGGAAGACTCTCTAAATAACATTTTACATTTACATAAAAATGGAGGAGATTGAGTGTAATGCCTTCAGTAGACTGAAATTCAATGGGACATTAAAATAAGTAGCTTTAAATAGAGGGCACACAGTGGAATGGTAAAAGCAAAAAGTGTGAGTAGAAGAAAGAAAGCACCAGATAAACTAAAAAATACCCAGCATTCTGCATGGCACAATATGATAAATATATTAATATGGTAATGTTTGAGTGAGAGGAAAGAAGATGATGACATATTACAAAAGTTTAGTGCAACATGCTTAGTTATGGTAGTGTTGACATCTCCATTGTTTTGTAGAAAACTTACTCATTTTATTACCTGAAATTACTTTTATTTGATTACTAGTAGCTGAACAACTAAAATGCCCACTTTTCAGGTACAATTTACAGTAGATTAATTTCTTAATTTTTTCCTCCCATTTCTTCATACTAGCAACATTACTTTAGAATATTTATGTTATGTACTCTCTCCCACCTCCTATCCTACATCTCAGTTAGGGATGGAGAGCAATTTTTTTTCCCCCGACTACTGTGACTTTTTAGATGTAGGCTGCCATAACATAATGCTGAGTTGTAGGAATAGACTGTGCAAATGGAACAATGGTCAGCAAGAAGATTTGATGACATTTAGCAACAAAACAGCTGTTAAGTCATATCAGAATTAAAAACCCAAAAACAAAACCAAAAACAAATGCAAAAAACCCCAACCCCCCAAACCAAACAAACCTAAAACCAAAAATTAAAAATGCTTATGAAACCCCAACAACAGTCTTGTATTAGAAGCTGTAAAGGTTTGTGTATTAATGCTCTCCAGCTCACTCCTATCAGACAGCAAGATGGTTAGATTTGTTTAGCTAAATCATAAAGGATGCACTGGTTGGTAGCAAAATAAAGCACCACCATCTGCAGTTAAGAGATAGATTCTGTTTTAGAATGTTAACAATCTAAATTATGTTTTTGCTGCTGTGGCTTCTGTAGCATGGAACATTTTATTGCTCTCTTCCCATGCATGTCTCCAAAAAGGCCCTGACCCCTTTAGGAAGAGGTCAGAGTTAAAAATACATCTACATCTTACTCAAAGTGACATGTTTTGGGAGGGGGTAATACTTCTTGTTTTGATAAAGAGACTGACTTTAGTAGCTCATTTAATCTTGCTAGTGTTCCGCTGTAGATATTAACTATTTAATGGAGAAAGCAGATGAGTAGGTGGAGTGAAAGGCTTTCTGCAGTCCTCACCCTGAAGAGTAACGTCACATCCACATATCCTCTCTAGTTTTGTTGTTGTTTTGTTTTGGATTTGTTTGCCTGTTTTTGTGAAATACCACATAGCACTTAATGACTCTTGTCTTCTTCTTAGACAACAACCATAAAACAGGTGCAGATAGGTAATTTTGTTAGAATCAGACTTGTTAGCACTCAGATGAAAGTGGTACTTTTAAACTTCAGAATTTATATTGCATGTATATTAAAGCCAGCAGCGTCTGAGCATCTCTGTCTTATTCATCTGTTTGATTTTTGGTTACAAGAAGACAATGTTGGAAACAGCACACACAGAGACAGCAAGAGCCTAAAAATTCCAGTCATCTTAAGTCACTGTTTCCATGTGGCTTCCTTGCAAACTACTAAAGAGATATAGGAGATACTAAAATTAGTTGCAAAGTTCAGTCATGTTCTTAATAGTAGCAGCTACTTAGCTGAAGGGCAACGCTAATAAATTAACTATTTTTTCTTTCTCTGAGACAAATCACTACACCTGCAAGTTGAATGTCTCCCTCTTATATGACAAAAACTCCTTTCAGTGTGAAGGGCTCAGTATATAATTGACATATATTTAATCTGAATTGTTTTTCTAGTAAAATATTTTTTATGCAATTGTCCAAGGGTCACATTAATAAGAGAAACAAACAGAAGGGAAAGGCCATTCTACCTATGCTGGAAACAGAAGTATCATTTTCAGAAACCTGCTCAATTAAGAAGGAATTTAGATAAGTGTGGTGAAAAAAGGGATAAAATGCACCTTGTATTTCTTATACTTTTCAATTTTCACTCTTCTATTCTGTCTTGATTTTGTCTAAATCATTTATAGAAGGAAAGAAAAGCTACCTTAGTATTAATTTCAGTGATTTTAGGTAACCCATGTAATGTTAGAAATTTAACTTGTACTTTGCATTCATATAAAAACCCCATCAAACTGGCTTCCATTCAAACTTTTTGTTATTTATCCCTCCCTTCATTTGACCCTAGTGATGACTGTATGGAGGGTTTTACTCTGAAGCATACTTTTAAGTCATATGATGTGTATAGGTAACAAAGATAATAAAAACCTTCCAACTTATTGCTATCAAAAGCAGGTGTTTTTTGGTCTCTGCTGTGTAGTTCCTCCCTTCTTCCATGTGTTAGTTCACCCTCCTGTGAACTGACTGATCCAGCTATCCAGCATGGAGTTTTATAATATTCTTAAGCTAAAAGACTTTTTTCTCCTGGGGGGACAAAAACCTCTCAAATGAATCAAAACAAAAAATATTTTGTTCCTTCCAATCAATTTCTTCCCTGGGAAGTTCCCTGGGACTCTAAGATTTTGTTAGGGAATTTTAATATTTTACCATAGTGAATCAGTAGTGATTGCTGAGGTCTACAGCATTAAATCATTCTAGGAGCCAGGTTCCTTCCAACCTTTCTTCATCCCACAGTGGGATCCTGGGGTGGTATGAAAGTCTATATATCCCTTCTCACCTGATAGCTTTCTTCCTGAGTTCCCTGCCTGTTCAGTCCTGTGAGGTGTATCTTAGAGCCTTTGTTTTTATAAAGGTATGACTCTTAAAGTTACGATGTTTGTCAATTCTATTTTGAGATATCCTGAAAGCTGATATGTCTTCACATACCTTTTTGGTTCAAGTCCATGAGTGAAAAAAATTGAGGGACTTTGAAGGCAAATTCCTCAGGGTTACTGTAATAAGGAAGGAGACAGAGTAAAAAAGTTTAGTGAATCTTCTGGTGGTAATATTACCTTGACAGTTGTTCCTACTCTTACTTACACTGAAAGGCCAATACCATAAAAGAATATGATCACAGGGCCAATGCATAAACATAATGTCTTGGGAAAGCGCCAGCATAGTTTCTCTGAAGGGACACAGTGATACAATCAGACACTTCCAGCAGGTTTGTGAGTCAGGAATTATGTGGACCAGGACAGAACAGGAAACATACTTGCATTTTCAAAGCGCATTGGTACAGGTTTCTCACCAAAAGGTGTCAAACAAAGTTACCATGGAATAGGGGTAAATGTCCTATACTGAACTGGACATCTGGTCCAAGGACGGAAGCAGAGAATACAGTTTAATTTTTACTTTCTAGCACTTCTCTCTTTCAGAAATGTTTGGGTTTACTGATGTTGTTTTATGTAACAATCTTCAACAATGAACCAGAAAAGGGAGTGCACTTGAAATGATACTTGCATGACATTAAACTCTTTCAGGTAATCAAATGCTCTGCCAGTGGGAAAAGCTCCAGAAGGCCTCACAAAAGTGAATGAGTAAAAAGATAGGCTTTGAGAAGTATACCAGTATAAGGTAAAGCATAGAATTACCTGTTAAACCTGCAAGTCTAAATTCATGAAATCTTGAAGTCATTGTTGTCAGCTCTCTGAAATCTTTGACTCAAACTGCAGCGGCAACTGAATAAAACTGCAGTAAACAACAGAGATGTAAGGCATCATGAGGAGTAGTACTGAGAGCAAGACAGAAGGCATTCACTTCTCTCTGGGAAATCTTAGTGTACTCCTACTTGAGTACAGCATGCAGTTGTGGTCTGCAAGAACACAACAAATTTTAAAAATGAATTGAAAAATACAACTAAAATGATCCAAAGGGAGAGATTGTCAATCGGATAAAGACTAAAAGGCCTTTGTCACTGCAGTCTTCTACTTTCCAACTATGTTTTCCCAGACAGAAAGCTGTGAGAAGAATACTACTGTGTAGGATGTTCTTTGATTATGTTCATCATTGTCACTTGAACACTGAGATGAGTATCTTCAGCACACAGAGTCTGGAGCACAAGTCTTAGGAGGAGTGGCTGAGGGAGCTGAGGGTATTTGGCCTGGAGAAAAGGAGCCTTAAAAGAGACCTTATCACTCTCTACAACAGCCTGAAAGAAGAGCGTAGGCAGGTGGGGGTCATTCTCTTCTTTCAAGTAACAAATGACAGGGCAAGAGGAAATGACCTCAAGTTGAGTCAGGGGAGGTTTAGGCTGGATCTGAGGAAAATTTTCATCACTGAAAGGGTAGTCAGGCTGCCCAGGGAAGTAGTGGAGTCGCTCGCACTGGAGGTATTTAGAAGACATGTAGATGTGGCACTTGGGGACATGCTTTAATGGTGGACTTGGCAGTGCTGGATTAATGGTTGGACTCACGGACCTTAAAGGTCTTCCCCAACCTTAAATGACTTTCTCTGTATGTCATATTGCAAGCAAAATATTTGTTTAGTGCAAATATTTTTGATCTTTCTCAAGTGTACAGTTTCTGCAAGTACCTGCACTTTCAGAAGGTGGCAAATCCTGTAAAAGCGAGGCTGTTTACAGGCTCCAGTGCCATGTGAGACACAACGTTTCTCGTGGGGGAGGCTAAGCCTGCCCCGGGACTCAGTGAGCGCTGGCACAGGCTGCACGGTGCAGATCTCTTCTGGTAGGACTGCGCCGAAAAGGGAGTGGGTGCTTGTTCCTCCCTCCCGCAGGCACAGCATTAGTTCCTAATACTTTTCCAAATCGGTTCGGGAGGATGAGGGAGCAGCGGTGGCGGACGGGCTCCCTCCGGAGGACCGTGCACGCTACTGCGAACCCGAGACGGGGAGGGAAAAGGAGCGAAGACCAACCTCCAAAACGCCTTTCCGAAACTGTGAAGGGTGTCGGTGCCGGCGGGAAATGAAGGGCAGAGCGTGCCGGGAGGAGGCACCCGTCACACAGCATCTTGTCCTGCCCTGGGGGATGTCCTGACAGGCGCTGGAAGTGTCGCTGCTGTGACCCGCTCCGTCAGGAAAAGGGAGCAAAACTGCTTGTGTATGAAGCATGTCAGTGCACTGGTTGCTTTCACATTCATACCCTTGCTTTTGCAATTTCAATGGCTGCGTGAATATTTAACTTTTCCACTGCTTTGCAAGTATCCCTCACACATGTGCGAGTGCTTCGTAGGAAAGGGATGTGTTCCCCAACCTAGGGTTTTTATACCTTGATGAGCCCACACAGACGGCAATGGGCGAATTGGAGGTAAATTGTTCAACCTGCATTAAAAAGTTATATCCTTGACTCCAAGTCCAAGAACCTTCCCAATAATAAGTAATACAAAATTATCAAACAAAGTCTTCCTCTCTTTTCTCTCTGTGCAGGAGTACTTTTCCTTCAGGAGGAGTGGAACAAACATAATTTACTGCAAAAAATGTAAACAAGGGGACTTTTGGGGCCTGCCAAGTGATTTTTAGGTGATAGTTATGGTAGGACTGACATAGCCCAAATTGGAAGATTAGGGTATTTGGTGGTAGTTTAAAACTTGAATGAGGATAATGCGCACTGGTTACAATGTATTAGCGAGTTCAGAAAGCCTGGGGGAACTTTGTAAAAGATTTAAAACACTAGTTACAATGTCTCAGCCAACATTCTGTTGAAACGCGTTTCTCACAGTAGGCAAAGCCCACGGGTGTATTTCAGCAGATCTGTTTGTTGAGCGTGATTTGCAGTTTTTAAATCATCCTCATCATCCTCTGAACACTTCCATGAAGTTTTCCCCCCCGGAGGGTGGCTGGGAGGCGGTCACAGCACCAAGCCTGCCAGAGTTGAAGAGGCATTTGGACGACGCTCCCAGGCACATGGTGTCACTCTTGGGGTGTCCTGCACAGGGCCAGGAGCTGGGCTCCATGGACCTGATGGGTCCCTTCCCACCCAGCATCTCCTATGATTTTATGTGGAAAGCATAGTAGCGGTGAGAGGAGTCCACATCGCTTTTCTGTTTGTGTTTTCCCATAAGGGCGCCCCTCAGACCCTCGCCCTCGCTGAAGCAAAACCGAAGGGGCCCGACGAGCGGCTTCTGCCGCTTTTCTCTGCCCTTTCCCCGCAGCCCAGCGACTTCTTTCGCCGCTGTTTGCCTGCGGTCCTGCTCTGCTCCCCGTCGCTCCGTGGAACACCGTGCCCCGCGGGGCCGCCTGTCCCTCCGGGCCGCCCTTCCCTCAGCCCGGGGGCTCAGCCTTTCGCTCAGCCTTTCCCTCAGCCCGTCCCTCAGCCCCTCGGACTCAGCCCGTGCCGGAGCACAGCCCGTCGGTGCCCGCTCGCCCGG
The DNA here is from genome assembly GCA_035221455.1 of Xenops minutus. Lineage (NCBI taxonomy): Eukaryota > Metazoa > Chordata > Aves > Passeriformes > Furnariidae > Xenops > Xenops minutus. The sequence continues at coordinate 49,076,741 of JAWWEE010000001.1, forward strand.
CAGGGGGCGCTGCTGGCCCGCGCTGTGCGCGCTGGCGGCGCTCGGCGGTTCCATTGGAGCAGGCGGAGCGGCGTTGGCGCCATTTTGAAGCCGGCAGGGGGACCGGGGCGAGCTGCGGAAGGGGAGGGGGCTGGCGGCGATTGGCTGCGGCGGCGGCGGCAGCGCCTCTCCGAGCCCGGAGCGGCGGCGGCGGCGCGGAGCGGACCCGCCTGCGACCAGCGAGCAGAGGCGGCTGCGGTGGCGGCGGCGGCGGGGTAAGCAGCGCGGCACCTCGGCCGCGGGTACCCCCGCCCCGGCCCCCGCTCCATTTTCCCCTTCCCGGGGGGGCGGGGAGGCGCCCGCCCGGACCGAGCCCCGCGGGGAGCGGAAGGGCAGAGCTCCCCTCGGCCCGTGGCGGAGCTCCCCTCTCCCATCCCCCGCGCCCCTCCGCCGAGCTGCTCCCCTCCTCCCCTCCCGCCGTCAGAATTGAGTTTGCCGCCCCCCCGTGCTCGGGGGTGACCTTGGCCGGGGTGCGCGGGGGGCCGGCGGTCACCCCCTGGCCGCGGGGGCCCTGCGGGCGGTGTCGCGCCCGCCGCCGGTGGCTCCGCGCGGCGCGGCGGGCCGGGGGGCGGGGAGGGCCGGGCCGGGCAGCGGAGGCGAGCGGAGCGGAGCGCAGGGGAGGGGAGGGGAGGGGAGGCTGCTCGCCCGTGGCGGGGAGCGAGCGAGCCAGCGAGGGAAGGAGGTAGGGAGGCAGGGAGAGAGTGATCGCGGCTCCCCGCGTGTGCCTGCGCTCCCTGCCCCGCCGTGTGCCTGCCCTGCCTGCCCCGGGCGTCCCCTCCCTCCTTCCCTCGCTCCCTGTGCCGGGCAGCCGGCCCGGTCCGCGCTCGGCGGGGCAGCACCGGGGCTCTCGCCGCCGCTGCTGCTGCTGCTGCCCGGGCTGGGCGCGGGGACACCCCGTCCCTCTCCTCTCCCTCCCTTCTCCTTCTCCTCCTTCTCCTTCTCCCTCTCCTCCCCGCACTTCGAGCGCTCCTCAGCGGGAAGAGAGAGCTGCCGGGCACCGCGCTTTCGTGGGTCCCTACTTGTGTGCGAAGCCCGGCTCTTTCGTGCTGCCTTTGCCTTTTTTTTTTCCTTTCCTCCTCTTTCTTTCTTTCTTTCTTTTTTTTTTTTTTTCCCCCCTCCCACTTCGCATCAGGCTCTGTTAGAAAGCGCTCGGGAAGGGAGGACGGGTGTGGGGGGGGGGCGGTTGCCGCCGCCTGGTAGATGGAAAACTCTGAATTTTACATCTGAATTGCCAGATGGAGAATGGTTAATTTATAGGTTCTGTATTGTTTACGTTGGGAGCCTCCGGTCAGGAATGTAGGTCCGTCACTTCAACCCGCTGCAAATAAATCACTATCTGTTCTTCAAAAACAAATCAACAATTAATGATGGTGAACAGTCCTGGAAAATTAAACTGCAGCAGACCAGCTTCTGTAGGGCTGGATTTTGTCTTGCCAGCCTTATTCTGACTTTTATGCTTTCTTGCTGCACGGTTGCTTTCTGAGTGCTGTGATTATTTAGTTAGGCGTTGTGTTTCCCCGTTTAACACAACTGCTGAAGCATTCTCGTGTTGGTCTTTGTTTTGTGCTTGCCGGGTAGGTGCTTTGACTGTAATTGATTTCTCTTTACTGGAGATGGAATAGAAGGAGCACTGAAAATTTGAATGCCTTTGTAGTTGAAAACGGGTGTCAAATCACGTTTTGTGAAGGGAATAAGATGACGTGAATTCCTTCAGGTTTTCATCTTCCAAACTAGTGGAATTGTTCAGTTTTCAGGTGATAGAAATTTTGCCTGGTATGCCTTGTATGTAATATAGTTATGCTAAATATTATATTGTATAAAGTAATACATCAAAAAGATGTGAAACATCTGGATGCATGCCATGCTCAGACCATCCTAAAAGAAGACTGAGAGTGACAGGCCATCAGGTGAGGTAGTTTAACAGATGTGTGTGTATCATGTTCATCACAGAGTTTGAAAGTGTGCACTACTGGAGAAAGTAGTTTAATACTTTAGCACTTGCATGACATCTTGTGTCTGTGTTCAAAGCAAGGTTGTAATTGATTACTGTAAAGTGGGGGCCTATGGAATGGCTGTGTGTGTGGTGTTTAGTTTTGATTTTGTTTGTTGGGTTTTTTTTATAGTTCCTATCCCTTAGCATTTGCTTGTGTATCTCTTGCATTCTCTTTACTGGTTAGTGTACAGACTGGATAAACTATAGTTCAGTTTTTGATGAAACAACCAGATCAAATTAAAATTATTAAAATGGAAAATCATATGCAACTTTTTTTTCTCTTGTGCCATGTAAATATTGAGTTTAGACTGTACCTAGCAAACTTACTTATGGACTGAAATTGAGCAAGTCAGCTAAGTCATTATTAAGCTGTAATTAACCATATAAAAACCAACAGTCATTGCTAGCATTTGGAAAAGCACAGTAATGAAATAGGGGCACGACCTCAGGCTTTATCCATTATTGTCTGTACAGCAGAAGGCTCTGTTGCCTCCAGTAGATCAAGGTGCATTTTCTTTTGCAATATGTTGCTCTCTACCAGGCTTTCAGGTGATGCTTTTTTCCTCTCTGTCTGTTCTTTCTCCAGTCACCTAGTTTATATTCATGCAGAAGAGTAAGAGGGTACACGAGTATGTGTAGGAGTCTTTTAGTTTAGTACAGGATTTTCATTTAAAGGTATTTGGAGTAAATGTTTTTTTTCTTTAAACCCGAGTTTGGAAGAGATGATAAAGGCTACTTGTTGCACAAGCAGAATTTTCGTGGAAGGAATGAATAAGAAAATGTGAAGCTGAACTGTAAAAACATGCAAAATAGGAGATGAAGGAAAATGTGATAGTATAACTCGTTATTTTTTCCAGCCAGTTTGATTCTAATATCCCTTTCTTTTAATATTACTTATCCTAAATACATACCTTCCTCTTTCTTGACATAGTCTTTCCCACTGCCTTCAGACAAGTTCCTTTATAGAATCAAAAAGTAGTTCTGATACGTGGTGTGTTATCTTATCACTTGTCAGTACCATTCTCCTTCTAGCAGATTTCTGAAGTAATGATGTTTTTACTCTTAGCACAAAATGTCAATAACGCAACCTGAAATTATCTTTGGATAGACTGAGAGAATATTGGAGGCTTTCAGTCAATTTTGAAACTGGGTGGTAAGGGAAAACTGTGGACACTTTTAAAAGGATGTGTTAGTGTGACGATCCTTGGTGGTGAAGTGTTGTGTTAATTTTCCACATCTGTTGACTCTCTGGACTGTTTGGGCAGCATTGACAGATCCTGGAAGGAATCAAGGCTTTTAAAGAATTGCAAAATATGTGCTAGAAAAAAAAAATCATCTTTCCTTGCCCTCAGAGGTTGAACATCTGAAAGTCAGGACTGTGCATGTGTATAAATGGCATACCTATTGCTTTTCCATTGGTAGCCTCTTCAGTTGAATGTAATCTCACAGAAAAGGTGAGGGTTTTTTTTGTCTGCTTAGTTCTAACACTTAAGTAAAATACATCAAAAGTGCAGTGTGTGATAATTAACTGTTATTTTAGCAAGTTGGTGGTGTACTTCCAAACCTCTTTGGAACATTTTGGATTCCACAATAAAAAATGCTATAAATGTGAATATTTACTGTAACACATCTAATTTGAAGGAATTCCATGTAATACAACTAATACTTTAGCTTAATTTCTAAGAATCAGTGTTAACACCTCCACTCTTTAAAAGTTATTACTGTCTGTCTCAGCATATAGTGCTTTTCAACCTTTTCTAAAGTGTGAGGAAGTCCTTGAAGTATGTTCTGAAGATTAACACCTCTATTACTTTGTCCCCATCTATGGAATTTACTCTTTTGCATCCCATCCTAAGCACTGGAAAAACATTTTGCATCATTCTGCTTGTTTTATACTGCCTGATCTTCAGCTGATTTTTTTCACCTCACAACAACTTTGGTATTGATGTGCTTCAAGAAACAGTAATAAAGAAAAAGTGCCATACCTCACTTGCAACAGATGGGCATGTTTGTGCTAATCATCTTGTGTCTGTCACCATTTGTATGGTAGTACCATAACCAGGGATCAGGACCCCATCTGGGGTGTTCAAATTTAGACCCTGTTCTTTAAAGACTGATTCCAGACAATACTGACTGTGTGTCCTTTTTCTCTGACTTTATTGAAAATCCTGGTGGATGTTTCTGCTGCTGAAGTGAGATGTCACTTGCATGCTTTTTAATGGACAAAAAAAGACATGAAGTTAGCAGTTAGAAATGTTAATGTCTTAATTGCTTCCACTATATTCACCTAAACTACATTTTCATAGAATTGTGGAATGGTTTGGATTGGGAGGGACCTTAAAGATCATCTAGTTCCAACCTCCTGCTGTGGGCATGGACACCTTTCACTAGACTGGGTTGCTCAGGGCTCCATCCAACCTGGCCGTAAACACTTCCATAGATTGTGCAGGCTCTCTGGGCAGCTGTTTCTGTGCCTCACCACCCTCCCAGGAAAGAACTTTCTCCTAATATTTAATCTAAACTTACTGTCTTTCAGTTTGAAGCCATTCCCCCTTGTCCTGTCAGTATGTGCTCTTATAAATAGTCTCTGTACATCTTCCTTGTAGGCTCCCTTCAGGTACTGGCAGGCCACAATCAGGTCACCCCGAAGCCTTCTGTTTTCCATGCTGAACAATCTTAATTCTCTCAGTCTTTCCTCATTAGGAGATGGGCTTCATCCTTCTAAATCAACTTGGTGGCTCTCCTCTGTACTCCCTCCAACAGGTCCATGTCCTTCCTGTGCTGGGGACAGGAGTCTGTAGCTCTTCTTTAAAGAGTACTAGATTCAGCTAAAATGTAATTGCTTAGAAAGTGACTGTTGACTGAGGCTTTCTACCTCTATGCAAATACACCTATTGGTTGTTCATGGCTTCTGTCAAAGCAGCTATTGGTTCTCTCTGAGACATCCCCAGTGTATCCAACTGTATGTCCATTCAATGACAAAAATCTGAATTCTGAAAGTCTTAGAAAGGAAGGAAGCAAATAAATGACTATTAAAAGAAAGAAGGAAAGAAACAAAAAATAGTTACCCACACTAAGCACAAACATACTGCTTGTGAGGAAGTCTTGAAAAAAATTTACGTGAAAACTTCCTGTGTGTAGTCTTTGGGCCACCTCTAGTTTGACTGTTCACTTCTATTACTACAGCTTTGTTACTTGGATGTACAGTTTCGATGAAGACAGTCAGATTTCTGCAAAATCTGTGTTTGGCACTAGATGTTAGATTTTTGTTCTTAACAAAAAAGAATTGAGTTGTCAGTTATGAGACATAAGCAGAAGATACTTCATGGAGAGTTTTAATTACATTTAGTTTTGTTTTTTTTTTCCTACCCTGCATCTATCTACTTACAAATTGAAATATTTTTCTTGCAGAAAATGTACACAGAATGTGCACATTTCTTGCAGAAATGGGCAGCTTGCTGTTAGCTGTGATACTGTCTGATAATTTTGTTAATTTTGTTGTTTGACAATTCAGTAGGAAGCATCGTGCGTAGTTCCTGAACAGAGAAACAATGTATATGGAAGCACCTGTAGTTTTTTGTGCCATCAGTTTGTGAAGCTTTTGTGAGGGACAATGCCTATGGACACTCCAAGTACCACCTAGTGCTTTTCAAAGGTCTAAAGGAGACAAATTGTCTTATTTCATGGTATAAAATAAAGTTTACATTTGTTTTTCTTTTTTTTTTTTTTTTTCTCTGAGTATGAGCTAGTCAGAATAAGGCTGTAACATTTTGCCTTCCTGGGTTTTGGAAATGAAAGAAAGAATAGAAAAGCCAATGATAAAATCTTCAGATTTGTGAGGTAGTTTTTCAGAGAGACAGTGAGTAGGAGATGCATTTCCTCTTCCTTTTAGCCAACTTAAATTATGCAGTTTGTAGTTCTTGGAAACATTTCTATAATTGAAGGAGTTAAGAACAGGCATTTTCATGCACGTACAGTTTTTGTGAAGAAATATTCTGTGCTCTTTTTTAATGACTATTATATGTGTATTTGGAGAACTCAAAAAATGTGGAAGTTTTCCCCAAGTGACAAATGTTGCCTGTAGTAAGCTCTCCATTAGGTTGTCCATACTGTGTGTTTATATATGTATATGAGCATATTTAGAGTAACTTTTAATTTCTTAATAGGCCATTGCTACCTTAATCTTCTGTATTGAATAAAAACAGTAAAATGCCTTAAACCAGTATTAAAATTGCAATTTCTTTTTTATAGTTTAAATTAGTTTCTGTCCTTGTAAGTGTATGTTATGGTAGTCTGTTGTTATGATATATTTTTTCAACTCTATATTTAGGAATTAGAGCTGCATATCAAAGTTGGCGGACATATTTTTCAAAAGCTGGGAAATGTAAAATGAATTGACAGGGGACTGTGGGAGGGGAAAGCATATCTAGTGGTTTGAATGATTGAATGTCACTTTGGGATACTGGAATTCATTCTTTCTGTCAGTTTCTTGTGATCCCAGACAAGTCTATTTAAACCAAACTTTCCACAAGAGCTTATTAGTAGTGCATTGATTTCCTGGGAGACAGTGTCTAGATCCTGTCTACTTCTGCTTGTCTCAACAGAAGCTTTAGTTTCAGATGCAGTGCTGGATAAAGTGGTGTATTTGAAAAGTTGTGTCCTAAATTTCTCTACTGTGCAGGCAAAATTGGGGGACAGTTCTTAAATTTCAGTTTGTAACTTGACTTGCTTGTCTGTAAAATAAGAAGAAAACTGATTTTTATGAAAAAAATCTGTGAAAGTGCTGCGAAAACAAGTTATGGCACACTAAGGTAATACAGCCATGAATCCTTACAAAAGCCCAGTGAGAAATTGTTTCTTCAAAGTGTGGCTTAAATATAGTATAAGGGACACACATAAAATTTTAAGGAGAAAAGTTGAATAACTTTGCTTTGAATGAGCAAGAAGTCCTGTGGGGTGGGAAAAAAGTAGTGAAGGATAAGGTATATGAGCTCCTTTGTGTGTATTCTCTTTAATATTGTATAAGAAACTTTAATTCTGTTTCCTAACTCTTAAAAACTGATTTTGCAACTCTTTCCATACTTTCACTGTTCCTTTTTAAGCAAACTTAGTAAATGAATTCACTGTATGGATGTGCTCCTGAGTCATTGGGTTGTAACCTTTAGCCTCTTGTACCTACGACTAATTGATGGAATGCTATTAGCAGCAGTCAGTTTTTCTCTTGTAACCAGCATTAAGTGGAATGAGGTATGAGAGCTTTTCAGTGGGTTCTTTCAAGCATTTGCTATTGGGAGAAGGGCAGTGTAACATATAATGTTTGCATGTTGTACTGCAGGCCTTAGAAATGACTGAGTTCTGCTGAGGTGTGTTCCCCTACTGCCACCTGCAGCTGATCTTTCTGCTCTGGTTTCTCTCTAGTGACTTCTCTGTCTAGTTTGTCTTTGTACCTCTTAGGCTTCTGATTCTGATCCCTCATTGTCCAAGGTCATCCTACTTTCTTTCTCACCTTGTTCAACACTTCTTAGACTTTACAGAATCATAGAATGGGTGAGGTTGGAAAGCACTACTGGAAGTCATCTAGTCCAACCCCCTGGTTCAAACAGTGTCTCCTGCAGCACGTTACTCAGGACTGTGTCCTGATGGCTTTTGACTTCTCCAGGGAAGGAGACTGCACAACTTCTCTGGGCAGCCTGTTCTCATGCTCAGTCACCCTCACAGAGAAGGAGTTCTTCCTCATGTTTGGAGCCTGTCTCCATCCTCTTCAGATACTTAGGTTCATTATATGTATTAGGAACCTCAGGGCTGATAGGTTATATAAACTGTGGTGTATGGAGGTGGTTTTTTTTGGTTTTTTTGTTTGTGTATGTTTTGATTTGTTCCTATTTTCACCCATTTTTTCTTTCTTTTCCCTCTCCCATTAACTTTGTGTCTTGGTTGTGTGCCTTTTTCATAACCCTTAAACTTCCTAGTCCATTTGTCTGATACAACTTGTTGGTCCCTGCAGTGGAGTTAGTAGAAATAGGTGTGTCCATACCTCAGCTGTTTCCATTGTAAGTTGAGCTTTTTATCTTAAAAACTTAATTAAGACAGAGTGCTCTTCAGCTGAGAATCTGGCTGAGGTGTGAACAAATCCAGCTTTTTCTGCTAAAGAAACAGCAACATCTGGCTGTGAGCAGACAGGTGGATTAGTGATGGATTCACCTGTCATCAGGATTTACCAGATGTGTTTGTTAGTCTGGTTTGGCTGTGTAAACCTTCTATCTTCAGGGGAATGAGGAGAGAGCAACCTATAATGTACACGTGAACAGTTCTTGTACCTTTAAGTAATAGGTAGAAATTATCTGAACTGTTTTATTGTGATTATATGCATACAGTCACAGTGCAAGCAACTATATCTATTTATTAATTATTTAAAGCTTGCTCCTTTCTGTTGCAAGACCTATCCTTTAAAAATGAGTTAAGATGAGTTTTCTATAGGTGTTTCTTGTGTCCTAATGGATTCTATTTGTGGAACACAGTCCAGTGGGGAGTGCATAGAGTTTTTCGTCATTTTTGATTTGATTTTTTGTTAATGCTCTGCTGGGTAGGAGGAGAGGTCCTTCTTGGGGAGAGAGTTACAGGGTATTGTGAGGAAGTGATCCAGTCTAGTAAAATATGGTATGTGTCTTTACTGCGTATCAGCACAGATCTGAGCCTGAGCGGAAGCATAACCTGCACACTACTGCACACTGTGGTGTGGCTGTCATTGTACAGTGAACATGTCACAGAATTGTAGAAATTCTCAAGTTGGAAATCATAAAGGTCATTAAGTCCTACTCCTTGTTCCACAGAGGACTACCTGAAACTAAATCATATGACTAAGAGTGTGGTCCAGACAGTCCTTGAACTCTGGCAGGTTTGGTGCCATGGTCGCTTCCCTGGGGAGCCTGTTCCAGTGACTGACCACCTATCAGTGAAGAACCTTTCCCTAATGCCCAATCTGAATGAACTTCCCCTGATACAGCTTTATTCCATCTCATTGTGTCATAATGTGAATGATGAGTTGCAAATGAAGGATAACTAATTATTACACTTTTTTTTCAAACCAGAAAACAAACCGCAGAGTTTGAAAATTTTCTATCAAAAAGGTTGACATAGCTGTACATTTATTTGCTCCTGTTTATACTGAAACCAGGATTAAAATGCATCAATGTACATAAATTTCTGAAAGTGGGATGTATAAAAGGTAGAGGCAGACTCTCCTCACTGGTGCCTGGTGGCAGGTCCAGAGGCAGTGGGCACACACTGGAACATGAATGAGGTTCCCTCCAAACAATCAGTAACAAGTTTTCACTGTGATGGCGATGAAGCACTAGCACGGCTTGCTCTGCCAGTTTACAGAGTTGCTTTGTTTGGAGGTGCTCAAAAGCCGTCTGGATGCACTCCTTGACAAACTGGCTTCAGTTGACCCTTGAGCAGGGGGATTGGAGAAGGTGACCTTCAGAGATCCCTTGCAACCTTAACCATCCTGTAAAAATACAACCCCCTAGGGCTAAATAATTGTAAGCGATGAGTAAGTGTATTACAGAAAGTTAAAGGGGTGAATAGATTATAGGCAGACACATCTTGGTTGAACATTGAGGTAGGTGTCAAAGGTAAGTTAAGACTTTAACATCAAAAGAGTCTTCAGCTTCAACTTCTTATTTTTTAAGTTATCTTACTGATAGATTCATGTATGATAGCAGCTGACTAGACTCTGAACTTTAAGATTCTTCTAGTCCTGTCGTCTTATAATGCACTTAGTTCACCTTGTTGTAGTATGTCTTCATTTAATTTGTGCTTTGTAATCACAGTTATGGGTTCTTCCTCTGTCTTTGGGGACACAATTATGTTTTCAATCTATGGTTTTCTGTCACAGTTTTGCAAAAAGCAAAAGAAGTGTTTTAGCTAGGAAAAAAGCGGGTAGAAACCATCAGGGTAGACAACTTCTATTTGTAAAATGCCTAGCTGAATGTGGTTTTGGTACTGAGATTTCTGTATGCAGTTATAATATAAATGTTTGTTTATAGTTCGTATTGATTACAAGTGAATGCTGTGTTGTTTAGCACAACATTTGACTTTGCAGTTCAATACCTGTGCTTTCTTGTAGGTCTTAAAATTCAACCCATGCCATTAGCATTCTTTCTTTGATCTTTAGCAATTCTGTATCAAATAATTTGCAATAGGATGTGAGCCATTTAATTTTGTGTTTTTTTAATATTATATGCAACGTTTGGAATGGAAGGATATCTCATTTACGTATGTACATTCTGACTTGTTACAAAAGCAGCTTTATATTGGTTGTCCACCTGGGAAATTTTACAAAACATTGTTTTGCTTCTATGGTAGCATGCTAGTATTCTTAATTTTTTTTTTCTGTTGGTTTTTATTTTGTCTTAATTTTTAAAAAATTTCTTCTAGTTCTTTATTTTATTCCTTTTTAGTATTATGGTTTTTTAGTATTCCTAGTGCTGTTTTCTTTTTTTTTTTTTTTTTCAGCAGGAAGGAGGTTTGTTTAATTTTAATTCTTACAAAAAAAACCCAACTCCAAACAAAACAAAAAAGCAAGAAAGTTTCATGGTAGGACTCAATAAGGCATTTTTAACCAAATAAATGTTATGCTAAATGCCAAGTGTTGTTTCCTCCCAAGGGGCAACACAGTGATTAAACTTGATTTGTACCTAACATCTGTCTGTTGTAGTTTTTTATTTTCCCCTTATTTTCCCCATGGCTTCCATGCCTTTCTTGGATGTTTTTTCCTCCCCTTCTGTGAAATTACTACAGCTGTTAATCATTTGAAATTATGTAATGCAAGATATTTGAGGTTTCTATGACTGGTTTTTGTTATGCTGTTTTTAAAATAGTTAATGTAAAGGAAAATAAGAATTCCTGCCTCTTTCCCCTCATTATTTTTTAGCAGTTGGAGGAAGGAAAGAAATCATTCCTGCCTTACTAAATCTTAAAGTAGTTTCCCTACTAAAAGAGGGGTATGCCAATATTATGGCCATAAATTAGTAATAATGTGAAATTTTGATACCTAGGTAGGTTGTCAGTTCTCTTGTTTTAAAGTACCAGCCTAAGCTCTTTCTCTCATTGTTTCTGGCAATTCTGGTGAAAGATATATTTTGTGGAGTTCAAGGTCTTCTCTTTCAAATTACTATTCACCTACCATGCAACAACAAATTACTAATCATCTCTGTACATTGATCGAGCTGGGTTATATTCTAATTGGATATTTTTCTTCAGTTATTGACAAGAAAGTAGTTTTTAAATTTTAATTTAAAATCTAGAAGTCTTTCTCTAATGGTTACTTTTTCTTCATTGGCTGACCTATTTATCTTGGAACTTTTGTCTTGTGGTTAATTTTCTTTGGGTGGGATCTCCTAGTATTTTTGGTATTTATAGTGATTTCTGACTCTCTTCCACTTACCCTACTGTCAGTCTCTTCTTGTTGCCTCTGTGTATATGCTCTCCTGATGTAACAGACTTTGGGTTCTTTTTCCAGTTTAAATTATCTGCGTGATAGGTGCTGGTAACTGAACATAGTACTCGAAACAAGTTCTTGCCAGTACCTTGAAATGTGTGTTAGATACTGAGGTTTTGGTTTTGGGGGGTGGTGGGGTTGTTTGTTCCACAGAATCACAGGATGGGTCAGACTGGAAGGACCACAGTGGGTCATCTGGTCCAACCTCCCTCTCAAGCAGTGCAATCCTGTAGCATGTGGCACAGGATTGCATTCGGATAGTTCTTGAGTTATCTCCAATGAGGAGTTCCTTGAAGCACCTTGTTCTAGAGTTAATGCTACATAGCACAACTGCTTAGGAAAAACCATGATACTATACCTGGACCTAGACATAGGACTCCTCTTTGGACCCTTTTTTTTCCTCCTTGCTATTGATTTTCTTTGACTTGTAGCATGTGTTCTTGCTTGGATTTTCATATGCAGTCTTTATATTTACAGACATTTCCCTTTCTCTAATCTTTTCTTTCAGTGTTTTACTGAATGACAGTCTGATTCATTTATGCATCCATCCATCTCTGATTTCCAATTAATGCTTACATAATAAGTGATTTTCGGTACAAGAAAAGTGATAATTGTTTTATCACAGACTGATCAAACAAATTGTCCCAAGGTAATATGATAAGCCTATAAGTTACATTTATCCCTGTTTTTAAAATTCTGACTTTAGCATGCAGATATTTTCCTTATAATACTCTTCAAGTATTATTATTATCTAATTAGTGCAGGTGTGGTGGCAGTATTGTTACTTTTTTTGCTCTGCATTATTAGTGACAGTTCTGCCTTAATTTTCTTGTTCTATACCTTAATTTTTGTAATTCAAATGTACTACACCTTGATCTTTGAATACCTTTAAAAAGCTTTGTATTCCTCAGTGGTTCATGAATTCTCGGATGGTGCCTGTACAGTTGCTTTGATTTGAAAATGTGAAGTTCTTAAGTGTAGATAGAGTAATTTCTGGTAAATATGCATGTTACCAGTTGTCACAGGCAAGTTTTACCTGGTATATCTTTGAAATTCGGTATTCAACTGACTTTCTAGAATATTTCAGTAACTTCTTTCTCTCCAGTCATTAATATACAGCAGTACTTTTTCTTGATTTTAGCTATTGAAGTGCAATTTTTTTTTTTTTTAGCTTATTTACAATAGGCACCTCAGTTTGGCTCCAATTTGGTCTTTATTTCTGTATTTCCTGCTCTTTATGGTACAGCTCTCCTGTTTTGAGGGCTGTAATTGCAACTCACAACTTTTACAAAGTGCTTGTTTAAATTCACTTAGTAGTATGAAAACTTTTCTTGCACCCCAGTCAAGGGGGCAAACAGCTTAAAAACTCAGTTATGTTCCTTTGGCATGGACATTGCCTTTGACCACTGTGTTTGAGTTGTATACGTCACCAAATCACTTCTGTTAGAACACTCTGAGGACTGGTCATAGTTTGTGTTTTTTTAAGATTTTTAATAGTATCGTTGCATAGTATGACCACCTAGGGAATGTTTCCTGTAGTACTTGGCTGATAAATATATTGCAGATGTTTATTTTCTTAACATCATATTTGGTAAGCCCACACTCTTCTTTCTCTGTCAGATTCTTTTGCTATTGTCTTCCAGTTTTTCTCTCCTTGTAATTTCTTTTCCTGCAGCCATGTGCAGAAATAAGAAATTTTAATTATAAGTCCTACAGTCTCTTTTACTTAGTTTTGTGTAGAAGTATGAAAGCTGAGATCCCACAATAATAGTGCAATTTTATTTTTGCTTAGATGGTTGAATGGTTTAATGGTGAATTCTGATTTGTAGTTTCTAATAATTTTTTTTTTTTACCTCAGTGTATTTCAGTGAAATTGCTGTTTCATAAATGGCACAAAAAAGAGGCAGTTTTATTGGTGTAATTTTTTTCTTTTAATCGCATCTGAAAAAATGCAAAAACTTACAAGTTGGGTCACTTACATTTTGTGGAAGCTGCAAGTGTCTGCAACACCACTGGAGAGAGCTGTGTGCTGAGATAAGTTGCTACTGAATACTTTCTACTTGCTAAATCTTTGGGAAGCTCTTTTTAATGAAATTTGAAAAAAATACTATTGGCAGAAATGGAGACTTGCCTGGAATCATTTGCTAACTGATTGCAATCCTCTATAAGTTGCTTGAGGCCCTTTAGTGGGCATATGCTGATCTTGATACCCTGTCTTGTCTTAATGTTCTTTGTTCTTACATGCGTATTATTTTCCTGAATCCTCCAAGTGCTCTGTACATTGCAAAGATATCTCTTTGTGCAGAGTTACTACCTGCACACTTTTTAATTGTCCATGAAGCGTTTACTTAATATATTAATAAAGAAACTTAATGTACTTTGCTGTATTTTCTGATGTAAGGTTGAAAGGTTGAAAAAGTGTTTCCTAATTTAAGCAGGTGTTATTACTTATGTATTGTTTGCCAAAGGATTGCCATTAATGGACTTCCGTAGTGAAATCCAGTGCTTTTCATGTCATTTGTTGGACTGAGAGTGTTACTTTTACCTTACAATGTGGATCTTCATCCCAGAAGACCTTTAATTAGTGGTTTCTGGAAATTCTTCCTGTATCAGACCTTCCTATGTAAAATGCTTCCTTACAGAAATAGGAAGCTAATGTGTTCTTGATACTGTGGATTCTAGAAGAGAATGGAAATATTTGATCTAGACATTATTTCTGAATCAGTATGAGAAATAACCTGGATTTACTTGAGTGCACTTGGTCAAACACTCTGAAGTTTTCTATTTTACTCAACAGCAGAAAATTAACTGCCAAGTTGCAACTTGGAGTGGCTTTTTATAGCCGATTTATAACTCCTTAGCAGTAAATTTATTATAGGAACAGATTCAGTTTAGTGACACTTGGATAATGCAAGCCCTTTACATCTAAGTCACTTCTCACCTTGACCAGTTGTTCTCAGTCAGCTATACACCAGAAGGAATTTGCCAGAATGTAAAAAATTTTTGTAAATTGTTTAAATCATTAAATTATTTGGTTTTTATTAGTAATCCTGATAAAGTAGAATGATGTCTGCCTATTCCACATCTGTAAGTTGCTGAGTAATTTCTTCAGGATATCTTGTTGCATCTTTTGTGGAAATTACGTCTTGACTAGTTTCTTCATGCATGCTGTGTTGTTGAAGCAAAGTTAGTGATCTCAAAGTATTTGTTGTGGTTTATTCATACAAGAATGTTGTCCACTGAGGGTGCAAAAATAAAAAAATGTATATAAATAATAAAAAATTACAAACATAATGTTGACAGAAGAATAGACTTTGGAGTGAAATCTGTATTGTGATTGATGAGACAGAAAAAAATGTGACTTCCTCATGATATTCCCTGAGACAATTTAGGAAAATGTTCTTGGATCTTCTAAGCTTTTTTTGGGTTTTTGACAGAATGGCCTATGGTAGTGTGAAGCTACTTATGATACTCGTTGATTATGGAAGAACATATTGAGAATATTTGCAAATCCTTTTTTTGCCTACACTTTCTTGTTGGAATGATATGAACTGTGAAAACATATTTAATTGTCTACAGATTGCAACTGCTTTCTGTTTCACCCACTTATTAAATTCACTTATGCTTCTACTATCTTTGTGAACACGAAGAAAGTGTTAGTGTCAGTGGCTCATTGAAAAATGTCTTGCAAACATAGATTTAAATGTCTATGTATTAGTATAGTTCAAATTTATGTAGGCCTTCATAGGTTTTTTTATGCATAAGATGTAGCTATATAAATCATTGTCTATAGTTGAGTGAAAGTTCTGAAAAATAATAATGATGATGAAGTTTGTAAGTTGATTGCTGTTTCTGGTGATGATCTGAGTCCTCGTATTTGCATTCTGGCTTTTAAAGAGGGGGCTATAGTAAAGCAGGAGACAGAGCTGCAAGGAATATAGGATTAATTTGACAATGCTTGCTTCACCAGTTGGGTAAGGTTTCTGCAAAACTATCTGAACAATTAGGGTTTAAATGCATGTATGAATCTCTGGAAAGGTACTGTTGACACATGACTTCACGTATGTTAAGCCATAGTTATGCTTAATGATTAGCTCAGTTAATTAAATCACCATAGGCAATGTAAACTGTCAAACAAACAAAATACAGTTAAATGGAGTGTGGTTTAAGTCTTCCTTTTAGATCATTGACTTAACATCCTGTAATGATATTTATTGACCTATTAACTATATTGCATAGGTACTTAATATGCAAGATACCCATCCATGTTTTATTTGCATAATTATAATCTGTATTTTATACTATTGAGCAAGTAGTATATGTGGAGTTACCTAGAGTTACATGCTATAATGAAACCATCTCAATATTGAATCTTTTAATAATATAATGGCCAGTAGACTTATCTGCACTTGAATAGCTATTGGGGGATACTAATTATGTACAGAACTCATTTGTATTTTATTTAGTTGAGTTTGACCAAATTTTGGCAATTGTATTTATTACTAATTAACTCTTTTAGATTAATGAATTGTTCCCATCTATGGTCTGGCTGATAATCATAATTTTACATAACGTATGATCTTTCAATTTAACTTCTGTCACAGGAGGTGGATGACTTTAATCCATCCTATTCTAATGTCCAATAAATGGAGCTTCTAGGTTAATTTCTTTTTCCATGCTTTAATATTCCTGTTATTTTACAAAAGGTATATATTTTGTCTTCTTTCTTTTCTCTATTTCTTTTCTTGTACTAGTTTGCTCTGCCTCACCTCCTTACAATTTAGTTTTTAATTTGTAATGCTTTTTTATACATGCTATTTTTCAATGTACTTCTGCAGACTTGTTCTTGGTTCCTGACTCCAAATCTTACATGTTATAGTTTCAAACGTGCTTCTGTGTTGAAAGAAGCAGTGCCTACACATCTTAAGCCTTACTGTCATCTCCTTGGGTAAAAGAGCGGAGTTTGTATTTTAAATGCGCTATTGGCTTTAAATATGTTTATTTTCTTTGTAGTTTTTGAAGACTTGACTTATGGTATTATTTAACATAAAGCCTGATTGAATCATGATTTTTATTCCTATGTATTAGAAATAGAATTTACTTGTTACATATTTCTTGAAATTTCTTGTTATATTTTTCTCCCTCTTTTTTTCTCATATAACAAGCAGAAACAGTGCACATCTTAATATTTAGTTTATATGCTTACATTCTGCCTATTGCAAAGCATCTCATTGTCTGGAGTGTTTTCTTGCCTTAAAAAACCGTATCCATATGACTGTTTCCCTTTTTCATAGATTCATTAAGGTTGGAAAAACCTTTAAGATCATAGAATCCAACTGTCAACCCAGCACCACTGTGTTCTCCCCTAAACCATGTGCTATGTTCGCATACCTTTTGAACACTTCCAGGGACGGTGGTTCTGCTTTTCTGGGCAGCCTGTTCTGAAGTCTGACCATGCTTTTTGTGAAGAAATTTTTCCTAATATCCACTCTAAACCTCCCCTTTCCTTTTGTCCTGTTATTTGTTACCTGGGAGAAAAGACTGACCCTCACCTTGCTACAGCCTCTTTTCAGATAGTTGTAGAGAGTGATAAGGTCCCTTGTGAGCCTCCTTTTCTCCAGGCTAAACACCCTCAGCTCCCTCAGTCATGCCTTGTAAGACTTGTGACTTGTAAGACTTTATATATTTTCTAATTGTGTATATGGAATGATACTGGATTTCTGAAAACCTTGGGAGAACTTCTAAAATTTCAGTTGATAAAAAATAATAAAAGCTGACTGTCAGCTGAGTCTCTTGTTGAACCTCAAAGAAGCTTTTAAAGAATTTTATTTTTTCAAAGTGCTTATCATCTTCTAGTGTATTCCAAAAGAAGACAGTGCATCTTTAGAAACAAATTTTAAAAGCTTTTTGAAATTCAGTCATTGGATATTACCTCACTGACTTACAGATTTTCACACTCAGCGTGTTCTAGGTACAGCTGGCCTTGAGGCTGTTGTTCTTAGCTGTCACTGTCTTCTTTTTCCATGAGGGAAGTTCACTGAAACAGCTGATGTAATTTTTCTGTGAAATCATAGAGATTTGCATTTCGCTAGAATCAGGTTGGAAACAAACCTTCTCCAAAAAAAGTAATCCTAGATCCTACTAAGTGTTCACCACAGGTTATTTTGACAAAGCTAGGTATGCACAGCTGTGCTAACAGTCCAGAAGAACAGGAACTTCTAGCAGTGTGATGTAGCAAATGAATTCAGTTTTATTTAGGTAGTAGTTGAGGTGATAACTGTTATACAAGAGGGTAGTTTAGCACTGAATTTTCTCATTTGAGGGATAGATTTTGTTTTCTACTGTTTCTTTTCAATGATTTTTTTTCCTCAGTAAAGCTTATCATTAACTTTTAGTAGCAATCTGAAAATTTGTATCATATAGGAAGTTTAAAAGGTTTGTAATTTTTTTTATCTCTTACAGTCTAAGTAATAGGCTGTTTCATTGAGCCTTTTAAAAATTATTTTTGGCTCATAAGGTTAGATTTATTAATTCTATAGAAAATTGAGTCCTATCTATTTTTTTTCTATACTTCTATACTCTGTGCTATGTACTCTACCTGTAACCTTGGCTGGCTGCTAAGTGCCAACACTGCTGCTGTCACTCCCCTTACTTAATAGAACAGGGAAGGAAATAAGATGAAAAAGCTCATGGGTCAAGATAAATGCAGGGAGATCACTTTCCTCCTTCACTAACCTTGGCGTCTGAAGGGTTGTTTCACATTTTTATCACTTTTCTTTCTCGTAACTGCTGTGCAGCAGTTTTTACCAGTTCTTAAAATATGTTATTGCAGAGGTGCCACCGCTGTCACTGATAGGCTCAACTTTGGTGAGGGATGAGTCCGTTCCAAAGCTTTCTGGAACTGGGTCTTTTCAGCATGGGTGCAATCTCTGGTCTTTTTCCACCAGGGTCGTCCCTTCAGCCTCGCACACTACCAAAATCTTGCTACATAAACACAATACAGATGTTGAGTTTCAAGCCCAGACCTTGGATGCCACTCAAGCTTAAAATCTTGATTGCATGGCAGTTGGACGTATCAGCTGGACGGTTCAACTTGACTATAATGTATGAGTTTTAGTCTTTGAATTATTTCAAAATGTGCTCCAAATGGGACTACATCACCATGTTCTAATCAGGTTTCCACTGCAGTTGATCTGATCTGACAGCTATCCACCACTGGAAAGCGGAGTTTTGTTCCCCAGTTCCCGTAGTTCCTATTGCTTCCCTTGAGTTAGGTTTGATGCTTGTCACACGCTTTTCAAAAACAATTAGGCTTGTTTTTTGACTTGGTGAGCTTGATTGGTCCAACAAAGGATCTGATGCTTTTATACATCCTCAGATTGAGGGGAGCAAGACTCCCTTCTGCTGTGATGAGCTGTTAAAGTTAATTTAGCTATGATATATAACATCATCCAGTCTGAAAGCTAGAATGGGAATATCTGTGTCAAATAGCAAAAAGAATGAACTTGATTACATGTCCTGTGTGCTTTTGAGGAGTCCTAGACTTACTGTTACGACAGTGCATTAAAAAATACAACCCGGATAAAGGTGACATCCTATTTTCCTGGGAGTATTAGGAAAAATTACTTCAATGAATTTTGTTACTTTCCAGCTTTCT
Organism: Xenops minutus; assembly: GCA_035221455.1. Lineage (NCBI taxonomy): Eukaryota > Metazoa > Chordata > Aves > Passeriformes > Furnariidae > Xenops > Xenops minutus. Next base: position 49,095,932 of record JAWWEE010000001.1, read on the forward strand.
CCTTATCAGTTTTTACTATAACTGCAAGTATGTAGCACTCTTCAACTGTTAGGTAACGTGTAGGTACAGAAAAGATGGCAGAAACTGAGTTGGCTTTTGTGTATCTGTTGAAGTACATTGCGTATCATACCTGTTGAATGAAATCTGATTAAGTTCATCCTATTAATGTTTTCCCTGTTTCCAAAAATAAAATTTGTTGTGCTGGATGTATTCTTTGCAAAAAATTATTTAAAAGTCAACATTAACTTTTTGTTTGGTAAAAGATTAGTGAAGATGAAGTAAAATCTGTAACTTTCGTTGTTATAACGAAATATGGACTGAAGATACAAAAGATACAAAACATGTTGACTTTTGGGAGTGGGGGGAGATCAGTATGTTTCAAGTTCCAATTCTCCTTCAGTGTAGAATGACCTTGGCCTGGGGACCAGTGAATCTTAATTATGGAACATGATGCTAGCCCTTCTCTTCTTGTGGATTCTTGTGTGATGTTTATTTTTAATGTTACAGTTCCAAGAAGTTCAGGGTATACAAAGATCCTTGTATGGGAGTTCCATAGGAAGAAAATGCCTGACTTTGGATTCCCAGTTCAGGACAGTGATGACTGTTAGAAGTGTTTAATACTTTTAGCTAACTAAATAACAGTATCAAGACAATGGCAAAGGAATTTGTTTCCTTTGTTGCATTCTTCATTTGTAACTGCCCTGGTATAGTCTCTTTCTAAAATTCTAATGTTCCCAACTCATGCCATCTAGTTTTTTTTACTGTTTTTTGTGTTAATTGCTTGTATGTAAGTAAAGCTTTCTGTTCAGCTTCCTTCTCTACAACAGTGGAACTTTGCATAACTTAGAATGGATTAGGTGGCAATCTGTATTTGCATAAGTTTAAAGGGACTGAGAAACCAAGTAACTGATTTCTTTTCTTAGCTGGAATTTAGGAAGAAGCTACTGTTGCTTATCTGCAGTCTTTTGCTTGAAAACTTGGCTTTAATGGCATAGAGTAAAGACATACTCGGTCTGCTCTGTTTCTGTCCTTGCTTTCATTCTTTGTCGGCTGCTAATCTGGCAGTATTGGCAAATTAAAATTAGTGATGTGTAACACTTGAACAGCACTGCTGTTTAGGCTTTGGGGGAAATTGTGTTTTCCAAACAAGTAAATAGAGCACAAAGTCCACTTCAGATGTCTGTTCTCTGAGAGTCGAAGAATCCAGTTTGGCTAGGATTTATTATTACCAAGTGGTGGAAATGGATCATACGCTATGATAAGAAAATTCTTAGTTGCATCTTGTGTGAAGATCAAATACATTCAGGAATGAGGAATTTTAGCTTTTTTCTGTTTTATACTTCTTGAAAGTTTTATTGTGTCATAGGGTGATCTACCTAGATATCAAAACCATTGCTGTTTGCCACAGTACAGATTACTGAAACCAGTCAAAATCTTTTGTCTGTTGTTTTTTTTTTTTTTTTCTCCCATTTGTATGGGTTTTGTCAGTATATATCTAGTTGGATTTTATTTTTCAGAGTGGGACAGATAAGGTAAACATGAACTAGATAAACAACATTGTCTTCTTAATTTCTTTCCACAGTTTTAAAACCGTGAAATCATGGCTCATTCAAAGACGAGAGCCAATGATGGAAAAATCACATATCCTCCGGGAGTCAAAGAAATCTCTGATAAAATATCTAAAGAAGAGATGGTCAGAAGGCTAAAGGTTAGTAAGCGAGTAGTTGTTTGCTGACTGAAATTTCTTGTAAATAGTGTTGGATGATCCTACTGTATTTTATATCTGAAAGTTTGTGTAGGTTCTTTTTCCTTCGGGCTTTACCTTTTCTGTGCTTTGAGGGAAGAATCTGTTGGCTGTTTTGCTTCTCTTCTACCACTTCCTTGAAGTGGTTCGTCCAAAAGTGTTTAAGTGAATTAAAAAATCACTAATAGAAACAAGCTGTATTAACTTTAAATACCGCTTAAACTTTATTTCAGTTCCTTCAGTAACTCAGTATTTTTATTGTTTTTCCAGTATTTTATTCTCTAAAAGAGGGTCATAATTTTGGAAATAATTTGGTTGCCTCAGAATACTTTCCTTTTATGCTATTTTAGCCTGTATCATGGTGAAGGTAGTCTTTGATTATACTATGTATTTTTGTCTTGAATTTCCTGACCACTTAATTTGGCCTAACTCTACAGGAAGGACATGTTTGGGAGCTAATTATGTTACTACAGCTCTCTATCTACCCATGTACTCTCAAAAAGGCAAGCCAGTATTGTGCAGAAAGAATGCTTGCAACTTGGGCTTGCCCTGTGAAACAGGAGGGAACAGATGTGGGAGAGGAACCTTAAGTAGTCTAACAGATGGAAGAGCTTAATTTGAAGTTTGTTGTCTTAAGAAGTAGTTTCAAGTCACTTGAAACTACTCGTAAATGAGCAAAACCAAATAAAATCCCAAAACACAAGGATTGCTTCTCCTCTCCTCTGAGTAACCTGTCTATGCTTTGGGATTTGGGCTGATAGACTTTAGTTAGTATACTGCATCCTATGATGCTGAATAAAAGACAACATTTCTAAATTTGTATATGAGTGATTCCTAATAGAAAGTATTCTTTGTTAGCACTTGGATATTTTTTTCAACTTGTGGAAATGCTGCACCCAATTGTTACTGATGCTTTTCCCCAATAGCTTAATTTCATTTTTGGCCTTGAATGTCTAGTCCCTTCTGTTTTGTTATCTTGATTTGTCTTGCAGGAGGAGTGTACTTTGTAGGATGTCCTGTATTTCTAGTCAGCTGTTTATTCTGCCTGTGAATTCATCAGTGCACAGGCAGGGAGAAAACTGCACGGTATTTCTTTTATAAAGGATTGGATTAGCCAGGCTACACCACAAATGTACAGACCTGAGTATAAACACAGTTGCAGGTGCTAAAGAGCAGTAGTTGATAAATAAGTGAACTATTAACCTCTTGACTTCTCTGACTGCCAAATTTGTATAAGTGTTAGGGAAGAAGCCCTTTTCTGTAGATTTTGTTTCCATTTGCACAAGCAGAAGTTCTGCTGTTTGTTTATGACAATGTATATAAATATGAATTATTAGGAAATCAGAGAATATATGGAAAATATGCACAGTGAATTTCTGTATTAGCATAACTTATATAAAAAATTTTATATGTTGCTTACTGACATCCTCTCCAAGTTATAATAGATCTGGAAAGGAGATAGAAACTGAACAATTATAGTCATGAACTAGCACTGGAGACAGAAAAAAGGTGCTAAACACTTGGAAATGATGAACAGTTTGAGAAAAGCATTTTTTCTGCAGGTTTTTTTAATGCACAAGAACCAAGACATCATCTAATGAAACATTAATTTTAGACCAGCAGTCTAATAGTATACTTTTCCATAAATTTTATATAAGTAAACGCCAAAACTTGTTACTGTAGAATTATGTAGTAAAAATTGAATGGGTTTAAGAAATACAGGCCATATCTAGAAGATGAAGCTTCAGGAATATTAATCATGGTGGTCTGGGTGTGATTTCAGGCTCAGGAATCCTCTACCCTATTGCTTTACAGGAAGCTAGAAAGCTATCCTAGGACAACCAGCTTGTTTTCCTATGTTCTCCTTTAAACACTGCGTCAGATTGCTCTGGAGACAAGTTGACTGATATTTGTTCTGCTGATGAGTGTGGAGTGTGGATGTTCATTGTCAGGGAAATAAAACTGGAGGTTCATTTCTGGAGTAGGCAAAATCCATACGTGTTGCAAGAACACTTGTGACACCTGAATATTTATTCGTTGCCCTGTTAACTGCATAAATCTAACTACTTTTCATAGAAATAAAAACAATTGTGATTTATAAATTAACAGTGTCTAAGAGCACCAGTGTGCTTCAAATAGTTCATCTTGTGTCTGATGGGAGAACTTTATTTTTCTCGCAATGGATGTTAAATTTCTGCATAAGTTACTAATTTTTTTTACCTTTTAGTAAAGGATTCTCATATGCTTGAATACTGTGGCTTCTGTGGTCCTAATTATGCAGAGGTTCTTTTTTTTTTTTGAAGTTAGATTTATTGCTCCCTGACCAGTTATATTAAATCTTTTTTTTTGGGGGGGGAAAAACACCCCAAATCTAACCAAACAACAAACTATAGCAAAGTAAAATATTTTGCATTGTTTTGGGATTCTGGGAGGTTCAGGTGGGTTTTTTTTAAGAACTTCACTGACATCATTATACTTGGAAAAATATCTCTTCCTGCACTGGTGAAATAGATGGGAGTTTTGACTTTAATTCTCAGGATTGTGTAATTAAGTCTTTATTACTATTTTGGTTTTTTAACAAGAGTCAAATTCCTGAAAATAGCTCTGCCTCTGTGATTCAAGTAAGGAATTGGAGAAAAGCATAATTACTTTGTTTTGTCAATAAATTTTTCTCCTTCAGATAGTTTTTTTTAAAATATAAGAATTCTCACCAACTACCAGTTAGTAATTATAACTTCTTTGTTTTGCTTTATTTAGCACGTTAAATATTTGGTGTCCTAGACTCTTTTTTTTTTTTTTTTCTTCCGTAACTTCAGTCTACTGGATCCTAACAATACTAGTGGGCATTTTAATCCCATTGGACAACATCCGTGTTGCTGGGGTGCCTGGATTTATATATGCTTTTGCTGAAAGTGTGTGCTCTGCTTCTGGACATCACAGAGGGATGGACTTGCCCTCAGCGCAGTAATAGAGAAAAACCTGAAATTGAAAGAGAATAGAACGAAAAAAAATCCTAACTCTGAATAGTTTAGGGAGAAACAAACATTTTGAGTCAAGTTTAGCTGTCTTCTGAATTTTTAAGTGAATGAATGTAACAGTGAATGCTGTTGCATTTTTTGAATTGTCCACCTTGCTTATATGGATTCTCAAAAGGATCTGGGAAGTCTTACAGCCTTGCTGAGACTATGTATGGGGACAGTTGATAGAAGACCTGCCTGGGCCCTTCCTATTCCTTAAAATATAAGACTCTGGTTAGTCAAGTAAGTATTACTGCATTGCTAGTAATGCTTCTGATAGAAGTTGCACAAAACCAGAAAAGGAACTTTTAGTAAGGTCCTTGTTACAGAGTGTTTAATTTTATGTACCACTGTGTCTTTGTCTTATTTAGATGGTTGTGAAAACTTTCATGGATATGGACCAGGACTCTGAAGAAGAAAAGGAACTCTACCTAAATCTTGCTTTACACCTTGCTTCAGATTTTTTCCTCAAACATCCCGATAAGGATGTACGTTTGTTGGTAGCATGTTGTCTTGCTGATATTTTCAGAATTTATGCCCCTGAAGCTCCATACACTTCACCGGATAAACTAAAGGTAGATTTAAACTCTTTTTCCACACCACGTTTTTAAACTGAATGATGGATATAATTGATTATAACTTTTTTATCCCCCGACTTTATTTCTGGTTAAACCTAAGCAATTTGAAGTTTTTACTTGATTTTGAGATATGATTGTTTGGTCAAGTCCATTGTTTATGAGATAAGGGGATATACAGTACATCTTCCAGTAACTTGTAGAATTTTGGATTTGTATTGAAAATAAATATTTTATTGAACTGTCATTGGGACTTGCAGATAGCAGTCTGTTACTTTAGAAATATTGATATTGCTATAGCTTTTGTCATAATCTCATGCAAGATAGCTAATGCCTTCAACTGGGAAAGTACTCCTAGGTTTCCAAGTAAAATACCAAGAGGTGAGTACTTCTATTTTTGTACATAAAGGCTCTATTGAAAGAAAGACAAAGCATTTTTGTACAGAGGATAATGATTTCTGATGCAGCTTGGAAAACTCTGCAATTACAAACATTGCTGATCCCACTAGATGGAGATGGTTGATAGAGAAATGCCAGGTTTGAAAAGGCAGTACAGATCTGCCCCATTTGTTTAAGAAAAAAAAATTAGATTGTTTTGTGGTTTTATTTTTTTACTTTCTTAGTAGGAATCTACCTTTGCTTCCAACTCTCAAAATCAAAGTGTTTCCCTTGCACAGTCAGATTCTGGAGTGATGAACTAAGTTTTAGATAAAATCTACCAAAAAGCAGGTGAATATAATGCTGAAAAAGTGTGGGTTTTTGTCTCCTTGATTTGAGTGCATGTGGTCTTTTTTGTTTTTTTTTGGTTTGGTCTTTGTTTATTCCACAACAGGATAAAAAAAAAGATGGTCAGTGGAAGGTCTATCTGTCATCATTTAAGAGGAAATCCCTCAATTTGTCATCTAGTGGTTGCACCAGCAGTGCTTCCCAAGTAGGGCGAACAGTTCAGTTTCAACTGTAGTATGTCTTTTGCTAACAGCTGTACTGGAGACATACCTAGGCGTTTTTGTTAGCTCTGTTTTCTTAATTCTGAATTAGCGTGTAATCAGAGGTACAACGTCTACTTACCTTACTTATTGATTACACCATCTTCAACTGGAGACAAATGTTAGCTTTATCTCCTGTCTTATTTTTAAGTCTGGTTTTTGGGCATCCTGGTTTCTATTTCAGTTTTGAGTATATGTTTTCATTTGCTTGTTAGGGTGTCATGGGTTTAAGATTGGTTTCTGTTGAAAGCCTTTGGAAGTTTCCCTCCATCCTATAGAGCAGAGCCAATGAGGGCCAGCTCCGAGGAAAACT
>JAWWEE010000001.1:49102666-49156367 GCA_035221455.1 Xenops minutus
ACCACATAGGGTTAGAGTTTTTTTTCTCTTTCTGAGTTGGACTAGCTAAGTTCCTCCTTACAGTATTTGATCTACCAAATAGTATTAAGTTTCAAATTTCATAGTGTATAGTATTGGAAGGCTTAATTACTGATCTCACACTTACAGTATAAGCAGACTACAGCAACTACTTGAACAGAGCTCTGAATGCACTAGGAACTTTCGTTGCCAGCATTGAGTTCTGTAATCTGTGCAGATTTCAGAATTTAGTTTCTTGATGTTGTTTTCTAAACACATTTTGATAAATAAAGAAAAGCCAAACAGCAGGGACTTTTGCCTAGGGTTGTTGAGATAGGTTTTTTGCATACCCATTTCCTCTGAATACAGCTTTTGTGGTTGCAGGACAAGCCCTCATAGAAATGTTGAAGCATTCCCTGCACTTTAGGACAGAGGTAAGAGGAAGAATGCTTCCTCTTGGGTTGTATCTTGGCACTATTTTTTACCCAGTGTTTAATATCATATCCATACTGCAGCTTTGAGTCTATTCTTGTATGTTTAGCACCAAAGTTAAAAATGAGAATGCTGAAAAGGATTAAATTCATGAGAGGCGAAAACTTAAATCCTAAGTTTTTGCCCTTGCTTCAGATTCCTTGGATCTCCTTGTAACTTATACATTGTGCAATATATAAGTTCTCTCTTTTATGTATATCATCAGTATAAATCTTACATTCCTTGCTGAGAATAGAAAGAGCTTTGATAACAGGGATGGAAAATGCCACAAGGAGGTTAAAATCAGAACTGGAGCAGGATTGCTCTTCTGGGATCTGGAAACTTCTAACTTTGAGTCCTCAGTCTGTGGAAAGCCTAGAGCCCAAATCTAATTTTTTGATGGGAAGGCAATCTAATCACTGATACGTTTCCATTGAAAACAACTTGAACAAAAGGACTGTCTGCCAGACTGCTGAAATGGAGATGTTTAAGAGTGTATATGGTAGCTGAACTTCAACACAGTGAATGTGTTATCTGGTGAGAACCATGGCTCTGAAGCTTGTTGAAGCCATTATGTGGTTAATGGGCATCAAGACAGCAATCCACAAAAAACATTGAATGTTCTTACTAAAGTTGAATTATAAGCACTTTCGGTTTTAGAGTCTGTGTTCTAATGCAGACTTACTTTATGGAGTCTGATGTGAAAACATATTGTTGGCAAAGGGTTGTAATTTTCTATCTGCAGCCAAAGTTTATTTTAACCTGTGTTTTGAATTTATAAATGCATGTTCAAATGGTATATTATGTATGCTTAAAAAGTGGAAAAATGTTGGGTCATAATAAGCAAGATATTAAAAGTTGGTGAGTACTTTTGAGTTTAGTCTTGCTTTCATTCAAACAAAATTGGAAACAAGTATATTAGGAATAAATTATTCCTTTTTCAAATGATGGCATTATTTTAAGTGTTCAAATGTTGGACTTACTGTATATGTATGCTATTCATTAATGTATGTAGTTATATGCCACACAATTATGAGAACTTTACAAAAATTTGACATTCAGTAGATAAGTGTTCCATACTGAGCTGGAGGATAAAAAGATCCTTTATTAAACGACCTGATTGAGACTCACCTGTACAAGTAGAGTTTAACAGAAATAATTAAGATAGAGCATGAGTTCTAAGAGGAAGTATTTTTTATATTTGGCATTGGTCTTTCTATCAGGTGCTCCCTTTCTTCTTTAATTGAATCTTATTCTTCACTGAGCCTCAGTTTGTATGTCTTCTAAACCTCACAGAACCTTCCAGTGAACTAGTTTTCCAGAAGACAGCACTCATTTTGGGTGGGGACTGATGGCTCACTATTGGTTCATGCACTAGTTTTTAAGGGAGGAATTCGTCAAGTGGTCTTTTGCCTGTGGACTGTGTTCTTGAGTGATTGGAGATTATTAGATGTGTCCTTTGAACTGTATCGTTTGGTTTCATTTCAGCTAAAAAGTCTAGATCGTGTGCTCTGTGAATGATGTCAAGTGTGAGCCAAACAGTGATCCTTCTGATCATCCTTAACACTTCAAAATCATAATCTCAATCCAAATTAAAACATTAGTGTAGCTGTATCTCTGAACAGTATGCTTGCTGTGCTTTTTTGCAAGAGGTGTAATCTAATTCTTGTTTTTACCTAGAACCACAGTAAGCGTTATGATTGAGGCTGGATTTTGTGATTGTAGTGTTAGAAAGAAAGGAACTCCATTTTTATCTTTTGTCTATCTCATTATTCTTGGGGATCAGAGAGGAAATGGTCCTTTTGAAAATGTTATGGTAAAGCTTTATAGACTATTTCTAGTCTGTATAGTTTTTTTCAGGGTTAATAGTAAGACTTTCATGTGTATATTAGGGCAACTTTATACCTTTTGGAATTTATTTGAATTATACTTAGATTCTTAGATGAAGTATTAAAGGTACAGCTGAGGTTGTGAACAGTGTTTCTAGTGAAACATTTCTAAATACTTTGATTTAATAAAGTAGTTGTGAATTTCCAGCTGTTAACAATCTGAATGTAAAAAAAACATTTTTAAAAAACACCTTTTTTGTGTTTCCATTGTGTTCATAACTGATTGTTTGTTCCTTGTAACCTACTTCAATTTACTCTGTGTGAGACTTTTTCTGAAGGAGGCTTCTGGTGCTGAAAGTTGATAGAGGAAGCCAGAGGCTTATTAGTTTTTGCAAGAGATGTGATCTGTGTCAGCATCGTGATGACTTAGAAATGCACAAACAATACAGTGTCAACATATAATACTCTTAGGAAGGCTGTAGTTGCCTGCTGCTTTTTTCCCCTTCTTTTGAAACCTATTGCAGTATGAAGTAAAAGTGTAAAATTCATTATCCTGCTGAATAATCATCTCTCGACTTCTGCAGCATGTCAAACAGTTGCAGCTCTTTTTGTCGAGTGCTTTTCTTTGGAAAATGAAAACTTTTGCTTTCTTAGGAAAAGGTTGCTTTAAAGAAACATAAAGGATTTTAAAATTACTCCTTGACACTTTCCATGGTGTTATTGCAGATCTTCTTTTGAACAGTGAAATAATGTGTCTCTCATTGTTGTGTATTTTGTAGTGATAAGTAGTAAGTTAAAATGGTCATTATTTTAATTTTGAAAGTTTAATTGCAATTAGCTAAATAACTCTTGCTTCTTTCTTTTCAGGATATATTTATGTTTATAACAAGGCAACTTAAAGGTTTAGAAGATACAAAAAGCCCCCAGTTTAATCGATATTTTTATTTGCTTGAGGTAAGCTTTGTAACTTTTTTCATAGTAACTGTTATATTAGTTTTTCAAGTTAATCTTGTATTAACTACTCCTTTTATTTTTTTTTCCTGTTCCAACACAGAACATTGCTTGGGTCAAATCTTATAACATATGCTTTGAATTAGAAGACAGCAATGAGATTTTTACACAGTTGTACAGAACACTGTTTTCAGTAATAAAGTAAGTATTGTCACCCCCACTTACAATATATTGAGGTCTGTTGCTTCTAAGATAGCTGTTCAGTGTGACTTTCAGTGTTAATGAGCTTAGTTTTGTGATTCAGTTGGACTAAATGCAGCAGTATAAAGACTGCAAGCTGTCAGTTTTGCCTGTCATAATTAAACAAAACTGCAAAGAATCTCTTTTTCCCTAAGAAACTTAATTTGATTGTCATTTACTACATTTATTTCATTCTGTTCTTGACATTGAATAGTGCAATATGCAATTCTAAAGAATTAGAAGATTATTGATAGAAGACCATAAGTCAGACAGTAGTTGGCACTGGAGGGTACTGCTAGAGATAGTCCAGTATCCCCCTTTTGCTTAAACCAGGTTGGCTTGAACAGATTGCCCAGAACTGTAGCGAGTTGGATTTTGAACATCTCCAAAGACAGAGAGTCCCTGCCTTCTCTGTGCAGCCTTCTAGTGCTCAATCATCCTTATATTTCCAGAGTTTCTTATGATTAAATAATGTCCTATATTTTCCTGATGCCCATTGGCTCTTGTTCTGTCACTGGCCAACACCGAGTGTGTCCAGTCTTGCCCTGTCTTCGTTACTCTTAACATCAAGATATTTAAACATAATGATAAGTTCCTCACTAAGCCATCTCTTCCTGAGGCTAAAAAAAGATGTCAACTCTCTCAGTGCTTTTTTGTGTGAGAGCTGCTCCAGTCCCTTCATTGTCCTTATGACCATGTGCTGGACTGAGTCCAGGATGTACATGTCCCTCTTGTGCTGGGATGCCCAGATCTGGGCACAGCACTCCAGAAGAAGTCCCACTGGTGTTGAGCACCTATCTTTTCATGGTACGGGTGGATACAGTCTTCTTACTACAATAGTAAATGAGGAGAAATTCAAGAACATTTTGAAAAGTGATATGTGCAACTGAGGAATTGAAGTGTTTTGACTTCTAAGAAAACTTGTGATTTGCTTATTGTATTCCTTGTTGCTTGGCATCACCACAGGCAGTGCTCTGAATGGAACTTGTACTTTATAGAGATAGTACACTAAGAATTCTTGTTTTTAATTTCAGCAATGGTCATAATCAAAAAGTACATATGCACATGGTTGATCTAATGAGCTCTATCATCTGTGAGGGAGATACTGTGTCACAGGAACTTTTGGATACGGTGCTAGTTAATCTAGTGCCAGCACATAAGGTAAGACTTAGTAGTGGCTTAAGTTTTTTGGGTTTTTCGTAATCATGATTTATTGGATGTATATAGTCAGATACGTAGATCACATTGAGAGAATAGCTGTAGCAAATGTCTTCATAATATTTGGATTTCTTTTAGCAACCAGTTTTTAATAGCCAGAAAATTGAGTAGTTTTGTTGCTCTCATGCACTTGCCATAAGCAAAGTATCAGTGGTCATAGCAATGTAAAAGGTTTAATGTCATGAATTTAAACACAGGTTTTTTATATGCTGTTTTACCAGTAGAAGTGAATATAAAAGTTACATATATCCTTTGGAAAGTTTTTAATTTGTGTAACCGTGTATCAACAATTCAAACTAATGTGGTGCCCTGAGTGGGAGGAAAAAATTTGTCAGAACTGCTGTTTTGTAATTGGCTCTGTGGTACCAGTAATGCCAAGAAATGCTGGCTTGGTATTATTGAAAGCACATTAGTATGTTTCTGATGCAGCCATAGAATTAACTACTTGCAGAAATGGTGGTGTGTGAAGAGCCTAAGAGATGACTTTCTTACCTTAATGAATAGTGTCTTGTCCAAAAACTCAAAGCATCCGATATAGATGAACCAAAGGCAGAACTTCAGAACTTTGCTTGTGTTGTGATACATAAATGTTTAAAAAGCATAGAAGTCTGATTTCTTAATTCAGAAAACTAGCTGTGTCCTACGAAATCTCTTAGGCTACAGTGTAGAAGATGACTTGTAAGTTCTGTATGACAAAAAAGGATTCTGGGGTATTATCTAGGAAGTGAGTATTTAGCTCCATTTGTGACCGTTCTAACAGCTTGTTGTGTTTGGGGTTTTTTTGCGGGGGGGGAGGGGGTGTTGGTGTTTTTTTTTAATGTTTTAGTATTTTTTTCTTTTTATAATGTTCAGGAAAGTGCTAACTACTGTGGTTTCTGAAAAATATAAGGTTAAGAGGATATTAACTGAGAGTTTCTTTGGAAAACCTACTAGTGTGCCTTTACCACAAGCCATCATTTTCAAGAAATAAGTAGCACATAAATTGTTTGTCTGTTGACAGTGAAAGATTAAATCCTGAGTATAGATCAGTAATTTTTTTTTGCCCCACTGGAAGTGCTTTGACTGTGTCCTTCAAGGGGTCTAGTACTTTTGTGCCAGGACCAGACAGAAATTTGTGTGGCTAAGATTCATATTTGTGAATTAAAACTTTGGAATATGAGAAGCAAAAGCAAGACTATGCAAAATTTTTTCACAGTTATTAAGAATCTGTTGTTTCATTGTGTGTCACCTGTGTTCAACTTGATTTGGCTGTGCTGTTTCTATGATTAATGTTTAATAAATTAATTTTAAGTAGAGGAATTTACATCCTGTCAGATTGTCTGTAGCATTAAAACAATTTTGTTTCATAGTGGATTTAAAGATATTGACTGAACATTTTAATGGGGTGATATATTTGTGGGGTTGCATTTTATTCTGCTTTTGGTTTAATCAAAGTGTCTTTTTGCATAGGATGCTTGTTTATAGCTTACTTTCTAACTGAAATAGTTACGTAACTTCATACTATATTCTGACTACCTTTTTTTTTTTTCTCTTTTCCTACTAATGGAAAGAAGCTTCTAATGTTTTTGTTTCATCTCAAAATCTTCACCTAGTGTTTATTTAAAATTTCAGTCCTCTACTTTCTGCAGCTTCTGGTGTCATGTTGAAAAAGTGTAATGAATTCAGAGTTGAGAATTTTTCTGCTCCTGTCCATTGAGCACGAAACTACAAGGACATTAAGGATAAGGTCCACCATAAAAAAGAACTATGTCTTAGCTTTCCTAACTGTTCAGCTGTACAGGCTGTGAAAAAGAGAAATTGAATAATCAGACTGGTCATCAAAAATGGCATAATGGCAAATGTTGGTGTAATGGTCAGTAGGGAATCCCCAGATTTCCTAGGGACCAAAAAATATTTTTGATGGAGTAGAAGGAACATAGATCTATCAGACTGAGAGATTGTTGGAGATTATATCTGTAGAAAGTGACACAGGCAAGTGATGTATTTTTAATACAGCCAGAAGGAAGCTTGTGCATGAGAGGGAATGTGTGGTGGCCTTGTGAGTTGAATGTCTGTCTTGTAGAAAAATAATTGTATTGGGTAACATGAGATTGAGATTTGAGGAGCTTAATCTTCATCATTTATCTAAGGAGTGATCTATAATTATGTACTGGGAACAGAAGGTTCAAGCAACTTCTTTATATTTGGATCCTGGATGCTAAGATCCATGGCTAAAATTCAACATTAGACAGCTCGATGGAAAAATCATAATAATATTTTTAAGAGATGTGGTAATTAGTTGATCTCCTTACCAAAGGTTCATTTGGTGCAGTTACCTCTTAAAACTAAGCCAATATTTTTTCAAAGAGGAAAGATAGGTATGGTCCTTAGTTCTCAGTGGTAAGTCTAATGAACAATGATGCCAGCAGAATGGCTGCAAAAACTCAGGCATAAGGAGCATATACAGTGAACATGATGTATTATCAAATGTCTACCATAATCGGTAGTCACTGAAGAAGTCTAAATTACTCTATTTCCCCTGAGTTTGTCATCCATCTCACTTGGCCAGAATAAAAGCTGTACTGATGGAAACCTGAATGAAAGCAGCTGACACTAGTATGACAAAAGAGGCACTCTGGAGTGTGCACAGGCTTGCTTGAGCAGTACAGCTATTGGATAAGTCAATAAAACAGTAAGCTTAACTTCTCTGACTCTGTGTTCAACTCTTAATTTTGATGCTGCATTATTTTTTCCTTTTTTGGTTTCTCTTTTCTTCTTTTCTATAAACTCTGCTGAAATCCTTTTGATGGTATCATATTATCAGAGAATGAAATAATGACCTAAACCCAGATAAGACCCAGAAGCAAACAAGAGCCAGTCAGTAAGAAAAAAGAAAAATTGTTTGTGTGGTGTCTTAGAAGGGAAATTGTACTTTATTTCCTTGAGTGTTTGCCAGTGTTCCATTTTCAGCCTCAGGAGTACTACAGGAAATCCCACATCCCACATACTTTACATGGTTATGCTTTAGAAAAAGTGATATTGACAATTAAATTCCTAACTGTCACTACCAGAAATCTGTTTAATAATTAGTGTTATCTATCTTGGCAACACTTCAGCTCAGCTTTCATTTGTCAGCCTCCTTAGAAACCTGTTTACCTTCCCCAGCAGAACTAGAGAATCTGTTAGAACTGTTTTGTCAAGTGCTCTTGGATACTAATTCTGCTGCTGTGCCATTGATAGTAAGAATAAAACTGAAGACCCTTTTCAAATTCCAAGAAAGTAATATGTTAAAATGTGTGTTTTTCAGGAATATTTGCACTGGATACAGACTTAGTATTTGATTTTCCTCCTAAAGTTATAAAATAAGGTCTGGGTTGATGTTAGCTAGTCATCTTTTTTAAAATAAAAATGAGGCACATACAGTTGTTTTCAGTTGCCTTTTTTTTCCTCATTTAAAGGACGAGTACAAATTATTTCACTCTCACTGCCCTGGAGGCTATTTGCTATATAAACAGAAAGATATCTGTCCCATGCTCTCAGAGAAGTTTGTCAAAAAGTAGAAATTTGTCAAATGTTCTAGAGAAAAGTAGGTATGAAAAATGAGTTGGCAAAAATGTAAATGTCTTCCAGAAGTACAGAAATCTAGAAATACTAGCAACATATCTACGAAAATCATGGTAGGAATTGAGACTAAGGAGAGAACTTATGGTTGACCAAGATAGCCTGTGTTCAAATATTATTGCTGGAGGCCTTCTAAGCTTTAAGAAAAAATGTTATTCTCTGTTTATTAACTTTCTTTTCTGAAAGAAAACCAGAGATTTTCAGGGGGAAAAAAATCTGTATTAGATGTTAAATGTAGCCTCAGTTATCTTGCAGAAGATCTGTGTTCTGCCTTTTCTTGGGTGGTTTTTTGTCCTTATTAATCAATACTTATTTCTGTTTTTTTCCTTCAAAAAGTAGTAATTTACTAATGATTACTTTAAACAGCATTGCCACCTGATCACTTAGTTTCTACCCTGTTCAGGACTCTGAAAAGCTTATGCTCACTGCGTGCTTACATGCTCTTAGAGGCATCTTGGTTAAGATTATTGTCCCCATCATGAGGGCTTTCTTAAATCATTAAAAGGTCTTGAAATACGTGTCAGTTTTCTTTCCAAACATATAGAAAGATTAAAGAGAGGACAATGATAGAAGAGTTTATCTAAACACAGAGAAGAAATTTGTTAAATTGTTATCCTTTTAAAATGTCTCCTCCAGGAGAAGGAAGTTTAAGGTATCTCTGTGGCTGTTGAATTAGTTAGAAGGATAAGTTTGATGTTCTGTAAAATATCTTTGAACCTACTTGGTAATGGCCTGGGTTGCTCTTGTTTTCATTTCAGCTAAGGCAGTGCCACTCTTTCTTGTTTCTCCTTTTATCCTGAAGCTGGAAAATGAGAGGAAAACTTTCTCATCCACTTTTAAGACTTCATTGACACTGTTATTTTCAGAGAGTTGGACCTCTGGATATATGAGGGTCATTACTATTGGTACAATCAAATCAAATACATGAGGCATGAAAAAATAGGTAGCTTTCTTTAGCCAGTTTTGCTCTAGACTATTTTCTCTCTTTTCACCTTTTTTAGACAGAATTAAGTTTAATGTGAATACCTTACTCGGAGTTGCAATTAGCTACTTCTAGCATCTGTCTTGGGAAACATTAAGTTTTGAAGATAGCTGCTGTGTGAAAGACACAAGCTGAAACTGTAATTAATGTGAATCAAAACAGATCTGCCTGTTGGAACTCTGCTGTGCTAGGTATGCTGTTTAAACTTGTTTGATACATAAATCAGATCTTGCTCATGATCCAGAGTTCCCTCTTACCCAGGTGAAAGGAGTTCTTTTTTTGGTGGAGGTGAACTGTGGAGTCAAGAAGCATCAGGACAAGAATTGCAAGTGACATACATTCCTTGTTTTAGTTATTTGTGCCTTTTATTTTCTGAAATAGAGTTGCAGCTCTAGGTGTATAGCATAAACCAAATGCTACAGGTGAAAATGCCTTTTTAAAAAAAATTATTTTAGTTTTTGTTTTCCTTTTTTTTTCTCATCACCATAAAGAACAATCCATCATGCAGAGCGTTCTCTTTTCTGGGACATGGAACAACCATAGAATTTTGTAAAAAGACTGTCAATTACCCTTATATTTTGATTAGAATAAGGGAAGAGGAAATTACAAGGATGTTAGTATTTTATGTAAGCATTCAAGTATCTTTGGGATACTTGATAATTGGGACTTTTAGTCATCCTCTGTAGTGGCTCTGAGTAAAACAGATACTTCAAGCATGAATCTTTGTAGTCTTCTGACTTGTCACCTATTAGTAAGCAAGTTAAAAACTTTGTTTGCCTTGTGTTATCAGAAAATGTTAATCTATTTCCACTGGTGTTTAGAAGCTTATAGTTCTAGAGAGTTTTTTTAATTTCAGGCAGTACTCTCCATCTCTTTGCAGATCTTTTTCATTCAGACAGCTGTAAAGAACCAGCTCTTTACATATGCAAGTAAAGAAATACCTTGGGTGTGGCAATACGTCTTGTGTTTGCTTTCCATTATGCTAAAATTATGTTTTTGTGCTTTTATGGATGAGACATATTTTAAAAAAAACAGGCAAAAGCTGCCCCTTTTTGCTGTTGTCTTGTAAATTAAATATTCTGGGGGGTTTTAAATGGCAAAGACTAATAAAAATTGTGTAACTATATTTTTATAGAGACTTTTAGCCATTAAAATACTATATCTTGTGTATTGGAGACTTTCTTCCTTCAGTGTGTTAATCAACTCTGCAGTGGGTTTCATAAGGGCTGAGTTGTACTTTCTTCTGAAAATTTTTGAAAAATAATTGTGATATAGAAATTGGAGGAGGGATGTAGCAACTAGAGCGTGGAGAATGTGTGCTGGGAAAGGAAGGAAACAATGATAGAGTAATAACCCAATTAGACAAATGGAAGGATAGGAATGTTGGGGAGGGGGGGTCCATTTTCTAATTTTTTTAGGTTAATTTCTTTAGTTTTTATTCTTCACCCTTTTTTGCTCATTAACTAAAATTCTAGGTTTTTTCTTTGCTGTCTCAGAAAACAGACTAACTCTCTTTGCATGGTACCATGAAGAGGCTGTGATGGTGGTTCACAGGTGACTGCTTGATGCAAGGACAGAATTGTACTTTGTGCCACAATCTTGTTCAGAGTCTTGCTTCTGTGGTGATTTTAAATGTCTCAGTGTTGCTTTATATCACTTTCCTGGTTTTCGGGGAAGCTCATATGGAGGAGCTGCAAAATGCCACTGAGCATCAGTCTTAGATGTGCAGCTAAAAGGAAGCCCTCATTTGCCAGCAAAGAGGTTTTTTCTCAGTAATATCAGTGGCAACTACAAAGCTTTGTTTGGAATGAGTTTGTTTTTTTAAAAATTGCCTTTACTACTGAAAGTATAAAAAGAACAGGCTATTTCATTAGTGCATCTACCAGTACATGGTGGCTTTAAATTCTTGGATTTATTTTTTGGATTAATGCATATGCTCAAAAATTCTCTGTTTTGTTTTCTCTTTTTCTTTCCCAGAATTTAAACAAGCAAGCCTATGATTTGGCAAAGGCTTTACTAAAGAGGACAGCACAAGCCATTGAACCATACATTACTAATGTAAGTGAAGACTGCAAGCAAATATGGAAATTATCAATTTTTTAACTGAGCTGTATTATAAAAAGAATGAGTTGCATATAGTTAAATAGGACTGTAAAATAACTTTTTACAGACTCTAAATTTTTGTTGAGAGAATTATTATATTAATGAAGCACTGCATAACCTGTCCTTTTTAGTCTAATTCTTTACTATATCTAAACTACTAAGCCTATAATAATTTTGATTTGTGAAATGCAATGGATGGTTTACTTTCTACTGTTTTGGAAGACCTTGAGAGTCAATCCTTAGTGTGACTGGAAGACCAAGTGTACGTATATGTATTGTTCTGATAAAAATATATAAACACGGTGTTTTTGTGGCAAAATTCTTTCAGTGAGGTGATGAGACTATTTAGAAGCCAAGAGAAGTAAAGATAGGGTAGTATTTTAATGTTGATATTGCAGGAGTGAGGAGACAGAATCTAAGAATAGATAGTGAAGAGGAAAACCAAGTGGATAGAGAATTGTAGCCAAATTGAGTGTAGATATCATAGCCATTGTAATAGAAGATGGATGAGGGAAAGTAAAGATCAGACAGGATTATGCTCTAAGTTAAGTTGCACAATAGAAAAATCCTTTTTTTTTTTTTTTATTTTTTTAGTACTTGAGGACTTAGCAGGTTTCATGGCATCTATCCAAAACCTCAGGAGCTTGAAAACAATAGAAAGTCTTCAGTGCTTTCTGTTGCTTTCAGGCTTGTTACACTTGTGGTACTTCCTAAGATTTTAAAAAATCTTCAGTGACAACTCTTACTTCAAACTTGCTGTTTGGGAAGGTGTTGCTACATGGGATTTTGTCTTTAATGTTGTTAATTTCTAAGTTTAGATTGCAAACTGGGTGACATTTTGTGAGTTTTAAGGAAGTCTGTACAATAAGAATGTTCCTTTCGTGGAAAGAATGTACATGGAGTCGTCTGTTCTTTGTTTCCCACAAGTGAGAAATGCTCTGTTTCGAAAGTCTGACTTCTTAAAACATATTAAAAACACAGTAAGAGTTAGTTTCCTAACCAGGAATATATACATTCCAGGCAACTCTGTATCCAGAAAAGCAAAATGTTTCTGCAAGACAGTCTTTAACTTCTAATTAAATTCACCTTTCTATTATTTTCTAGTTGTTACTACTTGAACTGTTAACATTTTCTATTGCATCACTTGTCATTTTATAATTTTAAAAGCGATAGCTTTCATGTTTTTAGTTTCTTTACTGGTATGATTAACTTTATCAGGTACAGAGCATTGTGATGGTCACCTATCCTAATTTTGGGAGTAGAAAACTGAAGTGTCAGTTAAATGTGTTCTGTTGCCTTAGTGGCAGGTGGAAATAGTGTAGTTTGTTTAGCCACACTTGTGCACTGTTTTAACCCAAAGAGAAGCAAAATGTTCCAGACTATATCCTTCCCCTTATGAGTAGAGGTTAATTTATTTCTTCTTACCTGAGAGGATATAGTTGAAAGTAGTGTGGAAATACTTTCTTTAATGAAAAGTATGAAGTTTCCCTCAAACTTGTCAAGTTTACCAAGAAGGAATAATTGCTTTACAGCTGTGTTATGCTGCATGTAAAACAAATTCTGGAAGTCAGTTATTAATTCCTATGCTTTTACTTTCAACTGCTTAAGCTGTCAGCTGTTTAATGTAGTAATTAGTCAGTTGTTTCAGTCTTGTTTTGACTAAATGTTAGGATACTTTTGAAGTGGTGGTCCTTAATAATGAAGTAACTCTAAATATAGCCACATTGTAAAAAGATGTGATGCACTGGAACTCCTCTAAAATTGTGTTTCTTAAATTAATTGTAGGCCTGCTGGGATAAACTAAACATCACTTTTAATGTGTTTCCTTTATGTATAATATTGAATGCAAAACAGTGATACTCTAAGATTACTACAGAATTCTGATCTGTGTGTGCCACCCACGCCCCCTTTTTATTTTTATAGTAGTGAAATTATTGTAAGATTAAGGTAGATTTAGTGCTTGACAAGCATAGAATTTGGAAGAGTGTATGTATATATATGTATATATATATACACTCCAGTTGTTGATATATACTCTGTTTTGTTTTCCAGTTCTTCAATCAGGTCCTCATGCTTGGTAAAACATCAATTAGTGACCTGTCAGAGCATGTGTTTGACTTGATTCTGGAGTTGTACAATATTGACAGTCACCTCTTGCTTTCTGTTCTGCCACAGCTTGAATTCAAACTTAAGGTAAGCAGTTCTTATCCTTTTTATGTATTTGAAATGTGTATGCTTTGACTATTAATGTGTTTTTAGGTTTCTTTTTCTGAGAACTTCATCAAATTATTTGGCATATAAAACTAATACTTACATAGAAACTATACTTTCTCTCCATAATTTAAAGGAAAACTCCATAAAAGCCTTCAAAAAGCATAATTTAACTTAAAATGTATTAACTTACAGTGCATATTTGGGGTTTGGTTGGTAGATTTTTTTTTTTTGCTTGTATCTTTGAAGCAATAACTCAATTTTTTGATAACCTAAAAATTTGACCTGTTTTATTCCTTGGTTTAGTGTATAATTTATTGTGAAAGACTTAATATATTGAATATATACACTGATGTACTGACAATTTTGTCCAAATAGTAGTGTTGTGACAAGTGTAAACAGAGAATTGAAATGCATAAATATGTCTTGTAGGAATTGCTGCAATTACTTTTATGATTTTTCAGGCTTATTTCATATGTCTGGAGGATGGCTGGCGCTTGCTATCTATTTTAATGATTATTTTTCTTTTTGACTTCCTTTTCAGAGTGCAATGGAGAAATGCAATAGAACAGTTGGTACTCCCTTTATCCTGCACTGCTTTGATTCTATTTGTCATCCCCAGGGTTTCTGTGGAAGTGAGGAGTTCCATTAGTATAGTATTGCTAAGTTTGAAAGTGATCTGTTACTAAACTTGAGGGCTAATGTGCAATGGGTCATTTCTAAATTTGCATGCATTTTTACAATTGAGGACAGAGTTTAGGTTTGTAGCACCTTTGGCCTGTCCTTACTGTAGTTTTTATTGCTATAGTGACTTGCTCATGCCTATTATTTTTCCCTACTGTTGGTAGGCAGACGTGCTCTACTTGTTGGATGAGGAGTTTTTTACTGCTTTTATTTTTCCATTCATGTTTCCAAAAGAAGTAGGGTTCAATTTACTGCTTGCTGTCTGTGTTCAAAGTAGACCTTTTTCAGCCTTTAATTCCTGTTCTTACACATGGCAATTATCATTCTCAGTCCAATAAAAACAGTACTTCTGCAGCTGAAGGAGTTATTCAGGATATTTAATCTTAACTGCTGCCATATTCTTTTTCATAGTACATAAGTACAATGCCTTTTCCATCTTTAGGTCCACTTAAAACTGCAGGTTTTGTCATCCCCCTCCTTCACTGATTCTCATATTTCATTATTTCAATACTGATGTCTTTTTTGAATCTTATTTTATTGGAATCAGAAAGTCTAGTAGTCTAACACTGTCCTCCACTTTTTTTTTATTCCTCTTTCCCCACCCCGGAACAATTTCTGGTCTCTTCCTTAAACTGGCTGATTTCAGCCCTAAGCATTTCCATGTTTTGTTTGTACTTCTAATTTACAACACTTTTTTTTCATATATGCATTTCTGTTCTTTGTTTAGTATACTATTTTCAGATGATGGACATGAATTTTGTTGCTTTTTGTCTCCTTCATCCTTAGTGTAGTTTTCTCTTGGTGGTCTGAACTGTTGACAGTAGAGTGGTTCATGCTTGATGTCTACAAGATGCAGTTTAACAGTGTTTCCAGGAGACCTGTGTGTTTTCATAGTTACATTCTTACTGCTCTTGTTCCCGGATGTCTTCCTGAACTCAATATAGTTTGTAGCTATTGTAAGAGTACTATATTAGTGTTGTTACTTCAGGTGTGTGGTTTTGATACTGTGAGTTATAAGAACAGATAATATATGCCTATTTTGTCCCAGTGGCTGTCAAATGTAATTTGACCCATCTTTGAAGGGAAAAAAAACCCCACCTCTGTTTGGACTAGGACAGACCCGGCTTAAATTTGGAGATTCTAGAACAGGTTGACCAGAGATCTTGTGGATTCCCCAGCCCTGGAAGCGTTTAGGGTCACATTGGATGGGGCTTTGAGCAACCTGATTCAGTGTAAGATCGCCTTGCCCACATTAGCAGTGTTGAACTAGGTCGTCCTTAAAGGTCCCTTCCAACCCAAATCATTTTATGGCTCTAGATGAGTTGAGGGATTTGTAAGGTATTTCTGTGGTTAAAAGGGTATTTTGAAGATAAATATTCTAAAATAGAATGAAATATAGTCAACCTGTGTGTTTTATGAGATGAGTGCAAGTTCATTCTGTCTGCAGACTTGCCAGCAGTGATAAATACTTACCACAATAGCTTTGGCTTTATTCTAAACAGCAGCAGCTAGTGTCAAACTTATTCAGTTCTAGGTAAATAGCTCATTGTGTGTTGAGAAGAGAGTGTGATTTCACTGAAGCTCAGAGTGCTTATGATTGGAGGCAGATAATTTTTTGTTGCTTTGAGTGAAAAGAAACTGGACAACAGTAGTCCTGTTAAGCTTGACGAAGCCTTGGATCAGGTGGGTAGTAAAGGAGAAAAACATGCTTGGCAGTCTGTTCTGAAATTTGGGAGAGGGGAGATGCCTTTCTGAATAAAGGTCAATTAAAGTTAGTAGTACAATAACCAAGAACTTCAGTGAGCTCTGCATATCATTCAGAGCTTCACTTAGTGATTTTGGCTTTTCTGGATTTGGCACATAATATTGTGTCTTTCTGTATGCCCATGGTGTAGGAGCCTTGTCCCTTTGAACTCACTCATCATGGGCTGCTAGGTGTTTAAGTATAAGTTTGTGAAGTATATTTAGGTCAAATGTGTAGTTTCACAGAAACACACAGTTTTTGTTCTATGAGATTGTCTGATATGGCTCTGGAATACACAGTTGTGATAACAGCAAATACTCAAATAATGCTTCTGGGCCAGTTACTGTATTCCAAGATCTCATATTGCTGCTTTGCTGCTAAGGAGATTTGTATTACACCTTAGCAGGTGACCATAGAATCAGAGAATACCAGGTTGAAAGGGATCTCAAGGATCATCTGCTTCAAATTTTCTTGGCAAAAGCACAGTCTAGACAAGATGGCCCAGCACTCTGTCTAGCTGCATCTTAAAATGTCCAGCATCGGGGAATCTACCATTTCCCTGGGGAGATTACTCCAATCATTGATTGCTCTCATGGTGATAAATTTTCCCCTTGTGTCCAGTGTTGAAGGAAAGCTGTCTGAGCAGTTGAGTTGTGGAGATGTGCCAAAATGATCTCATTTTCCATGTGTTGAACACACGGAAGGTGATATGGGATCTGTGCTTTTCAAAGATAAATTGAATAATTGTTCTTTGTGTTTTTGAAAATGTGCATTTTCTTTTTAATTGGCTTTAAAAGCAGTAAGTAAAAAAAGTTTTGGCCAGATGAAGTACAATTATGGTAGACTTATCAGAGCAAGACACCAAGTGTTCTGGCTCACTTTAAAGCTGATATGCAAGCTTCTTGCAAATTTGGCAAGCTCTGCATGAATTTGAATAGAATACAGTATTTTTGATCATTTCAGTGAAATTTAAGAGAAATAAATTGATTTCTTAAACTGGGTTTTTTTATGTTTTGCTATAGTTTAAGCCATTTTTTTCCAAGAGCTGTTCTTTTAAAATTCTTTTGACATTGTATGAAAGTCTTTTTTGCCTGTAGAAAGTGATAAATGGTAGCTTTCACACAAATATTAAACATTATTTCAATTTTATTTTTTTTTTTTGCTGGCCATATCAAGTAAAGGCTGAAGAAGCATGAAGGTCAACTCAGTAGGGCACATGACTTCAAAATAAATTGGGAAGTAACAGTTAGGCCTTAGAAAACAATAATGTGACATGGGATTTCCAGTCTTGCTTTCTTGGAAGTTGTTGAAGTTTGAACAGTGTGCTGTTGTTGGCAGGTCGTATGCCCACTGTTCCCAGCTACCAACCACTTCACCTAATCATCTACAAAGAACTGTAACTTGGCTTAGTAGAAGGTCATGCCCCGGTTTCTGCCATGAATGTGCTTGGCTCATGGTGAATCTGTATTCTGCTTGGGCTTATGAGTTCTGTCTGAGGACAGAATGAAATCTGTGAAGTCTGTTGTATGTACTTCTCTTTCATGATTGCAAGGCCTGCCCTGCTGCCTTCCATATTCTAGTTATATTGAGGGGGGAAAAAAATAGGTGCTCTTGATCCTGATTGTTTCAGTTTTGAGAACCTTCTTCTATTCTTTGAGGATGCTAAAAGCTCTGGGTGTTCTTGACTTGTTCTTTAGGGATTGTTCACATGTTTCATCGTGACCTTCGAGGACTCAGTCTCACAGTCTAGGTGCTGCACGATTCCCTGACAGTGATTCTATATTTTTAAATTGATTCCTCCTGGCAGCTTTACTTCTAGTTACATATTCTCTATATGAAACAGAATTTCTGTTTAATATCTTATTTCTTTGTTTCTAAACATTTAGCCTGGAGAAACAGAGGCTCAGGAGGGGCCTTATTGCAATCTACAACTACCTGAAAGGAGGTTGTAGCCAGGTGGGGGTCAGTCTTTTCTCCTGGGTGACAGGTGACAGGACCACAGAAAACAACCTCAAATTGCATCAAGGGAGGTTTAGATTGGATATTAGGAAAAATTTCTTCACTGAAAGGGTGGTCACAAATTGGAACAGGCTGCCCAGGGAAGTGGTGGAATCACCATGTCTGGAAGTTTTCAGGTGTGTGGATATAATGGTTCAGTGGTGAGCATGATGATGCTACAATAATGGTTGGACTCAATGATCTTAAAGATTTTTTTTTTCCAACTTTAATGATTCTATGATCCTACGATTTCTGTGGCACCTTTTGAACATGAAGTGATGGTGGTTTTCTCCCATCCTGCATATGAGCTGCACTGAGCCATCTCCACTGCCTTCCAATTGATTGGGAGGCCTTGTTCTCAGCCTCTGTGGCTGATGGGAGTTTGAGGACGTGAACAAACATCTTTGTGTTTGTGACTCATTAGTGTCAGGATCCAGATCTCTTGCTCGCCATCTCCGTGAACTTTTTTGAGCTCTTTGTGGGCAGGAAGCCTCCTGGTTTTTATCTTCATGGATTTAGGGTCTTATGGAAGTTCTAGACTGTCTCTTTGTGGGTAAAATCTGAGGGCTTTCCTGTCAGTGGCCAAATAAATTTTTGACCATGTATAGAGTGATTAACAAACTCCTAGGACGAAACTTGTGAGAGAGCTTAGGTTGTCTCAGTGATGCCATTGAACATGCTTACTATTTTGGATCTAAACGATATGGCCACCTGGTGTTCAAGCACTTTGTCATTTTGGTAGAAGAGTGAAGGCACAGGTAAAGGCTTCTCCCTATGCTGCCCCTCTCCTTTCCCCCCAGGTATGCTGAGGCAGGGCAGGAGGTTGAGAGGGGACACATACTCAGCCATAAAAGGTCGGGGAAAGGAAGAGGAAGGGTTTGGTTTTGCTCATGGTGTTTGTCTTCCCAAGCAAGCACTATGCAGGTGGAGGTCCTGCTTTCCTGGAACTGCCAGGACATCTCCCTGACAATGGGGTGTAGTGAATGAATTCTTTGCTCTACTTGAACACACAGCTTTTTTTTTACAAATTAAACTTTTGTTATCTTGATTCATGGGCCTTTTAATCTTCCTTGTCTTTGCTTCCTCTCTCTCTACAGGAGAGGAAAGTGAGAGAGTATGGGTGGATGTTTGGCTTTTGGCTGGGATCAACTCACCACACTTTTATAGATTTTTGTAAATGAAAGGTCGTATGTTTTCAGGTGGCAGAACTGTTGCTGAGTTCTGTGAGAGCTGTATCAAATCATAGTTGCTTCTTATAGTACTTATTTTTTTTACCTGATTTTGGTAAGGAGTCTGGGGAATTAGCAGGAGAATGAGCACTGAAATTCATTTAACTTAACGTCTTCTGTGAGGGTCAGTCATTTGTGCCTGATCTTGGCATTTTAAGGTGTGTATTTAGAGATCTAGCACTGACACAGTTGGTTTAGTTTGGTTCAAGAAAAAGGTAAGAATGTATTATTGTGTAGGTCAGCTTGTAAAGGAAACTGATATTCCTTTGTTCAAATTTAATATTTGAGTTTTAGAAATGTCTGTTACAGAAAGCGAATAACATTTTAAAGTTCAGGAGAATTAAAAGCTCATGGAGTATTTGGAAAGTAACTGTAATGGGGCTTAGGTTTTTATCTCACTGTGTCACTAAGCCAATATGATGTAATGAATAAAATCAATAAAAGGCTGACTTCTGTTATTGTAGAGCTGCCTTTCTTCCTGAATATGGTAGTTAAATTTTTTCACAAGTTTCAGGTTATGTGTCTGCTTCTATTTCCAACTCCCTCCGGATCTTTGGTGCTGCCTGTTCTTTTGGACTCAGTAGTGGTAACAGTCTGACCGACTTCAACTGCAGTTAGTGACAGACCCTAATGTCTGGGTAGAAGAGCAGCTGCCTGTGTGTTGGGAGCATTTATGGGGAACTGAAAATGTCAATGTTCAGTGTCCATTTTTTATTGACAAATCACAACGGAACACCATTAAACACAGTGTTGGATTTAACTAAGAGAAGAGGTGAAGGGAGTGACTCTTCAAGTACACAGCGTCTCATAGAATGAAGAAGGATTAAGATTTTTTCAGAGTGTATGATACTCTTCTTTTCCCCTCCTGTGGAAAGGGACTAGAGATTAAAGTAGAATAAAGAACTGTAACAGTGATGCATTCATTCAATAAGAAGTACAGACTGATTTTTATTACCTTTTAGGAGCTTATATAAGAATGTTTCAAGGAGACCAACCTCAGGGCACAAATTTAAAAAGTATCAAATAATTTTGTTCCATAATCACAAAGTCACAAATATTTGTTCTTTCTACAACAGGAATAGAAACACAAGTGGGTTGTCTTATAATTGGATTAGTGGCTGATACAGTGAAAGCTTCTGCAGCTAATTCATTAAGGATATTTTAGGTTTTTGTTGTTGCTGTTTTGTTTTGTTTGGTTGACTTTTTTTTTTTCCTATGTTTCTGGTTGAGGTTTTTGTTTCATTGACCTTTTTTTTTCCTATATTCCTGTCTCTATAATTAAGTAGTTGAATGTTTAGTGTGTTCTCAGCTCTTTCATTCCTACTGCCTGCCTTCCACCCTCTGGAGTGTCTTGCTGTGGATCCATGTTGGTTACCTAGAAGAATTCAGAGCTGCTTAATATTTTGAATGGTTTGTTGAATTTAAGCAGGATTGGATGGGATGTGAATCATGAAGGTTGGACTAGTATAGCCTACAAAAAACCAAGAAGGTTCTTAACTATGAGGCCACAGAATAAGAATTTGTAGTGTAACGGACAGTCGTCAATATCAATTATTGCGGATTAAGAGGAGGAGGTTGTAGAAGGCTGAAGGTTAATTGGAAAAAATTAGTCAAATACAAAAAAATCCCCTATAGTAATGGATTTGCTATTAATGCTTCCAATACTTAATACTGAAGTATATTCAAAAAAATCAGTCTTTTGTAATGTAGTAGTAGATTAGTGCTAGAAATTACTTCTTCCTTAACTTTTCTTGCTCTACTATTTTAAGGGTTTTACGAATGCTTTCACTGTTCGTGGGGTTCTGAGTTAAAGGACATGCTGGCAAACTTTTGAGCCCTTTTATGGTATTGAATCAGGAGAAATAGTTTGTGTTTAAAGTTGTGGTGTTATATCAAAGAACTCTGACAGCTATATTATGCTCTTCTTGTTTGTATTCAAAAGGTGATGCTGAACTAAAAAGAATGTCAAATATGATAGAAAAGAACAGTATTTTCAAGTCCTTATTACCAGGAAAAAAAAAAGCTGGAAATAATAAGGAATTAATATAATTAATATGAATCTAATTAATATAAACTAGTTTTACCTACTCCCTTTTCAAAGAATTGTTACAGCCAATTATGGTTTTTCCCTTTAATAAGCAGGGGGAAAAAAAATTGGCGAACAGTAAGCACATGCTAATTGCACAAATGTTAGCTTACATTTCCAGAGTATGTATTAAGCTATGTGTTGTATTAAACAAATGTAATACAAACCAATGATAATGAAAATGTACTGGAGAAGGCCTTTTAAATATGAAAGAGTCTGTCTGTTGTACCTCAGCATTTTTACAAATAGGCTTAAATACAGGACTAGATCTTGTGATCTCTGTTCTTGGGTGCTTAATCTGCTTTTCTCTAAAAACTTGTATTCTGGAAACTTCTTTTTAAATAATTTTTTTAATTAATCACTATTCTAAAGAACTGTAAACCATAATGTGCAGACAAATGTTTAATGACTTTTCTATTATGTTGTGCCTGAACTTGTGTAAGCTTGCACAGGTACATATCAGATTTCCTAACATAACATATAATCTGTACCTAAGATGCATTTATCTATGTGTTTTTCACCAGGCTTTGTTCACACTGGTTTTTTTTGTCTCTCTATTTTTTTCTTAATTTTCACTGCCTTTATTATTTTGTCTTTTCACAAAAATAGTGAAAGCTTTTTGCGTTGAGACAGACATTTGTATACAGGAGAAGTCTGTCAATCTATATTATGGTATTGCTAAAAGTGTTTTAATGTATTGATGTAAAAACTGTACAAAACAGAACTCTTGTTTTTTGGGCTAGTTTACTTCTTAATTTAAAAAAAATAATCTGTTAATTTTCCAGAGTAATGATAATGAAGAACGTCTCCAGGTTGTAAAACTTCTAGCAAAAATGTTTGGGGCGAAGGATTCGGAGTTGGCATCCCAAAACAAACCACTTTGGCAGTGCTACCTGGGGAGGTATATTCTGATTTATTTCCCTGCCTAGGGAGGGAAAAACATTCGTTGAAGTCCAGTTCAGGTTGCTTTTTTTGGCTTGTTTTGTTTTTGTTTTAAAGCGATACAGCTAAGTGTGAATTAGTTTTTGCTGCTTTATCTGAATTCTGACAGATAATGTTAAAGCTATTTCTATATATCTTCTGAATCTGTAATTCTGCAGAGTGAGTATTAACAAGTCATCCCCTTGTAAGTTCATTTTTTTCAACTATATTGCTGTTGTCAAGAAAAATGAGTATTTTAATTTCTTCAGAAGTCAAACTATTCAATGATGATGGGTTAATTAAAAAATGGCATCAAATGACATTTGCAGGATCAGTTGATATTAGAACTGCTTTTGAGGCTCTTGTGTTCAGTCTTTGTATACTAGTTTCAATTTTTTTAATGGTTAGGAGTACCTTAAAAGAAGCTGCAAACATACTTAGTCTTTTGTTTTTGAAACACTTTGCCAGTTTGATATGGAAAACACATAGCTGGAGCTTGTGGTCAGGAGAAACTTAAGTATGGCTACTATGATGAAATATTTTTTTATTCAAGTAAGTGAGGATAAATTCTGAAGGTTGATACAAATGCAGTAGTTTAAAATGTAGAATTCTATCATATCAAAACCAGAGTCCTCAAAGAAATGCTACTTTCGAAAGTAAAACAAACTTAATTGAAGAAAGATATTTTGCTTGAAAGCATTTGAAACAGAATGTGATGAAAAAATACCACAACTAATTGGGCCCAAAGGAAAATGCTTCATTGTGTTATAATGTGAATATGTGCAGATTGTTCATAATTACTGTCTCTAACTAGATATGAATCTTATAGGGGCATTTACTTGTTTCAAGGATTTTTGACAAAGTTATAATAAAGTTACATATAAGTTATAATAGCTATGTTATGGAAGAAAGCATTCTAAAAATCTCTGGATTTTTGAAAACATACCTTTCTTTTACTACAACAGTTGTTCCTTAAAAATCTATTTGTTTGATAAATGTTTCAACAACAGTGATGTTCTAAAATTTCATTTTTAATTTGTTTAAACCCAAGCATTTTGAGGAGAGCTTGAAAATGCATTTAGCTTTAAAAGACTTAGCTGTAACTAATTGCATCAATAGTGTTATTATAAAATTACTTATACAAAAATTAAAAATGAGAAAACACTAGTTTTCAAGCATCAGACTTAATTCAGTCTTTCAGAAGGAAATCTTGTTAAATGATCCATTTCAGAAGAAATTTGTGGTAGGCTAGATATGTGTTTGTTTGCTGTCTGTCATACAGTTTAAGGAGGGGATGAGTATCACTCTTAGAAAACTTACAGTTACTGATACATAGTTCATGGTTATTTATGTTGAGCGTTACAGAAAAGAGTTAAAATGCTTCAGACATCTTCCTAATAAATAGTTTTTGTCTGACTGGGAGCTTTTCATGTGTGCCAGGAGAGGATGTTCCTTTTCATGTTCAGAAAATGAAATAAATGAGTACAAGAATTTTTCTTAAGTTAGAGAGTCTACTTAATCCTGTGAAATCAGAGAAGCTGTATTTATGTAACTGTGCATAGGAAGCATAAACAGTAGCTTCAGAAGTATTTGAGATTGTGTAGAAGTGAACAAGTTGCTTTGGTAGATGTGATATTTTTGTTGCTGTAATGCATTGTCTTGTTTCGAACTAGGTTTAATGATATCCATGTACCTATTCGTCTTGAATGTGTGAAATTTGCAAGTCACTGCCTTATGAACCATCCTGACCTGGCAAAAGACTTAACAGGTATCAGATTTATTATAACATTAGAATACCATTTTAAGCCTCCTGGAAAAGTCGAGAAGGTCAGTTGTAATCCTAAGTAACACTGTCAGATGTTGTAGAGGACCTAATTGATGTTGGAGTTCTAAGTCCATGCCTTCAGTGATGCTTCTGAGGCTGAGGGGATTGTACATGAAGAATGTCTTTGGAACCAGAGAGTTCACTCTCCCTCTGCTGTAGTAGTTGCATTCCCAACTGCTGCTGAAATTAAGCACTATGGGATCAGGTAAAGACAGCCTGCCTAACCTAATGGTCATGGCATTTATTAATTGGGGTGCAGAGTGAAGACTTCAGCTCCACAAAGCTGAAATGTGTAAGTCTTATACAGCCACTGTCTAAAACATGAGAACAGTCCTGATAACAGTGATCACAGCTTCAGTTTCACCACTGGTAGATCAAACACAGCCTGTAATTCAAGACCTCTGTAGGAAGAAGGCAACTGGCATCGATTGAAGCATGAAAAAAGTGTAATTAATGAGAATTGTTTGGTTTGGAGACTGTATCTCCCTGATCCAAAAGCTCCTCCTTGTAATTTTTTGGAGGCAATGTCTTTGTCCATTTGAGGAGGGAATTTAAAGGACTGTGGGGTGCATGGGATTGTTTTCCTGCTTGCTGAGTGTTTGTCAAGTTGGACACAAATAGAGGCAGGCTAAAGTCATCCTGTAGTTATGGTAGTGTTAAGCCAGTTTAAAAAAAAAAAAAAATACTCTGGACCTTTCCTTAATGAAATGGTAAAGATACTTCCTTTTTTATTATCAGAATTATATTTCCAATTTTTTTTTTTTTACATTGCAGAAAGACTTTGTGCCCCCTCTAATGGTATCCTCTGGGAAATGTAATTTTGCTTGCCCTTCCTCTCTCTCCCCACAGCATTTATCGAAGTCAAATTCTTGAAAAATTTCTCTGACTCAGTGGTGTTTGAGACCAGAATGGTGTTGTGTAATGGCAATATTTTTCATTTGTTTTAGTTTGTGTTCCTGTAGAACAAAACTTGGAAAAAAAGTCTCATTTGAAATAAAAATCCCATTACCTCCATAAGTGCAATGCTTTCTTCATGTGCTCTTTCAACTCATGAGCTGGTTACCAGAAATGTTAATGCCCAGCATTTCAGATGAGACTTGAAGATTTTCTCTGGTAATTGAGCAGTAGTAAGAGAACAGTAACCTCTGGTTTCTTCATTCAGAGTAACCTTTGAATTGGCAAAGTTTCTTAATGTTCTCAATGTTTCACTGATGTATGCAGTGTACTGTGATCTTAATAACTTCTGTGTGCGTGTTTTTACCTGTTTGTGCTTCTAAATTAACCTAAAATACGTACTTCTAAAAAGGTACATGAACTTTGCCATTTTATGTGGCAGCTTTCCAAAATGGCAATAAGTAGCTCACATGTTTGACTTATAAAAGCAGGAGTCTTAAAATGTTGATAGTATAAGATTATTTGTGTTAGCAAATAAGTAGCATTGGGCCAAAATAACTTAGAAAAAAGTGTTTTAAGATGAATAAACTAGGATGTGTCTAAATAAGTGTTGTAGTTTGAAGTATGTCTCATGATTTGTCTCTGCTTACAATGCTTACATGGCTCATGCTGTGGAGGGTTCCTGAAACATGTGGACTAGATTCCCTGTCAATAATATGAAGTTGTGATTAGGAGTGCAGTTAGTGTGCTCCATCAGCCAAGGATGATGAAGTCTGCAGGAAAAGAGTAGCCTCTAGACTGACGTAAGACTTAAAAATGTATATAGGTTATCCAGTACTCAAGCATTGTGTGTTCTGCTGTACTGTTCTACTATCCAATCCTGCTTGACTGTGATAGTTGCTGCTGTATACATAGTGTAACTTCTATAAGAGAAAAATAAAAATGGAGCTCCATAATTCTTACTTCAGTAATGCCAAATAAATATTTGTTATTCTAAGCAAATATAAAGTTTTACTGACATTCTAGTTAAATCTTTGAAAAAATTATTGGTTTCTTACTGCTGGTGCTCCAAAAAGAAGAAAATAATTTCTTTTGCTTCTGGCAGTACTGTTTACAGTGAGGGAAACAGCTGAGGTTGTATACTTACATTGAAATACTTATGCTATTTTTTTCCAGAGTATCTGAAAGTAAGGTCACATGATCCTGAAGAGGCTATAAGGCATGATGTTATAGTATCCATAGTTACTGCTGCTAAAAAAGATCTTTTGCTTGTCAATGATCACCTGCTAAATTTTGTCAGAGAGCGAACACTGGACAAGCGGGTAAGACATAATTGGTATTAATAATGGCTGTTCATTATGTTTCTAAACTGTCATTCAGCTTTTAAAAAGCTGCACTTCTAAAAATTGCTATACTAGTTTTAAAATTACAAATGAAAACTTTATCAACATAATGCAAAAAATTTTGTTGCAATCTATTTAGTGAGGCCTATTTTCCCCCTGACTAGACTGCTACATTTTTCATTATGCTGTATTTTTATTTAAAGTGGTATGATTTAAATAAATAAATAGGCTGCAACACAGCAATGTTGTTCCAGTTGTCTAGTCCTTGTAAAATTTTTAAGTAAAATAAGACCATTAAAACATTGTAACATTTTTCTTAAGAAATTTTGTGAGCAGGTTTCAAAATGTATTGGAGATTACTGATGAAAAGTGTTCTACCATCAGAGGTAGCTAGTTAACCTGCTTTTAATTAGATCATTGGAAGACTGCAAATCAGTGTAGTAACTTTCAAATTTGAATAGTCTTTAATTTTAGTTTAGCTGTGTTGCATTATTTGGTAAAAATTCTGAGGCTTGCCACTTAGGTTAAAGCATAGGAAAAAAGTTTGTTGATGGCAAACTTTTAAAATTAATATTACTACCTGATTTTTTTTCATTTGGTGACACGCTTTTTCTAGTTGCAGGAATAACACAATCTCAGATATTGAGCACAGACTGCGAGAAAGGGTGTTGACTTAAATTTGTAAGAGTTCTAAATTCAAGAGGCATACTTGCATGGTAGTTACTGGTGTTGAAAGGCTTAGCATAATAGATATGATGCAATATATGTCCTGATGAGAAACTGTCGCACTTAGAACTCAATTTAACTTTTTCTGAGAATTAAATTATTTTTGTGTATAATATGAAATACTTAACAGGAAATTCTGCAGTCTTTTCAGTTTTGAGTTTTGAACTGCTAAACTGGATACTATTTCTTTTTCTCAAGTGGAGAGTGAGGAAGGAAGCTATGATGGGACTTGCACAGATATACAAGAAATATTCATTACAGTCAGAAGCAGGAAAAGAAGCTGCAAAACAAATATCATGGATCAAAGATAAACTTCTGCATATATATTATCAAAACAGTATTGATGACCGGTAAGTCAGTGGTGACAGCTAGGTTATTCAGGGGATAAGTGTGGTAACTTATGAAGATTTGTTTTTCCTTTGTGCTTCAGTGATGATGAGAAGGAGGAAACTTGATAATCTTGTATGTTTTGATTCAGTGCATAACCTTATATAATGGCAGTCAAATGTTGTCTCTTCTACTTCATTTTTTAATTTTTTAAGGCCAAAAGTGATTCTAAAGGGTGAGAGAGGTTGGAATATTTCAAAGGTTCTAGCTGTACTTCATCACTGCTTCAGTAAAGGAGATCTTTGTTTATATTTCAGTAGCTTTATAATTTTTATGTTAAAACAGTAAGTAAAATTGCTTTAGTGGTGTTACTTTAGATTTTCATGTTGTTCTTGTATGTTTTAAAGATAAGTCTAATACATGTAGCGGCAATGGTTAAAGCATCTCACTCTGCAGAGGGTTAGTTTTTCTCTACTACAGTAGCCATGAATTAGAGCCTTGTTCTGGATCTGTGGTGAAAGGAGTGCCTCTGACATACCAGCTATAGTTTTGTATATGGTTGTTGGGATTGAAAAATACTTGGTTGCACATGGGAAACTAATTTGGGAACTGGCGTGCCTTGACTAATCTTGTTGGCTTTGGAAGTGAGCCTTTGGCCTTCACAGCATGTTGAGATACAAATGGCATTGCAAACCCATATGCATCTTTTCAAAAATGCAAACCCTCAAAAGGTCATCTTCAAAATAAGCAATTACTTCATAGTACCATAGAAGTGGATGGGACTCTGGGTCTTCAGATCCAGTTTTGCCCACTCATATTTTCTTTAATATCAGGATCTTTTTAAACTGGCTGGGTTTTGATCACCTTCTCCAGTTGCGCATAAGGAATTTTCTTCTCTTTTTCTAGCCTAAACATACCTGATTTTATTATTTACCTGTTTGTGCCACTCTGTTAGTACTGACCTCTGTATTGGAGCTCAGTCTTGGACCTTTGCTAGTATTTAGGAGAGCAACATGGACTTAGTTTTCCTTTTGTTTTTGCTTCTTAGTCTTTTCTAGATAACTGTGAGGCCCAAACATTTCTCTCTTGTTTCTAAATACAGAGCTTCAATTTATGCAGAAGCTTTTAATAGTTTCCTTGTGGATATACCTGCATTTTTATTGTGGAAGCAAAAGAAATGGGATAAACTCAGCTCTTGAGGAAGGAGCCAGGGAAGGGTGGAAGGAAGTCATCTCCTTCTGACTAGTATTTTAATTCTCCTGGCCTTCATGATAATGTGTGATATAATAAGCATGATTTTTTTTTATTTAGGCCTTTTAATTTGGTCAATTAATGAATTTACCCCAATACTGACCCATAATGAAATTAAATGGTAACATTTTATTGGATTGACATCCTTCTGCAAAATCATTTGGTTCCTGTCCCGTTTAATGCATCTGATTTTGCTAATATCATCTCTGAAATCTCCTACTGATAACATTAATATTGCATCTTCTGTAATGATAAATTTCTGTTTAATTTATGCTGTTATATTGGAAGTTAGATAACTTGACCTTTAGGTTTTTGAATAAACCCATCTTAATATGCAACAACTGATCTCTACATAGGTCTGCAAATTTTTGAATTAATGTTACAGCAATTCAAGACCACGTTTTTGCTTCACAGCTTCAGTTTCTTAATCCTTTCTTTCAGGTTACTTGTTGAACGCATTTTTGCTCAGTACATGGTCCCTCACAACTTGGAAACAAATGAACGAATGAAATGTTTGTATTACCTGTATGCAACACTGGATTCAAATGCTGTGAAGTATGTGCTGCTTTTTACCGCTTGAAAAATAATTTTTGATACAAATGGTATTGTAAATTAGTTCTGAACTATTATGAGTATCCTAGGCTAGTGGACAGAAGACTATTAGAAGAGAGAACATAGAAATAGTATCTGTTTTTCAAGTGAGATTTTGAAAAAAAACAACCAACCAACAAACTTAATAGGGTGTTTTCTAACAAGGTGCGATACATTTCAGTCATAAACAGCTGAAAAAAAATAGTGTCAAAGAACTGAAAAGAAGCTTGAGTGCATGTCAGTACTTTTATGTTTGAAACAAGATAACATAGATATGGTAGATCAGCCCTAGATCTTATCTGACAACTCCTCAAATGGTATAATACTTGTTGCAGCAGCTAGGGTGACTGTGAAGAATGAGAATGAATTAGTTGTTTGTCTTTCCTCCTTCAGCATGCATTTTACTTATGCTTTATGTATTATTATGTATTATGTTATGTGCCTTCTCCAGCTTAAAATGGGTACATGAATTTGACTGATAACTGTTACGCTGCTGTAGTGTTCACAATTGGATTGATTTTACATAGTTTTACTTTGTTTTTAATTTATTAGCACTCAGTCACTTGAAAATCAAAAAGAGGGGATTTTTTTCCTCATGAGAAGGACTAGAAAAGGCTTTGCATATGAAAGAATGGCTTAAGAAACCCCAAAGCCTTCAAATACTGATTTTTGAATCTGCTGCACTTCTTGTATTGCCTGTCTAAAGGTAAAACAACTTTTAACAAACCAAATTAAGAATACTCTATTAAAAATAAAAATGTAATGTTCTCCTAATTTTTGATGTAGGCTGAGTGAAAATGCAGAACAGAATCTTTTCAGTACTTGTTATTTCAGGCAACAAGTAACCTCTGAATTCTACAGTTGTCATATGCAGCAGTACTCATTTTAAAGATACAGTTTTTTCAGTTGGTTAAATAGAAGTGACTTTTTACTTGTGGATTCTGTAAGTTCTTTAAATGCAGCTGTGACCTTTTGTGTTTTTATTTATATGGCTTATTATTCCTGGAAAGTGTGCTAATTTTCTAGTTTTTTTTAATATCTCTAGTACATCTCTTACAAGTTTGATCATGTCCGCTTTCACAATTTTTTCATCTAGTAGCTGCTTCCTGTCTTAAAGAAAAACATTGTTTTGATGATAAAAATCATAAACATCAGCTTTAACCTGCTTCTTGGAATGTTTTCAGAAGAGTGATTTCAAGCTTGGACAAATGAGTTCTTAATGGGTCAGACATCAGTTACGTCCTGCTTCTTATTTAAAGGCAGTGCACTTGACCATCTGAAATAGAACTGTTTTCAAAATCTCACTTTGTTTCAGTTTAATATGACTAATTAAATTTTCCATATTATTCTATTAGGAAACATTTAGCCTTTGCTCACACAGCAATGAAAGTGCAGATGTTAAGTACCTTTCTGAGTCTAAAGTTGAAAAGAATGTAAAAACTCATTTTGAGCAGTAGTGTTATTCATTTAATAGACAATTTTGACAACTCTTTGAAATTTATTTTTTTTAGAGCATTGAATGAAATGTGGAAATGTCAAAATCTGCTACGACATCAAGTAAAGGATTTAGTTGACCTAATAAAGCAACCTAAAGTGAGTTCAACCTATCTTTATCAAACCCTGGTGAATATGCAGTTTTTGTTAACATGCTATTTTTGAATTTCATTTGTTTGCCTATCTCAAGCTTATTTTAATAACAGATAGAAAATATTGCAAAAGTTACCTGATACTCCACTAGACTACGCTTGCTGTAGAAAATGTGTATACATTTTGTTAGTAAAATTGAAGAGGAAAAAGGGTGTTACAGAGATTTCTAAAATATTTTGCCAGTCATTTTAATACTAAAATATTTTCTCCCGTGTTTAGTTACATCTTACCAGGACTGTTCTGGCTCTTAAAAGAGGGTAAAAACAGCATAATATTTTTGACTGCCAAATGAAGTAATTAAGAAAAAGTACCTGCATCCTCTTAACTTCTTATCTTATGTATGATTAGTAACTTGGAAGAAATTGGAGTATTTTTGTCCCAACAAGTTACTTGTTTCTCTTCCCTCTTGGAAACTTCTTAAATATTTTATTGGAGATACCAGGCTACAATTTAATTTTTTGTTTACAAATTTCCTTGGAAGGAAAAAATTAAATTTATTTTGCATTTAGGATATTTTCATAAAGTAAATTTGGATTTTAGTTCCATGTATGTTCATACTCAGGTTTGGGGTAGAGGAATGATAAGATTAAATTCTTGATATGACTTGGAATATAATTAGAACTTAAGACCAACAGTTTGATCTGGTGCTTTTTTAACAGAATTAATACAGTGTAGAAAGCGTTGCCATGCTCACATTCCTATGTGTCTATGTCTGTGATTTTTATTTTCTATATACATATATAGTCTTACCGTGGTAAATGTAATGAATTATCCATTTGCTGGAATTACCTGAACCAGGAAGAATGGGTAACTGTGTGGTTGGGTTATCTAATGTATTTGCTTAAAAATGCTACTGTCTTGCTGGCGGAGAGACTGTAGTGAAATTTGTAATTTTGACTTGGTGCATTTAAAACATACTGTATCCTATTAAATTCTAAGTGCAGTAAATGCCTGTACAACAATAATTGATTGTATTTCAGCGACTGTATTGAAACGCTTTTCATGTACTATTTTATATTCTTTGGTGGAGTTTAAATACATTTATGCTTTTAAATTCTAGTTTCTTGATGTTTTCTGCATTTCAGTTGAAAATGTAATTTAACTTTTGTTTTCAGGGAATTGTGGTGAAAGTTCTTTCTTTCTCAGTTGTAAAATATCAAATATGATATGGAGTTAAACACGTGGATTTTGATAAATGCCAGCATAAGCATTGCATTCCAGACCATATATGCTATTGCCATATTTGTATTTGTCCGTCTGGATTTTATCCTACTTTTTGCCGTTAAATGCTAACGCTCTACACTTGAATATTCTTTTGAGTAACAAGACTACATGGGAGAATTTAGAGGGCTTGTGTTAGTCTGATGTGCCATTGCAGGCAGAAAAACAGTTTTGAGTGAGGCAATTTTACTTAATTTAGTTTATTGTCAGCTAACATAAACTTTTAATTATTTGATCTGATATTGACAAATAAAAGCAAACAAATAAACACTTAGAGAAACAGCCTTTGTCTCCCCTTCAGACACCTTCAGAAACTAGTGATCTTCTAGAATGTGGCTTGGTGTTACCATACAAGCTTTTTCACTTCAATCTAGCTTCGCCATTTAACCATTATAACTTACTTGTTGATTTGTTGTCCTGTAGATATTGTCCCTGTGGCAAGTGTAGGCATTTTGAGAGCTCTGAGATAGATGAATAGGAGAAGGACCATACAGAAGTTGCCACAATGAAACTTTGATTAGGTAGTAGGGAAAAAAAGAATTGCAGTAAGAGTGGTCATACACAGGAATAGGTAGCCCAGGGCCATTGTGAAATCTTCATCCTTGTAAATATTTAAAATGCAATTAGATAAGGTCTGAAGCAAAACCTTGTCTAAGTTTGCCCTGCTTTGAGTAGGCAGTTCAACTGGGTGACCTACTGTAGTCACTGCCAGCCTACATTATTCTGTAACTATAAAGCTTTGAACTTCCCAGTCTACTCTTTTTCTTACCGTAGAAAAACTTCTTGCTGTTCAGTGAAACTTTACAGGTGTTCTCCTCGTTTCCTCTTCAGGGTCTCCCTCTGAGAGCTATTGAGGAGATTGAAAACATGTTAAGAAACTTTTTATTGCTCTTGATCCTAATTTTTCCTAACCTGAGGCAGACTGGACATCAAACTTGCCTCTAAGACGGGTTACTTTTCTGAAGGGCAGGTGCATAAATCGCAACTCCTCTTGTATGTCATTGCTGAAGGAGAAAACAGTTAAATAAAACACATAAACTTGTCTTTTCGTATGTGGAAAAGGGGGTGAATGCTGGTTTGTTTCTATCAGAGTATAAGCTCACTTGGAGCAGATGCTTCCATACCATGAATGCAAGATAATGTAGGTCAAGCACCACTGTAGATTTTCTGAAAAGAAATGTTTCTAAATCTTTTTCAGTCTGTCGTTATGCAGTAGAGTTGTACAACTGAAAGTTAAAAGAATATTTCTGCCTCAGGTTATTTCATGTTTGGCTGAATTATTAGTAGTTTGCTCAACTTATGGTCTGTTTTAGTGGGATCTTTAGCCAGTACTTGTAGACTTAGCAAGTATTAGGAGACCAAACCAGCCAGGATGAAAGAAATTCCACAGAACAGTTTTTATTTTTGTATCCTGAGTTGCAAGAGGTTCGAATATGGTGAGTCTATGTCTGTTGGCATAATTACTTGAATCCTGTAAATGGGATTTGATTTGTCTTTTTTCATTTCTTGTCTGAACATACACATTCAGCTATGACAAATAAAAGCCCTGAAAATGACAGCATTCTTTTGACATTATACACTCAGGCTTTAGATGGAAAACAGTTACAGAAATAACCCATTTGTGCTGTTCCTAAGTTATATAGTAGATTGAAAAGTAATAAAAATATTTTATATAAGTATATGTGAGACAGTGATACTGTAGATGTGATCTACCTTTTCCTTCCTGTAGCTGTGTAGCTTAAAATTTGTAGGGGTGGTTTTGATTTCTAACACACTGATGTGTTAGCAAAATGCATGCCGACTTGTTGATAATTCAATATAGAATCTTTCTCACTCGATATTCAAGTGGAAATAAAGAATGTAAAATTTTTATTTAATCCATTTTTCTTTTGTGACTTGCAGACGGATGCCAGCAGTAAAGCTATATTCTCAAAAGTGATGGTTATAACAAGTAAGTCAGTAAAAGTATTTACAGTGGCTAAAAATGACCATTGACCTATATTGCTTTCTTGCCCCAAAAATCATTTGCAATAAGCTTATTAAAAGAAGTTTTGCAGCAGATAAAACTTAAAACATATCATGATAAATGTGATGTAGCAGTATGATTTGAAGAATGAAGGCAACTCTAAGCAGAACTACTTTCTTACTGTAAGAAGTCATAAATCATGAAGCTTATCACAACATTTTGGCTGCATCTGTCATGGACTAATTCAGTATCTAGATAATCTAAGTTGTTAATGTCTATTTTACCAACTGTTATAGAATATATATAATTTTAACTAAACTACTAATCTATATACTAACTTTCCTGTCTTATGAAGTGCTAGAGAGAATGCAAAATAGTTTGGATTTCAGTAGCAGGGAAGGCACTTTGAAAAATGAAGAACTTCTGTGTAAACTGAACTATCAGCAAAGGAAAAAACTCACCAAATCCAGAGCAACACTTTTTGTTCCCCCAGCACAGCATGACAAGAGCATTAAAACCAGTATGAAGAAAAAAACTTGCTTTGCAATCCTGAAATTTTATTTTTAAATCCACTGTTTTTAAAAAAATGGCAACTGTTCTGACAAAATAAGATACTATGTAAGACTATACATTTGTGAAAAAAACCCGTGGAGAATAAACTGAACCTTGCTGCTTTGTTGGCCATGTTCCAAATTCTTTTTTGATCAGGTTTTGTTTTTTCTGACACTTTTAGTTCTGGATTGCAATAGAAAAAAATTTAGCAAATCAAATTCACAGTAGAGCTTGTTTTGAAGTAACTATCCTGTAGTTCTGTCCCACCTTCTCTGCCAGTTTTTCTTAACACTGGCTGTAGCAAAAACATGAAGCATGCTAAATAATATGCTGATCCTTTGCCAATAAATTGTCTTGCTGTAATATAAAATTTAAATATAAAATAACTATGTAATTTAACACATACATTTTGAAAGCTTTTTTTTGAATGTTTTAATCTGTTGTAATGCTTATGTTTAGTGATGGGAAAATTTAGCAAAAGTACCCTTTTGATGTTTTTCATATTTTTTGCATCAGGTGATCAATATATAAATATATTTTTCTGTGGAGTTTAGGCTTTTCATTCTGAGGTCAGCTTCTGCTGTTAATATTCTTAACAAGAACAACTAGGCTTGCTGAAAAGTGTGAAGGGCGAGGAAAGCAAATACTGAGAGGAAATTTATAGAAATTAGTGTCCTTGTAAATATGTCTGCACATTTTGAGGTGTATTCTGGCTGAGGTTTTTTTATGGCTTTTCTTTTTACTCATTTGGTGTGGTGGGTTTTTTGTTTGTTTGTTTTACTTTGTTGCAATTTTTGTTTGTTTTTTCTGTGATTTGTTTGGGGGTTTTGTCTGCTTTCCTTCCCCTTCCTTTCTTGGTTAATTTAAGCACACATGGAGAGTTTCTTGGTATGACATTCCAAACTTGTGTAATTTACAGTACTGATACTTACATAAATAAATAGTGATTTATTTTGTTTATTTAAAGGAAACCTTCCTGATCCAGGGAAAGCTCAAGATTTCATGAAAAAGTTCACGCAAGTTCTAGAAGATGATGAAAAAATAAGAAGTCAGTTAGAAATGCTTGTTAGCCCAACATGTTCTTGCAAACAGGCTGAAGGATGTGTGGTAAGAATTGCTTTTAAAAAGTGAATATTTTTGGAACAGAATTGATTAGAAATTTAATTGAAATTTGTATTTCAGAGGGAAATAACAAAGAAGTTGGGCAATCCAAAACAACCGACAAATCCTTTCCTGGAAATGATAAAGTTTCTTCTTGAGAGAATTGCTCCTGTACATATTGATACTGAATCCATCAGGTATTTTTGTGTGTGTGATGTTGGCCGTAGATTGCAGGGTCTGAAATCGAGGTTTCTTACTTTGCCTTTAAGCACAAGCAGT
Organism: Xenops minutus; assembly: GCA_035221455.1. Classification (NCBI taxonomy): domain Eukaryota; kingdom Metazoa; phylum Chordata; class Aves; order Passeriformes; family Furnariidae; genus Xenops; species Xenops minutus. The sequence goes on from JAWWEE010000001.1 coordinate 49,138,654, forward strand.
AGTGGGTTGGTTGGGTGTGGTTTAAGGTTTGGTGACCTGCAGTATTTTCTTCTGTTTCATGTTGTTAGGGGATTTTGTGTCCTCCTTCAGAATGTAGCCACAAAACCAACTGAGTTATTATTCAGTATAGCTGGGACAACCTGTCACTTAAAAAAGGATGTGTTGATGATGGATAAAGTGTGGTTTTTGATCAGCTGACTTGTTTTAAAAGAAATTTCCATCTAGGCTATTCAGATGAAGCTTTCCACCAAGAGTATTAGTTCATAGTGACATAAACAGTAATTTAACTGAGGAAGTAGATTGTAGTGATGAAGCATCAAGACTTTAAAGAAGAGTAAGACAATGAATTTGCAGGAGGTGGGAAAACGTAATTGCTGAAATGGTTATTTATCAGTAGTATTTGAGATAAGCTTTACTGTCAAGAGGAAATATGCAGGAGATAGGTCTTTTAAATTTCTCATCAGCTCTTAGCCCAACTGTTTAATGGTTATTTTTTTTCCTCTTGGTTAAAGACTAAACATTGTAAACAGTTGTTTTTCATCAATTATTAAGAATCTCTAGCAGGTAGTAACCTCACAATAATTCTTACCAGAATTTGTTTCTTGTAATGCTCCAATTGTTTTCTTATTTTGGTCATCCTTCCAGAGTAATTTGTACAGAGTTCTTAATTCATGATGTATAGATACTTTTGAATTTAATACTCATAAGCTCTGATTTAGATACAAGATCAGGGCAACCAGGTTATGTATGTAATTGACATATTTGTTTTAAAACAAGCTCATTTTTTAAATAAGTTCCTTTAATAAGTTTGTATCTGACAGTTATTAAAACAGTCATACATGGTGTAATTGCAGTAACTACAAGGCCATATTTTGTTTTCCTCTGCAGTGCCCTTATCAAGCAAGTAAACAAGTCCATAGATGGAACGGCTGATGATGAAGATGAGGGTGTACCTACTGACCAGGCAATCAGAGCAGGTCTTGAATTGCTAAAGGCAAGTATAGTCCTGGCAGTCAGTGAACATGTGAAACTTTCTAAAACAACTTTGTTAAAATAATTGTTTAATTACCACTCGTTATCTTTAGCTGTAAGCATGTGGTGCCTACCTGAAAGAATATAGGTTTGCTTTTTGTTCTCTATGCTCATCTTATGTAGCACGTAAGTAAGATTATTTTGTAAATAATTTAGATGCTTTTCTGAAAGTCAAAAGCAGTTGTTTGTGAGACAGCAGCAGCTAGACTTTTGTTATTAGAGTGTGAATTCAACAATTTGTGAATACAGTTATACTACTTCTGGTACTGTACTTGTATATCAGTACAATACTGTGGTTCCTCAGAGTTCCTCATAAATTGGGATCTTAACTATTTCAACTATGAGTAATCTTTGAGACTCAATTAACATAGCAAGGCCCATTAAGTAGTCCAGCTGTGGGTTGACTTCAGAGGCCTAAGAATCTAAAGGATTCCCTTACTGATGTTTTCAGAATATTTTAGATGAACTAAGGACTGAGCAGATTCATCTAAGAGCGTGTGGCTTTTTGGCCAGATGTGCACATTGAGGTAAAAGTGCAAAAAGCCAGTAGCCCAAAAATGAATCTGAGTAAGAATGAATCAGGTTCTGAAGGACTATATGTTTGGATGAAGGCTTTCAAGTCAGTACTTATATATTCATATGAGCTGGCATAACATACTTAAGAGGAGTAAGACTGCACTGAAGAAAGCGGTCACGATAATAACCTAGAAAGGACAAATACAGGAGTCCAGCACACACAGAACGGCATGCAATGAAGTGGGGAGGAAGGTAACTTGGGCAAAATAGAAAACTGTGAAGAAGTTCTTAGATTTTGAGGATTGTTTCTCTGCCACAGGTCAGAATATTATGTGGAAAGGGGCCAATTACCAACAGCCACTTAAAAATGAGAAGGCAAAATTTCAGGGAGGAACAAATGAGGATTTCTTTATTTTATTTCATTTTTTTTAACATGGGAGGACTGTCATACTTGAAAACAATCAAGTCCAAGAATCTGAAGGAGAGGTACAGGATCTGCTAAGCTGCTGTGGAAAGCTTGAGGGACTAGAGACCCTACTGGGTATGTCTGTGTTGCTCCTTTTAGAGATAGGAATTTCACTTCAGAGCACAATCAACTGTTCCACTTAGCAAACAAGCATGAAGTCTGGGAACACACAAGCTGGATTCCTTTCAGAGGAACAAAATTATGAGATGGGCTTCAGATGCACATGTTACATTGCAGTGGCTAAAGTGGATTTAGTCAGTCTAGAAATACTCTGAAGTAAAACTCCTGAAACATGGATATTGCTTCCTTAGCATCAGTTGTGTTTCTCTAAAGACTTGCTTCTCCTGTAACCCAGTACTTGCTAATGTAGATGTAGCCACTCAGAAGTACATGTTCACGGTAATAGAAGAAATCGAGACTGGATAAATAAATTAAACCTAATGAGATCGTGAATAAAGAAAGAAGTTTAGGCAGTACCAAAAAAAAAGTCAGAAGAAGAGAAACGTGTGTCATGGGACAAAAGCAGGCTGAGTATTATAAATGTTCCTGTGTTGCAGTGAAAAATTATGCCCAATGAAATGTCCTAATATAAGCAGGCCTTTAAAAAGTAATTAACGTGGCTTTCATCATATTTTTGCAGGTACTTTCGTTTACGCACCCTATCTCATTTCATTCAGCTGAAACTTTTGAATCGCTCCTTGCTTGCTTGAAAATGGATGATGAAAAAGTGGCAGAAGCTGCATTACAAATTTTCAAAAATACAGGAAGTAAAATTGAAGAAGACTTTCCTCACATACGATCGTAAGTTGTGTATCTTACTCCGAGTAGGGTTCTTTATTGTATCGGATTTTGGAAGTTCTCACTCTTCCTTTCACCTGTAGCATTATCCTGCGTTCTTTTGGAAGTATTACTTCAGGTAAAGGAGGAAAGAGATTTTTGAATGACTTTAAAATGTAGTGCTTTTTGAAGAATGGAAGTGAAATGAATATATCCAAATTATTGACAGTTGATGTGTCACTGGTACTGCTCTAATTTATATTGTCACCCTTCAGAATTGCCTTTTTTCCTTCAAAATTTTATATATATATATATGGCAGTGTAAAAAACAAAAACAAAAAACCAAACAACAAAAAAACCCCAAACAAACACCCCACAACTTTGTAATTTAATAGTAGTGTGTAGGCAAGAATATTTCCAAAAAAAGTTTTAGTAACTTGTACAGATATAAATGCTTGTTTTACAACATAATATTTTTTCAACAAAAACTAGGGGCTTTTTACTTGCAAGCTATTACTTTTTTTTTTGTTATTTTGAAGTAAAGAAATTGCCCAAAGCAATTAGCAGTTTTGCAGAGATGTTATGCTCTTTATATGCATATCTGTACTTTTTTTGCTAGTTTGATATTATGGAAGACTTTCAATCTGCGAAGAGGTATTTATCTCTTTGTTTGTTTTGTTACACTACTATGTAGTGCTTTGCTTCCAGTATTGCATCATAAAGCTAAGAAGGGACCCCCTCGTCAAGCCAAGTATGCTATTCACTGCATCCATGCCATATTTTCCAGCAAAGAGACGCAGTTTGCACAGATATTTGAGGTAAAATTAAAATTTCTAAGTTACTTTGTATCTATGCTTTACATTGTATATGTAAACTAAGGGATGTAGTGACAAGTTGTAGCAAACTTAGAAAAGATGTTTATTCCCCTTTCCTTTTGTTCCTATGATTTTGTCTTGAAAAATGGTAGCAGAGGGAGTTTTTGTATTTAATGATCCATCATGTTTGGGGTTACGTATTTTAACAGATTATGGAGTAAAACCAAGTGTTGGGCTATGTGCTAGAACCATGAACTATTTATTGAAAGAGGAATCATACACTACTCCTCACCCCTGTTGAGAATGGCCAAAAGTATTTAAATGGTTGCAGAAATTATGGACAACTGAATTATGGTAGAGACTAATTAAATAAATTTTATAGCTCTAACTGCACATGTACTTTTTAATTAGTGCCTATCAGCCTCTTATCTTGATGACTGAATCGTAGTCCATTTAGATGTAGTTATCTGATGAAAAAATAGGCTTTTTAATCCATTGTTTCCTAAATAGTCCTGCTTGAACTGCCACTTTTTGAACTATCCAGATGTGATAAATATTTTGTCTGTCATCTTGATGTTTCTTTTGATTTGTGGCAGACTTTGTGTGTTGGTGAATGTGTGTTTACATCTTGATAGTCAATAGCTCTTAAATTGTATTTCTGAAATAGAAATAGACACAAACAACATGGGACAAAGCTGTTATTCCTGTCCTCTAAGTAAGACACAGATTGTATCAGTAATATCTGAATTTGTTGTTTTTGTTCTAGCCACTGCATAAAAGTCTGGATCCCAGCAATTTTGAGCATCTCATTACACCGTTGGTTACTATTGGCCATATAGCCATGCTAGCACCTGATCAGTTTGCTGCCCCTTTGAAATCTTTAGTTGCTACTTTTATTGTTAAAGATTTGCTAATGAATGATAGGGTAAGTATTTTAAAAACCTTGTATTAAGATTCTGCTTTTCCTGTAGTATGATACTCAGCAGGTACTTGGGAAATTTTTGTGGCCTGCTGGTTCTACTTTTTTGTGTATATTTGTCTTTTGATTTCCAGGTGTACTATTTGACTCCGTTGAAAAAACACAGTACAAAGGAGAGTATTACTAGTTTAATAGACATTACAAAAGTGACAAGCTGTGTAGCACAGCATTTGATCACTTGTGAGTTGGGAAAATTGTTATAACTTCACTCAGTTTCTTAATCTTGAGCAAGCAAGTTGTGATTTTTTAGGAAGTGTAATACATTTGAAAGTTAAATACACTGTGTAAATGGAGGACTGTGAATTTTAATATTTTGAGTACTTTTGTACTGATAGTGATTACAAAGTCAAAAACTGGACTTATGTGTTAGAAATTGTAAGGAAAGATTTACTGTCTCCAACTATGTGCTTGAAGTTCCAATCTAGTGGTTATGGAAACTGGAAGTTACTTTCAAAGCAATGGCTAATAAAATCTAAAGCAGTAGTTTTCAGGTAACAGCAATAATGAAAAAAAACCCTTTATTAATCTTGAATTTGCTGATACTTGAATAGTGAGGTATGAACAGTATCTCATTTCTGAAATGGTTACTGCTGTTAAGATACAGAAGGCATAAAGCTGAACAAGTAGTGCTGCTGTATTGTTTTCAGAAGCGAACAGGAAAGAGGAGAATACAGCAAGTTTCACTGAAGAGTAATAGTAGTGTAACAAGTGTAACATTTGGTTTAGCTTCCAGGAAAAAAGACAACAAAACTTTGGGTCCCAGATGAAGAAGTGTCTCCTGAAACGCTTGTTAAAGTAAGTAGCACTTGCTCTATTTTCCTATGATTGTGTGTATAAAACTTAATAAATTCAGTTAATTATCTGGATTCCTAAAGCTGTCAACTGTTTTTCTCTGTTTCCTTGTCATCTTTCTAAAATTAGCAAAGAAATAAATACTGTTGAGGATCTTGTCAGAATACACCATTTTTTAACTGCCAGAAAAAAAAAAGAATTTGCCTTTGAGAAAATATTTTCTGTTTATTATTCAAGATATAAATTTACCTGTAAAATTCATTGAATTTTTAGTATGGCTTTTTATAGGCTTAGTTTTGTTTAGCAACACTTAACTGTGATGGTATCTGACATACTTAAAGTAAAATTATTTTTTCCCCTCCTGTTCAACATAGCAGTTAAATACTCTAGAAACTTTGTTAAGTCTTCCTTCTTTCTTTTGAATTTTTATGACATTACAAGAAACTTTTGCTGTTGTTTTGGCATAAAGAAAAAATGAGGCTTGGATTTGTCAGTTTTCCTCAAATGACTAAATGTGTTACATTGTTTTTCTCTGCATGCAGTGTGTATCAGAGAAAAACCTAGATGTAAGAAAAAACCCCACTTTAAAATGGTGGGGGGTTGTTTTGGTTTTTTACTTAAAAATTTCATCTTGAGCTTGTTCTTTTTCTGGAGTAAGCTTATTACACTTTCTATACTTTATAATAGATACTGTCACTCAATTTTTCGCTGAATTAGAAATAGACTTACACTGTGGAAAATATATTCTATATCTGTATTTGGTTTTTGAATGCCCTTCAGAAGAGGGATAGATTTTTGCTTTCACTTTTTCAGATTTAGAAATGTGCTTGTCTTTTGTAGCATGCTGTTTTTTACAACAGTAATTTTAGTTCTAATGTCTTTTGAGTAAAGTTGCTCTTATGGTTTTAAGAAGTTCTTTGCCTTTTCTCTTGACTTTGTTAAACTCCTCATAGCATACCTCCATTTTTGCTGGTTTCGTAAGTACTTTGGTTTCCAGCTTGGTATAGAACTCATTACCTGAAATGCTTGATTTTGTTTGGAGTTGATTCCTTATCTTTTTAGTTATCTGACTACAGCAAGGATGTTTTTCATATTTGTGCAATTCCATAGTTACATAGTACACTCCAAAAGCTGTTAAAAGAATGCATGTTTGTTTTAATTTCATGAACTGCTAGTTTAAAATAGATATAATTTCACTTTAGTGATTCTACATGTAACTACCTGATTCTACATGAAGTAGTAAGTATTTATTGGTTTTCTTAATTTTTAAAATTATTTATGAAGCTATAATAGCTCTCTAGAATGTGCTTTTACATTGATAAAAGTTCTCATACATTTGGCTATTTGGAAGGGAATTAGCTTATAGAAATACTTAGGGCAATTTGAAGTGGAAGCCAAACCTGAAAACTGGTACGAAGTATTTATTGGTAGGTGAAAACAGTTATTGTGAAAATTGATTTGCAAATTTAATTAGCATTTATTATACTGAGAAGCCTTCATTTAATGACTGCTGCAGGCCATGCCATTAGTTTATGAATAATTTCTCCCTGACTGTATTTTTCTGCACTCTGGTTTTAAAGCTTCTTTTTCCCTTTGTAACATAATTATGTATCTAATGGGGATGTTAAAAGTAGGAAGTTGAAGTATGAAAGTGAGGAGGACTGCTGAAGACAAAATTTTAATATCATTCAACCTAATAGATGTGGACTGATATAGTTTTGGATGCTAAACTTTAAATGAAATGATGTCTGCAGAGAAATATTTCAGTGTAGTATTAACTATTAATTGTATTAATGATTGTATGAGTTAGACTTGAATTCCTCTGCCTGGCACTGGAGTTCTAAAGCAGTAACCTCTCTCAACAGTGACCTGTACTAAGTACTCTGCACCACGCTGTGCATTGAGATTTATCTATTAGCAGTGGTATTTCTCATTTCCTTCTCTGTCACTGGAATATAAGGTTTCTCATCCTCTTTATTTAACTACACTTTAGGTGGGCTTTGTTTAATTTTTCACTACCGCACAAACATGCAGCATTTGTGGCTCTGAAAACTCAAGTAGCAGAAACCTGAGCCAGCTGTTGTCATGATGTCGATGCACTGGGAAGATGGTGTCTCTAGAATCACTCCATGGAATGGGAGTTTGTTATACTTTTGCAGTGGAGGCATGATGATAACCTCTAGAGCAGAGAAAAGGGTCATAACTGTCTGTTGATTAATTGTTAATTTTAATCTTGAAAATTAATACTTACTAACTACTGATAGTTAGTGTAAAACTAATAGTTAATTGCAGTTTTCCCATATGAGAAACCAGAGATTTGTTGTGTTATATTCACCATGTCAGAAAAAAATCATAACATCCTATTGCTTTTACTTGTTCTTCAAACAAATGTTGTCCTGCTAAGTTGAGTACAAAGCAGTCATTTGTGGCCTTTGATATGGTTCTGATCCATTTTGTATTTTTGCTTTCTTGATATTTTTGGGTTGTGTATAATAATTTTTTATTTCAGAGGAGAATTCTAGGCTCATGGAACACAAATTGAAAAAAGAGGTTTAGACTGGATATAAGAAAAACCTCTAAGAACAGTCAGACAATGGAACAGTTAGAAAGAGAGGTTGCAGGTTGACAAGAGAGCCTGAGCAATCTTCATTCTTGCAGGCTTTCAATGCCAGAATGGGTAAAACAGACCAACACGGTCTGATTTCAAAGCTGACCTTCCTTTGAGCAGGAGATTGAACTGGAGACCTCCTGTCACTCTTTCCAACTGGAATTATCCTTTGATAGTTATCCTATTTGGTTGCAAAGTAAGAATTTAAAACATGAGAACTGTCCAAACTCCTGTCAAGTCTTCAGATAATCAGAAGCAGTGACTGGGGGAATCCTCATGCCCTGTACTAAATTCATGGGTTTGCTTAATTCTGAAGGGTTTCTGGAATGTCATCACATCATCATTAACACCAGCAAAGAAATGAGGAAACTAGTGGGGTCAGAGGAAAATTCTGAATGAGATGGGATTAGGAAGACTAGAATAGATTTAGATCATAAAAGTGGGGAAAGGAATTATGGAGAGGGGTCAATAGAAACAAAAAATTAAAATTGGTCAGGACCTGACCAGAGATGTCGAGGCATGTGACTCTTCCCTAGCTGAGTACTTCATTTATTTGAAGACTAAACAGAACTAGTATATTTCTGTCCTACCAATAAATGAGACACAGTAATGCCTACAGGTACTAGTTATGACATGTAGAAACTGGATTTGTAAGCTGTGAAAAGACCTGCTGCTGTTATTGTTATATGACAGTTTTTATATTGGTTTTATTGCTGTTAAAATCTTCTGGTGTATACTTACAGCTGTTCTAGGGGAAGATCCTTTGAAAACTAGGGCAAGATGATTTTATTTCTGTTCCTCAAACTCCATTTGCATTTTGAAGTCAGGAGTAACAGATATCCTACCTCTTGCAGGTGTTACCCAATTAGGTGGAGTAAATGAACTACAGTGCTAAAAAGAAAACTGGTGTATAGGTAGTGTGATAATCCTAGAACAGAGAGCTGAAAGGGCCGTTTTGATCAGTTTGTTACAAGGAAGGGATCGATTGTATAATGAATTTCATTTGGTAATACTGTCAATGTTTCTATAAAAGTTACTGGAATTGCTTTTCCCATTAAAGAGAAAATTTGAAGTTACCATATACAAAAAGTGTCATGTTTTTTCTAAAGCTTTTGGGGTTTGTGTTTTCATCTGAGTCAGGTGTTTTGTTTTGGTTTTTTCTTTTTTTCTTTTTTTCCCCCCAAGGATATCTATTGATTCAGATGAGCATTTTCATTTTGCTGTAAGAGGACACTCCTGTTTATTTTCTTTATTGTCTCTACTGTCATTTTAGAAGGAAAATGAAAGGACAAAGGGATTCAAGTATTAAACAAACTTAATCTCTAAGCTGATGTTTTACTTTTACTAAAGAAATGTGAAATTATTCAGTGTTTCAGTTGCTGGATTCTGCATACTGGCAAAAGCTTGCCTCAAAATGCTTGATGTTTCCATCAGCAAAAGACAAGTTAGCCTAAGTAACAGGCTTTGAGGCTTTTCTTTAGATAGGTGTGAAAGAAATACTCTTTTCCAGGGTGAGTTATTGTAGTATAGGTTGTTACTCTAACAGTCAGAATGTCTATGAAGTGTTTTTTTAATTTACATGACTTAAATTTAAACTCAAATATTACATAGGTAAGTAGAGAATATATTGGGATTGTTTAAGCACAGGAACTTAATACCAATGTCGTGGGTTCAATCTCCTTATCAGCCATGTGCTTTAAGAGTTGTATTCAATGATCCTGTCTGTCCCTTCCAACTCAGAAGATTCTGTGAATTGTAGGAATATAGAAAAATGAAAATGTGTTCTGCTTTTTGATCCAGTAATATTTTCTTAGTATAAACTGTTTTGCCTATTCCACAATGTTTAATGGATGTAAGCTCAATTAAGATAATGTTTTCAAGGGGCAAAATATGTGATTGCTTAGTACAAGAAACAGTTCAAACTGTAATTAAATGCATAATTTTTATCTGCTGTAGCATGTGCTTGAGACTTTCTGAGAAAAGTTGCTGTCTAGTGAGAGTATGTCCAGTTATCTTTCTAGTATTTAAATGAGTTTTTGCAGCCCTGACAGACTTGTGTTTGTAGCAGCAAAAAGTGCTTGGGAAAATATTATGTGATTAAATTAAGAAAAAAATTATTTTAAAAATTAGGCTTATGGTGTGATTTGACTTTCTGATTATTTTTTTTTCCAGATTCAGGCCATCAAGATGATGGTTCGATGGTTGCTAGGAATGAAGAACAACCACAGCAAGTCAGGAACTTCTACTCTGAGGTTGCTAACAACAATATTGCACAGCGATGGAGATTTAACAGAGCAGGGAAAAATTAGGTATGTAACAGATGGTAATGTTTCCATGTCTGTGATGATGGTGTGGAGGGAGTTTTAGTCAAAGTAGTATGTAAACTATTTTGTTAGACTGCTTAACCATTAATACATCTTATTTCATAGGAATCAATGCTAAGCTTGGGTGGGTTGCTAAGTCTCAAGTTTTGTAACACTGCATGTATAGATGTATTTTAGTTTTTGTCTTCTTCGTTTTATTTATTTCTTCAAAAGACCATTACTCTTATTGCAAGAATAAGCTGTGCACCCTTCTCCTTCCCATTGAAAATTGGTTTTGTTTTTTTATGCAGCTTCCTATTCTGGATGTACCAATTGCTGTGTATGCCAAAGGCCAATAGGTGGGCTTTCTAACAAAAAATAACAGTGTATTGTAGTAAACCAAGTGGAAATAGCTAGTACATAAGACACTTCTGCTTGAAGGCAAGCTAATCCCTTGAGGCCTCTAGAAGTGAAAGGAAGAGGAACATCTGTAAAGAGGATTAAGTCTTAAAAAATAATTTACATTTTAGGTGATTGTTAGACAACTTGTTTCTCTGGGTGTCTTCTTAATCCTGTGTGGCAGGAGATGTGACAAGTTGTTAGCTACTAGTGCTTGCCAATCACTGAAAATTATGTCTAGAAAAGGCACTAAGGGCATGGGTGGATTGTGCTGGTATGAGTAAAAAGATTTTAATTTTGGATTAGAGTTTAAAATTTGTCTAGTACATTCATAGCAACTGTGTAGTCTTCTTAAAGTTCCTTGTAAATAATTGCTTCATTTTTTTAAATTCTGTAATATGACCACTCATGGCAATTGCTAGAGACTTGAGCGGTAGTAATTTAGCTTTTCAGTGTGACTACTTGGAGCACCTGGTTGGCTTATCCAGTTGTTTCTGAATAGAGTTGTTCTGTAGGTCCCGTGTGTTTTCATGCTTGGAGTGATGATTCCTTACTGTGCATTTTTTAGCAGTTTTATTTTCCCACTCTTTTTGTACTCAGAAGTAATAATAGAAACTTTATATAATGATGTGACCAGTTCTTCATTATTAAATCAAGGTAATGGAGGTCTAGCGATCCTTTTAGAGTAGAGAGAAAGCTGCAGTGACACGTTATGCACTGGAGGTAACCCTTCAACAGTGGAGCTTGGAGCTCTGCCTGGGGATGGGTGATGAGCCAACTGAGAGCTTATGGGTTAGGACTGAAGACCAGACTGGTATGGGTGACCTCATAGTGAGTGTCTACTGGAGGGCCCCTGCCCAGGAGGAGGAAGTGGATGAGACCTTCTTTAAACAACTAGAAACAACTTCATGTATGCAGACTTTGGCCCTCATGGGGAACTTCAACCACTCTGATATCTGCTGGAGAAGCAGCACAGCAGTGCATAAGCAATCCAGGACAGCATCGATGACAACTTTTTGACACAACTGGTAGAGGACCCAAAAAAATCTCTCTGCTCCTACTTGCCACTAAAAAGTGGCCTGTTGGGGGTGTGAAGATTGAAAACAGGCTCAGCTATAATGACCATAAGATGGTGATGCTCAAAATCTTGAGGGAAAGGAGGAAGACAAAAGGCAAGATCACAGTTCTGGACTTCAGGAGAAGTGTCTTAGTTCTCTACAAGAATCTGCTTGTAGAGTCTTGGGTAAGGCCCTGGGAGGAAAAAGGGCCCAAGAAAGATAACTAATATTCAAAAATCATCCCTCAATGCTCAAGTGTGGTCAAAGCTGGTGGTCAGACAAATATTTCAGCAGACCTGCCTGGATAAGAAAGGAGCTCCTGGCAAAATCTGAACATAGAAGGAGGAATTGAGAGTAGCACTGCAGAGTAATAGCTGCAGATAGTGGTGGATGAAAAAGTGGTCACAAGCCAACATTGTGTGCTCAAATCCCAGAAAGCCAGTCGTATTCTGGGCTGCATTAAAAGAAGCATGGCCAGCAGGTAAAGGGTTATGATTCTGCCCCTTTACCCCACTCTGGTGAGACACAACCCAAAGTACTGCATCCAGCTGTGGGGCCTTCAGCATGGAAAAAAACTGGACCTGTTTGAGCAGCTTCAGAGAAGGGCCACAAAAATGATCAGAGAGTGGAGCACCTCCGCTATGAGGAAAAGCTGAAAGAGTTGGAGTTGTTCAGCCAGGAGAAGAGAAGTGTCTGGGGAGTGTCTATTGTGACCTTTCAGTACTTAAAGGGGGCCTATAGAGAGAAGGAAGAAATTTTTTATGATGAGGATGGTGAAACACTGGGAACAGATTGCTCAGGGAGGTGGTAGATGCCCTGTCCTTTGGAAACACTCAAGGTCAGGTTGGACAAGGCTCCAACTAACCTGCTAACCTGCCCATTGCACGGGATTGGACTAGAAGATGAGCTTTAACAGTCCCTTCCAATCCAAACTATTCTGTGATTGTATGAGTTATATGGAAAGTAGTAGTAGAGATGGGTAACCCAGCAGGAATACAGAGACACCATCTGAGACACAGTTAGGAAAGCCAAATCCCAGCTGGGATCGAATAGTGACAAAGGCAACCAGAAGAGCTTCTCTAAGTAAATAAGTGATAAAAGGAAGACTGGAGAAAATGGGCACCCACTGCTGAATGAGGCAAGACCCCTGGTGACAGGACATGTATTAATTATTTTGTGATTCCCAGGACTGCATTTTGGGAAAGCTCCATAATGGTAGAATGGCAGGTCTACATTGTCTCTGTGAGCTATACTGCCTAACTAACATGTACTCTCAAAACCTGAAGCAGAGATGATGTTTCAGGCCTATTAGTTCTGTGTGTAACTTGGTGACACTTCCTGACCTTTGTTCTTCACTCTTTGAGAACACAATAAGGATATCTTCTTTCTGGCAGGGCTTACTGTGTCCCTACTGTGCAAACCTGACACTGCTCCTTCCGAATTAGAGTAGGCTTTGGAAAGAGTAAAATTGTCTGTTCAGTACAGAACGTGATCTTTTAAATTGTGCTTGATATGATGTCATTCAATGTGAGTCAATTTTTAGGTTCGTGGCTTGCATTTGTCTTTTAAACAATCTATAATTTGCTAAAGATAATTGAATTAAGTGAAAGTGGCAGTGCTCAGGAGACACTTGATGTTGTTTAGGCCATTAGTCATGTTGTATTCATCTTGATGTTACTGTTCTCATCAGCCCTAAAAATGACTCTGTCCCTATGCCTCTTTAAATCTACACAACTGTACCTTTCAGCGACAGTGTAAGGAAATGTTTTTTTTTTTTTTTAAAATTCCAAAGCATGGTTCAGCCTAGAGAGTCGCCTGAAGGCAAAGTCCCACTTGGAAAACAAATCTCTTCTCTTGTTCATTCTTCACACCTTGAAGTAGTAGGATGGATGATTTTGTTGAATTGCTTTTAAATCAACAGCTGATTTCTTTGAGATGTTAGCATATGTAGGTTAAATTTACAAATCTTATATTTTTTAATATTCAATTTTATCAATAAACAATATATGAATTGTATATATATGTCCTTTCCAAGTCTTTCTTTTGAGTTTTATAAGTCATAAACAGTCCTACAAAATTCAAGATTATACTAATTTTCTGTTTGTGGTTAGGTAGAACAGCTAGGTTGAATCTTCCATGTCTTTGCAGTAGGATTTTAATTTTAGTCTACATTAATCATAAAATAAGAGTATTTCAGTATTGGAGGACACCAGCAGTTGCTGAAAATATTAATATTAGATAGGAAGCTGAATTGAGATTTTCCTGAAGTGCTAGCTGCATTTTCCTTAAATTAAAGCTTACTAAGAGAAAAATTGTTGAAAGGGTATTGGAGTTTGGAAATTCATAGTTCTGTGCTATAGAAAAATTACTACATATCTGACATACATTTTCAATGGTTGTATTCAAAAGACACTTTGCTATTGTCTTAAAATAAAATTCACTTAGTCATCTACCATAACATCTAATTAATCTTAATTATGTTGACCTGCGGTGTGGTTTTTGAGCTAGAAAAAACTTGGCAACTCTGGGAACTAGAACTGGGCTACTTCTTTGGCAGGAGCCCCCTGCTGAAGGAAAAGCAGCAACTGAACAGAAGTAGTTTATTGCTAGATATGGTCTCTGAGGGGCAATATGGACTGTGCTAGTTCAATGCACAGCTAGAACTGTTCCACACCCATGTGGAACTTCTGGGGAGTTTCAAAGAACATTTTTATTGCCAGGCTGGAGGAAGGTTATAGGTATGTGGTAATAGGCTGTAACATGCAGTGCCATGAAAAGTGCTTTGGAGTTGAAATTATTTCTGCTGGCATGAGGGCAGCTAACGATGGAAACATCTTTCTTTTTAAGTACTTGTTTCTCAGAAACACAAACTTATTGGGATTTAATTAAGTCAAATAATTACATCTCTTTTTTTACCAATTAGCCTTCATAATCCATGTGTTTGTTTTTCAGTAAACCTGATATGTCCCGCTTGAGGCTGGCTGCAGGGAATGCTATTGTGAAGTTGGCACAAGAACCTTGTTATCATGAAATCATCACCTTAGAACAATACCAGCTGTGTGCACTAGCCATAAATGTAAGGAAATTTGGTGGGAGTTGTGGGTTATCAGCAAATGTATGAGTATATTGTTATTTGTTTTGTATGTTGTATATATTTCTGTGAATCTGGTTTTATGCAAAATGTTCAGCCTTGGCATTAAATTATTTTTCCACTACATAATCCTGAAAACTCATTTTGGATGAGAATTAGATCTATAGTACTGGGCTTCCCAGTGGGGAAATAATAACTTAAAGTAGTCAAATGTTAGAATATTGATAAACCAAGGAATTCAGTATATGTTTAAAGTAATACCTCAGCTGCATTATGACATTATTGGAAGTTGAAATAATGTAAAGTATGTTGAACTGTGGTGACAACAGTGACCTTGTTTTCTCAGTACTTGAGTAGAATATATGTGGAATGCAGAGGTATGCAAAGACAGTTGGTATCCTTTAAATATTAGAAGAAAAAGGGAGAGATTCCTCAGTAGATGCTGGAGTTTTCATCCTTAATTTCTGACTGCAAGCCCATAAGTAACAGAAAATAACTTTGACATTTTTAGTAGAGATGTAGAGATCCTCTGTATTTCTGTCTTCTAGTCTTAGTAAATTCTACAGAAATTGATTCATACACCAAGAGTAAGGTGGTCATGAAGGGTCTTCTGTTGGCATTACTTGTGTAACTGCTGGTATTCTCCTGGTTTTACACCAGTCAAGAAATACTCTGAAAGGAATCACTTCCACAAGACATCTGCAGTAATCAAGATATTCCATTCTGGACCTTAATTCCTGTGACTGGCTAAAGCTTTAAAAGCTACAACCTGTTTAAATGTCAGAAGATTTTAAATTGGCATTTAATGTTAGAAAATACAGAGTATGACTCCTGTGTGGGCATTTTTTACTTTCATATAGAGTATCTTTTTTATTTCTTAAGTTGGTTGGAGTTGGTTACAATTAGGCTAGAAAAATCATTCCTATACCAGAGTAAGATAGTTATGTTAGGTTTGTGTATTGTTCTTGCTATATTTACCTGGATTTTAAGCTTCTGTGTTCCTATGGAAAGGAGCCCTTACTCAGTTCCCAAATGCAATGAAAAACAAACAAAAAAAAGGGAACAAAACCTAAAACTACTTAAGCAGATGAAAGCTAGCAAAAATGCAGCAGAAATTCAGTGGTAATAACTGAAAGTCTTTATACCCTAAGCAAAGACTAATACTTTTTAGTCTTCCTATTACAACACTGAATAGAAATGTCAGTCTTGTCTCAAAATGAGTTTTAAAGATTTTTGCAATTCAGGACAAAATTAGTAGAGAGGAAAATAGGCAAATAAGTTCTGTTTCTCTTCTGGAAAGGATACTCTAGCTGGATAACATCGTGCCAGACTTGCTTTACCAATGCAGTATTTGCATGTTCTGTTTTCTTGTGATCCCAGTGATCAAAATCTGTTCATTTCTTCAGTAATTTCCTGTCTATGGCAAATCTTTCTTTTTTGCAAATGTTAACCATGTAGTTCTCATCTGTCAGAAGTTCACTTCATAGCTTTGACACTCCTTAGTATGTTAGGTGCAGGCTCCTTGCCCTCCATGTCATCACTGTCTCTCACTTTTCTTCGCTTCTTATTTTCCAGCTATAACAGTTAACTGTTCATGGATATTGCTAACAGATGTATTGTCACTTTCTTCCCTATCTTTATGTCTAATGCTCACTTCCCCTCAGTTTTTGAAAGGGAATTTTGAGAGATGAAATTTAAATTAGAAGAACATACTAGGGTTATCAACATTTATAAACCAGTTAGTATCACATTTTACTATAGCATCACTGAATACCTTAGATCGGAAGGAGCCTGTAAAGATTATCTCCTTACAACTCGGCTGATGTTGACAGGGACACCTTCCACTAGACCAGCTTGCTCAAAGCTCCCTCCAGCCTTGCCCTGAACACCTCCAATGGTGGGGCATCCACGATTGCTCTGGGCAACCTGTTCCAGTGTCCTGCCAGAATACAAAATTATGCCTTATTGCTAATTGCTGTGTTAGAGTGGCACTGGTAAACAGGAACTTTGTGATGGTGAAATGCATGTAGTTTCATTTATTTTGAAATAAGTTCCATATGTGTTTGGCCCATCTTGTAAGCTTACCAGCAGTTGACTTCTTTGGCCTGCAGAACAAATTCTGATGTAAGCAGAGCTTCATATTGAAAGAGAGTAGAAAATAATTAAACATAGTGTTGAGTACTTCAGTGTTTAACAGGCTTTAAGACCAGATTTAAGATCTAATAAGCTTTGCTGTTGAAAATACAATTTAATTGTATTTAGAATAGATCTTCCAGATTGTATAAGTTTCATTTGTTTAAAAAGATTCAAAACCTTTTTCAGTTTTCTTTGTAAACTTGGACTGTTTGAATTGATGATAGAATCAGAGCTGTGTCCGAGTTGATGCTTTGCAAATATATATTTTTAAATGCTTTTAAATGGTGAACTTCTGGTGAATTAACATTAAATTCAGAAGTGTGCCTATATAAAATTGGATTAATTCATGGGGTTTAGGTGTTTTCAATTAAAAATAGCATACATTGGGTTTGTCCCCCTTCTCAGTGAACTAGTATAACTGAATTTAAGGTTATTGTCAATATTAAAAGATAAAGAAATGATAATCACTCCAATTGGCCAGACAACACATTGGGCTATGCCTTCCCTGTCTGAGGCAAAGAGGATGTATTTCCTTGCTGATATACCAGCTAGGCACAGGTCTCTTCTAAATGTCCTAAAGGCTTTATACTGAGGTGATGTTACTGCGGAGGAAAAGAGGGCTGTATCATAGCCCTCAGCTGCAGGGAGGATTTGCTATAGCGAGGCAATACATCTTGAGTAGGTCTCATGGTTTGGGTTTGTGGGCTTGGGTTTCTTCAACTCTGGCAATGGCAGGTGTGGA
>JAWWEE010000001.1:49156805-49180816 GCA_035221455.1 Xenops minutus
CTCATTGGCTCTGCTCTATAGGATGGAGGGAAACTTCCAGAGGCTTTCAACAGAAACCAATCTTAAACCCATGACAGCAGGTGTTTCAGGGTTTCAGTCTACAGAGGGGGAATATTGCCTGAAGTGCAGAAAGGAAAATGGGGTCTGACTGAAGAAGTTTCTCTTGGATTTCATCTTTGGTGCGGGAAGAGGAAGGCTTATTTTATCTAATATGTAATCTGTTTTGATGCCATTTGCAAATCTGGCAGTCATTGTTGTCAGGGCCTAGGTTTTGACTCTGTACTTCAGGGTTACTGATAGCTGGAAACCCTCTTCAGTCCTTTCAGAGCTTCAAAACTGTCATTTGACTAAAATAGCTGCTTATTCCTGTTAGCGTTTTTTTCTTCATATTTAGAGAAAACAAATCTTTTCTCTTGACCTCTTTCTGGTAGGTTAAATGTGCCAAAGCTGTTTCGATGGCTTTATTTGTCTTAGGCTTTTTTGTACGTTTTCTTCTGACTCTTTTCTGCACTTGCTTCTGTTAAGGTTCCTTGTCCTGTGTTTCTAAATAGTTTATGGTATGTTAAGTGGTGTATGTAGGTTATTTTCATACAAGATCTGAAATTGATTTTTGCATATTTACCTGGGCTTCCATGTTTTATTTCACACTCTGAATTGGTTTTAGAAAAGTTTACTGTAATATTTTTTGGTTTTGACTGGTTTGTGGTTTTTTTGTTTTTTTGTTTTTTTAATAGGATGAATGTTACCAAGTGAGACAAATATTTGCTCAGAAACTTCACAAAGGCCTTTCTAGACTACGGCTGCCACTAGAATATATGGCTATTTGTGCACTGTGTGCAAAAGATCCTGTGAAAGAGAGAAGAGCTCATGCTAGGCAGTGCCTTGTGAAGAATATAAATGTCAGAAGGGAATACCTGAAGCAACATGCAGCAGTTAGTGGTAAGAGAATAGAAGTCACTTTTTGGTACAAGTGATATAGTTCAAATGTAAATGTGAGTAGGCTGAGAACATTGATGGTTGTCTGTTCTTGTACATAGAATGACTGTAAATTTCACTTAGTGGTATCTACTGAAAACTGAAAATTTTCAGCTTTTCTAATTTTCTTTTGTCTGTATTTTCTTGTGCCTTTTTTTTTTCTAACAGGCATTTCTGAGGTCTTTCAGTTTTGCTAAAAACTGCAAATGCTTACGCCTAATTATATTGAAAATGAAGTAGTTTTTCAAGGGAGTTATGTGTACTGTTTGAACTTGGTGGTTAATAATGTTCTAAGTGAAATGACTGATTATTTTTACTTCATTCATTAATAATATGTAACCTTAATGAAATAAATATTATACTAAATAGACTGTCTTTGCACTGCTGTATTGAGTAGCTTCTTATCTTATGCTGGCAAAGGTCTATATTTGTAGGCACTTCAGGATGAGTTTATGTAATTCTTCCTTCTCAGTGCCAGCAGTCTGACTGTGGGAATGCTTTGGAAGTTATTATGTACTCTTGTTAGCTATTTTTCTTGTATTAAATCTGTCCTTTTTACTTAAAGTGTACAACATTGTATGACATACATACAGTATGACACCACTGGAATATGGTAATAGAAAAAAGAGGACCTTTATGAAGAGCTATAGACATTTTGAATAAGTTTTTGAAAGTTTTATTTCTCTGAAATATCACTGATTGTTTTACCTTCATCTTGTTTTAGCATAAACCAGACTGGTTTTGTGAATCTGATCTCACAGATGTTGTCAGATAACGGATTTCCTTCTGTGATTATGAATCACTTATATTAGCTACATCAGTCTGTTTTCTTAGTTCTCTTAGACTTTGACCAGAGAATAACTGCAGAGAAATCCTTTTGTGTATCATTAATTAAAGAAAAAGAGTAGTACTTTTCTCCCACCTCAGTAGCATGCAAAAAGGAAAATAAATTGAATGAACACCTGTAGGTCATCTTAAGACTATTCCTCTTGAAAGCTGAAATCTTTATAGGAGGAAAGTATAAACATTCTTTTATATTTGAAATAGATACTGTGAAGATGCTATCAAAAATCTTTAGAGGAAATTAAGAGGACCCTAGGTGTCTGTGGTTCTCTTTATCCAGTACAACCTCCAAGTGTGCCTGATGATTTTTTTTCCTTACTGAAATAATTGAGTGATGCCATTAATTTGATATGTGCCATAATTTCTGAGAAGTCTGGATTAAATATAGATTGCAGGATTTTTTGAGGGTTGTTTTTAACTTTGTGCCATTCAGATTTACCAGTCTGAGCTTTCAACAAATGAAGTGCCTCGAAGTGTTTGTATCCTAAAATATCCATATTGTAGTAGTACAGCTGAAGCTCAGTTCTGATAATAACATGCATATTTAAACATCTATATGTCTCCTTCTGCCACTTCCCCTACTGAACGTGCAGTAATTCAGGGTAGTAATGGCAGTAGTACCTCCTTTGGAAATCTGCATCTTTGATTAATGTAGCTATTTTTCTGAATCCAGAAGTGTTTGATTTTGTGATACATTTTGTCTTGAAAACTTGGTACAAGTGAGGAGGATATCTGTTGCATATTTTGGGGGAATTTCAGCATTTGTTGAAAAGATGGTAAATTTCGGTAGACTTTGCCCAAGGAAAACTTCCTTAAGACTCATACCAGACAGTAAAATGCTTCTTTCCTTCTACACTGGCCTTTTACAGGCTGGCAGAAATTATTCTCAGCTCTCTTAAACTCTGTAAATGCTATGCAGAGTGGAAGCCTCTCAAGAAGAGACTTATTTTGATTGTGTGTTTGTTACTAGTTTCATCTGGGTAGAGACGTGTCTTGAATAGGAATTTTTGTTCTCTCAGGATGGGCTTTTACTCGTGAGTCAGTAAGCAGGAGAATGACAAGAGTAAAGATTCATTTTTTTAACAAGTTTCTTTCCTAAAAGCTCATAAAGGACTGTCATGAAGGGTGTTGGCACATTGTAGTTTTATGTGCTGGTAGAAGAGCCACTTTACCTTTCAGATTGTGTCTTTCTTCATTAGACATGAGCAAAGAACGTGTAATTACTATTTTTTATTATGATAGAGGTTAAATATAATATGTGTCAATATTTGTTCTTTTCCTGTTTTGTCTGGAACTGGTTAATTTTGTTTTCTAGACCCAATTGGAATTATTGTTACATTAGAAATTGTCCAAGGCAGGAAGTTACTGAAAAAAATGAGTTCATGACCTCTTGATAAGCATTCTGGTGAAGCTGCTAATTAATACAAATAATTGTGGATTGGTTTGCCTGGGACATGTTTAAGGCAAGCCAATTTTGCTAGTGTTGTCAAGTCATAATTACGTTGTTTTTCTTCCTTGCCATATCTTTATTTTTTTTTTAGTAATGCAAACAGCTCCTGGCTAAAATGCAGGACAGTGCTTGAAGAAGTGATGGATAGTTTTGGAGTTAACAGTGCAGTGTCAATTGGAACACATTAAAAACTGCTTTGCAGAGTACACTGAATTTCAATTACATAAATATAGCTTGAAATAGAAATTGGATGATATTATATATCTGTTATGTACACTGTTTATGCAGACCTCCAAGAACAGGATAGATTAAGACTTGACTTATGCATGATGATTATTTTGTTAGTTTTGTAAAATCTACAAAAATGATGTATTTTATTTGATGGACACAATATTTGTCAAGCACATCTCATATGAATACATATATTGAAGATAAAAATGTCAGTGTTCTAATGTATTTTAAAACTGTTATCAAATATTATTGTTATATGTAATGATTTACAGTTATTTAGACTTACTCATAACTGAATAGTTAAAAGCTTACTGAAAGAAGGTTTTCCAGACTTGGTCTTGTCTTTTATGGCTACTTACTATCTCAAAAATATTTATTTTATTTTATTTTTTTTAAACAGAGCTGAGAATTTCCCTCTTTGCTTTATGCATACATTGTTTATTTATAGTCCTGTTAATACTATGACTTGCATTTGCCACAAGCACAGAAGATCAGATGCTTGTATCATAAGAATATGCATAGGACACCAGCATGCCTTCCTTTGCCTGTTGCACAGGGTACAGGTTTAATAATCAGGTGTGCTGTGCATCCCCTGGCTCCTCTTAAGCATTAGGCTAAAGAAAGCAGTGTGGATGTTTGCTGCAAAATGCTTTTTTTATTTTTGGTGTACAACTAGTCCTTCTGTTGTCTTCTCTCCGTGGGAGAGGATCTTTTTTATTCTGGTTTTCTTCATCAAACTTTGAGATGTGGGAATTGACGCTGCATGGTGTTGTTTGGGTCAGGGAATTTGTTACCTTACAGAATGTGTATTTTGTGATCATAACTCCAGAGAGGGCCATTGGCAACAACCCTTATTTTTTTTAGTCCTCAAGGAGAATAGATTGTCTTGATGTAGGAAAGGCTTTCTCCTGCAGCCATTGCTTAGGATTACTTAAAAGTCTCAGAGGATGCTAGAAAAATTTTTGAATGCTTTGAATGTCATAGTAGAGTTGTGCTGCTCTATTCAGGTGGGATGGAGCCTTTCAAACTCAGTCCACTACTACTTTGTTGCAGCTTTCATGTGAGCTCCTATCACTTCTTGAAACAGATAAGTTAGACTGTGGGTTTGGGGAACATTGTGGCAATTGAACTGCAAAGCCCCCTGCAAAGAGCATTTGTTTGTTCTCTTGTCAGCAAGGCTGCAGCAACATTGCAATGTCCAAAGAAATAGTAGCAGCTTATTCTGCAATTGTGCTGGCCTCACATCTTGCAGTTATCATAGATTTTGCGATCTATCCTCACTTCTTTTTTCAAAGTCTTTCAGAACAAGGCTTTGACCTGGGCAAGTGATTGGGAGCAGGTGACTGTAGCTGCATTCTCAAGATAGCTAGAAAAGACACAGCCCTGAGTGAGAGATACTTAAAATCTTATTTTTTGCATGCATGAAACGTGCACATCAACAACAAGATGCAACACCATAAAGAAATTATAGGCCCACGTGTGCTTATACTTCAGTCTTTAATGTGTGCTGACCTCAAATTTTGTCCTTTTCTTTTTAGTAGAAAAGCATATTTCTTGGTATGTAGTTTTTTGATGCATCTTTATTCTACTTTTCAGAGAAACTGTTGTCACTTCTACCAGAGTATGTTGTTCCTTATACTATCCATCTCCTGGCTCATGACCCAGATTATGTCAAAGTCCAGGACATTGAACAACTCAAGGACATTAAAGAGTAAGACTACTTTTAATAATGTTATTTCTAACTTTATTTTAAGTGGAATTTGAACTCGTTGTGATATCCTGTTATGGTGTCAAGTGCACATAATGATGGCAGTTATTTCTGTAAAATATTGTGAGAAATACTATAGATGCTTTTTTAGTGCTCTGTGATATTTTACAGATAAACTCTTTACCTTCTGCTCATCCTACCTTCATCTCCTTTTTTCAAAAGAATTGTTTTCCCAGAGTTAGACTGGTTCAAATTCATAATACTAGTAAAACCTAGACTAAATCACTTTTTCAAATGCGCTTTTTTAAAGAATTTCTTTTGTATTTTTGTTCTTGCGAAATACTGCATTTTCTCCTTTAGGTGCCTGTGGTTCATACTGGAAATATTGATGGCTAAAAATGAGAACAACAGTCATGCATTTATCAGAAAAATGGTAGAAAATATCAAACAGACCAAGGATGCTCAAGGACCAGATGATCAAAAAATGAATGAAGTATGTGATACTTGTTGATTGGATGTTGTATTTAATTCTCCTGCTTATGAAATGGAGTTGCTTTTTGTTTATAGAATTGTATGTATGAGACAAAACTATCTACTGTAATAATATTTACTGTAGTTTAGATGACTCTTATTTTCCTATGCTTCAGTAGATCTTGCACATTTACAAGGGACTTGTAATAGTTTTCAGTCCTTCTGTTTCTGTCTCAGTAAGATTATTAAACGCTAATGTTAAATAGATATAAGCTATAACTTTTATTGTTTAAATCCTCTACTAAAGTGCTTTGTAATATTTCATTTCTAAAGTGCAAGAGCAAGCTTAGTATCGGAAGAAAAATGCTTACATTAGAAGTCTCCAGTTTGTATTGTGTAGTGAATGTATCAAACCCTGATCTTGTTTTTGTGGTTTTAGCATCACACAATGTACAGATTTGTCACTTTTTTGCTTTGCCCACAGAGATGAGTTTTGGGTAGTGAGTGGTTGGGGGTGTGTGTGTTTGTTTTAACTTTGTTTTAGAAACTATGGCAAATGCTGTTCTTAAGTGTAGAAAGATTATGAAAACTAGCTGTCTTCAACTGAACTGGCTGAACAAGCTGAATTTGCAGTGCTTTTACTGGGTACCCTGCAATACATTAACGTTCAGGCTAGTGTTAAATGTTTAAGATGATTGCTTTTAAACTGAGTTCCTGTATTTCTGTGCTCAAAAGATACATGGTTGTTCATCAAGATTTGCAGTGAACTTTTCACGTGTTGTTTGGTCTTCTACTTTTATTATTTACAGAAACTATACACAGTCTGTGATGTAGCAATGAATATCATTATGTCAAAGAGTACAACATACAGTTTGGAATCCCCTAAAGACCCTGTACTTCCAGCCAGATACTTTACACAACCTGACAAGGTATGCCTTGACATTTAATTTTTCTTGAGATAAGTCTATTTAAATATTTGTTAGTTGTAATTCAGGGATTTTTTTCTTAAATGTTTCTTGTAACTTCAGACTTCTCCCTATTACATTGTAGTTGAAAATGTACATATGTATATGTTTTCATAAATACTTGTATATGTGCGCATACACAGTTCTCCTCCTTTCCCCAACCCCCCACCTCCAATGTTAGTATTTAAAAATTCAAAAGTGTAAACGATGTAAAGAAAATCTTTCAGTGCAATCTCCAAAATGTATGTATATCTCACTCACTGATCATTGCTGTAATTCTAAGCCCCTCCTTTCTTCACAGAATTTCAGTAACACCAAAAATTATCTTCCTCCGGAAATGAAGTCTTTTTTCACTCCTGGAAAGGTATGTATGGTGTGGGAGTTGAGAGGTTTTGGTGCTGTGCTTGCAGTTTTGGTTTGTCTTTTTTTTTTTTTGGTGGTGGTACTAGTCTTGCCTGTTTGCTAGTTTATTTTCTTTTGGGGGTTTTGTGTGTTTATTGTTTGTTTGATGTTTTTTTAAGAAAAGTAGCATGTAGTTTATGGACCACTTTGTTTAAGAGAACAGATTGTTTCTAGGTATAGAGAAAGAGATGGGTAGAAGAGAAAATTGATACTGTCTATGCCAGGTTGTGGCAATAGTGGGCAAGGCCTGTTGTCTTTAAAAGGTGAGAGTCCAAAAAAACCCCAAAACAACCCATAATATTTGACAAGTTTACAAAATGGTTAACCTTCTTTTCTGCAGAAGACTACAATGTTGCATATGAAGTGACAGCTGTGGAAAACTTTAATAGAAATTATTTTAAAAATCACATAATTAATCGTTGTCAAAGCTGAATACCATCTTAGAGTATCTTACAAGATAACTGGCTGTTCTACAGTTATGTTAATGTCTTTCAAAATATGCATTGTATTGAAAGGCATTGTTCTTTCTTCACTAAAACTAAACCCAGGTACTCTTTAGAATAAAATCTAGTAAAGGAAAAGACAAATTGTGGTTTTCATCTGGATTAATGTGTCCTGTTCTAGATGACAAAGAACACTAATTTGCTACCTTGCAAAAGAAGGAAATTGCAGCATCTTCATTACCCTTAACTTTACTAATGAAGCATTAGCTGTGAGCTAATAACTTACTAATAAAGGAGTAATGCAAGTTAGGAAAAAAAGCACATGAGCATCTCTTTTAGAAGTTTAAAGTCTACATATATGGATTGGAAAAGATCATCACTGTATTGTGCATTTGAGTGCTTGAACTCCATGGATGAGAGATTGGCTTCTTGTGAAGACATGAAAGTTTTTAAAAGGAAGTAGTTTGTCTTCCAATTTTTGATCGGTAGATAATATTAAGTTCACTAATCCAGTTTTTAATATAAAACATTTTTGCTAGTTTGTCTCATACTTAATACAGTAAGTGCACTGTGACAATATTAAACAAGAAACATAGTGTATTCTACCATGAAAATTCATAAAATGTTTTAAGTTGGAAGGAACCTCTGGAGGTCATCTAGTCCAAAGCCCTTGTTCTCTGAGACCTCTCTTATGAGAAATGATGCGGCCTTTCTTCATTTTAATGGCCTTTTGCTACTTTTTCTTGTAGCTCCATATCTTGCATATGTCCTAAATGAAATTCTTTTGAATCCTAAGTTAACTTTTGTATTTTACATTTTTAATGCCAGGTACTCTATCTCTTTTTGTGTTTGGAAATTTTGCAACAAGCAGCAGAGCTGTATCTGACCACCAAAATTGCTTCATCATGAGCAGAATGAGAAATGAAAGTTGGTTTAACGAGCCTTAGTTTTGGAAATGGAAGACTAGCTTGAGAGGATGTGAGTGAGGTGGATATAAGCAAGGAACACTTAGGGCTGTAAGGTTTGAATGGAGCTTCTGTGGTAACAAGGAAGGTGTTTGTGCAGGCCTTGTTATTCCCTCCTTAGTAGGAAAGTGCAGTTCAGTGTGAATTTGAAAATCTCTACTTTTGAGCTCTTTTAGCAAATGCTTATTGATTAATGTCTAGTTCTGAACTAATAGATGTAAATTGTTAAACTGATTTTGTTCTCCAAGGTTTATTTTTGGAAAGCATATGCTCTTTTTCTTGTACTCAGTGCAGAGGGAATCTTTCTAAGTGTAAAGTTCCCTCTGGCTATAAAGGTATAACTAGCACTTCCATGGTGCCTAGCTCTGAAAAAGGAACACTCAAAGCTGTTACAATATGGATGTTGAACTCTTTTTAGCTGTCACTAACTGTAGACATAGCTAGAATCTAATATTGAAAGAGGAGATGCATAATTAGAAATGCAGGGAATGGTCTTTAATTCAACATTTTTATACATGGGTGTTTGGCATAAATGTGCATTGTCTTTAGGGGTAATTGAACACTTTTAGCTCTCTCAAAAATTAGTATGAGCTGGAGACATTTGGCATGTCTGAAAGATAATCCAGTTAAACTAATAACCTGAAGCACACCAGTGGCTGGAAATTTTTTACTTACTAAAAGGCTAACATTTTTAAATCTGTGCAAGAAGTATCAGAATCTTCTCTGCAGTCTTTGACTTTTGAGATTCTTATTCATTTGCAGTCGAAACTGACATGGTTGCCATTGCACCTAAGCAAGTTCAATGTCCCCTTTGCTAAAAGGACTGTTCTACTGCTATTTCTGTTTTGCTAGTATAGGTGCTTATCTGATCCAGATGGTGAGCTGGTTCAGGCAGATAAATCAGCAGAAAGCAAACTGCACATAAAGTGCTGCAGTGACTTACTGCAAGGTCAGGTGAGCACCAGGTACTCCCAATGAGAAGAGGACAGAATCTAAGGGTAGAGAGAATACCAGTTTTGGTGGCAGCTAGCTATTTCATCACAGCTTCCTCAGCTTCCTTCTGGTGTCTGTTGTAGCTTTCATGTGAAAATGTTTATTATTTTGTGTTAAAATTAAGATGATTGCAGAAAGTGAAATCTGTGAATATTTTAAGCATGTTAACAATATCTGAACGTGTAGCTTAAAATAAAGGAAATATATTTTTGGTTTCAGCCCAAAGCAGCCAATGTTCTTGGAGCAGTTAATAAGCCTCTTTCGTCAGCAGGCAAGCAGTCTCAGTCCAAATCTTCTCGAATGGAAACTGTAAGCAATGCCAGCAGCAGTTCAAATCCAAGCTCTCCAGGAAGGATCAAAGGGAGGTTGGTAGACAACAAAGGAGCTTTGATATTTCAAATATTTGTAATGGAAACTTTGAGTATTTCTATAGTATTTTCTAAGTAAAAGACAGAATTCTTTTATCTTCCATTGAAGTAAAGTTATAGTACTACATTGGTATAAGTGAAACCATGAATTTGGCTTTCTATCCCCAGAAATAAATTTGCTTTTAAAAATAGTAAAACCCAGAAACAAATTACAGAGTTGGCTGAAGAAGGAAAGGAGAGCCTCATATGTTTTGGTTTTTGAGAGCATGGTTGGGGTTTTTTGGAGCGTTTTTTAGAAAGATAGATATATAGCCCTCCTACATATATGTACACACATGTATAGGTGTGTGTCTGCACACAGCTGCAGTCTGTAGGAACCTTGCTGAATTGTTAATAGCAGGTCATAGACAGTGAGCACTGGTAGGCCACTGTGGTGATCTCACATGACTTCCTCCTCTAGTCCTGCGCTTTGCTGGACTTTTCAGAAAAAACATTTTAGGATATTAGATTAGTTTTGAGATGAAGAGGTAAATGTACTGTAATGCTACTTAAGTTGTCTTGTAGTTATCTGTCTTAAAAAGTTATAGTTTATTTTGTGTCAGTTTTGTAGGTTATTCATCAGTTATGTTATTTTTTTTAACTGAAAGTCACAGTAATTTTTTTTCCCCACAGGTATTGAAAGATTGCATAGCCCCACTACTCATATTTTTTCACATTCTTTCAGGACTGTGAGGAAATGCTATCGTTGAATAGAAGGCTTCTAGTTTAGTGACTATTTCATATATGATGTTAATTTTAAATGTAGTGCAGTGTTTTACAAGAAATATTTCTTTGCTAGAAAGTCTGCAGAAAGGCTTATTTCTTATGAGTCAGATGGGTTTACATACTGAAATACATTATTGACTAAACACAGGTGGACTCTAGATTCATCTCTATATCCAGCAAAATGAGTCTGAGATCAAATTTTAAAAAATGCTGCACTCACAGCCTAATATATTCTGTCATCTTCGTGATCTCTGCAGTTCACCTAAGTTAAACTGATTAGTGTTTTAAGTGGAGATGTCAAAGATGAGGAGAAGTGATGGCAATGATTCAGTATGCATGGTACTCCCAGTGCAGTCTGTCTGAATATATACTGGCAAATTTGCATCTGTTGAGATGATGTATAAAATATAAGCTTCCAGCTACATCCCTGTTGTTACAGATTTTACATTTGTAGGAGTGAGAATGTCTTTCACTCACTATGCAGTACCCAGGCCAGGGAGTTAAGGGCTTGTGTATTTGAATAACGCTTTTCATTTCAATGCATAACATATTTCTTTTCATTAAAAAATGTGCACTGGTATTTAAAAACGTTTCTTCTCCCTACCCCAGGGCAGAGGAAATGAAATTACTTGTGTATTGGCTTTTGTGCATTACCTTCTATCTGGGGGTCTTAGTGTTTTATGTATGCAGGAGACGTTATTGTCCACATTTATGTTTGTAGAAACTGAATAAAAATTAAATTGCTAGTGTAAAAAACAAGAGGAAGCAGAGGGATGAACTGGTCTGCGACATTTAAATCTGCTCTTTTATTGCCTAAACCTCACTACAGGCTGGTCTGTTTATGGGGACCTTTGATTGGTGTAGGAAAGTGTACGCAATGGTATTCAAACACGCAGATCTCTTGCAACTCAGTAAGTCTCTTCTGTTTAAAAAAGCTGCTTATCCTTTCCAGTGAAAAAAGAAAGTTCAGTGTGGTTTATGATTAAAACCTTTGTCCAGAGACTTACATGTTCTGGCTTGTGATATGTGGTAGCTATAGTACCCACAGTGAAAAGTTCCTTCTGCCAAAAATTATTCATGTTTTAGTAATAGATTTCTTAAGAAGATTGTTGTTCTTAGTATTTTTTTTAAATGATTGCCCAGTGTATTATAATGAGAGGAATAAATACATGTTTATTCGTTCTAGGCTTGACAGTACTGAAATGGACCACAGTGAAAATGAAGAATTCACACTGACTTCACCCTTACCAGGAAAGAAAACTGACAAAAGGGACGACTCTGATCTTGTAAGGGTGAGCTGTTTGGTTGCATTGCAGAGGTTTTATTTTAAATCACCAGGACATTAAAATATAAATTAATGTGATGATGTTTGATACCATTCAAGAAAATATGCAGAAACATGAAACTGAGTTGCTATTGTAAGATACTGGAAAATGCATTTACAGTTGGATATGAGAATACAATGTAGAAAAATTCAGTTTCTGTTTTTCATAGAATTAGATAGTTTGGAAAAGACCTTTAAAGATCATCAAGTCCAGCCATTAACCCAGTACTATGAAGTCCACCACTAAATCATGTCCCTAAGTGTGGTTTGGGCCTTGGAGATTGACAGCCTTGTCCTTACTGATGGATTTATGTACATGTAGATCAGTAATGCTAAAGGTTTCTAATGATAATTTAAAACATGATTTGGATTCTCACTCAAATGTAGTACTTTAATATGTAAAAGAAATTATAAGCAGGCTAAGTATTGTCTTAAACAGAATTTAGACCTGTATCGGAATACAGAAAAATAAACCACCAGAGAAAATTATAATTGTACTGTAATTTTAAGATCAGGTAAAACAATAAGAATGTCACATACCACTAGTAAATTTCAGTTGTTTGTGCCTTAATAGCAGTTGACAGTCTGTAAATTTTGTAGTATTTGGGATGTGCATGAAAAAGTAGTAGGATCAGATTTGTTAGAACTGGATTTTCTAGGCTGCATTAAAGATGTCCTGTGTCTGATGTTACTGCTGCCTTTTTTTTTTTTTTTTACTGCCTCTGACACTCTTCTGTTCTCTCATGTCAGTCTGGTGCATTTTTCTAGGTTGCTTGGGACATAAGCTACTGACTAGTAAAAGTGTCCAGAATTTTTGCTTGTGTTGAAATGTAAATAACCATCTTATACTGTGATATCCTGTGGGAAAAGCAAACTGGCTTATAACAAAATCAGAAAAATCAGGAACCTCTTGTCAAAAAAAGTAATGCTTCTGTAAACCTTAAAGTCTGAGAGTTCAAACAGCTCCTGGCATGCAATTCGTGTTTAGAAGCATTAATTTGAACTGGTAACTGAGAAAGTGAAGTGATAAAGCAAATACAGTTCAGTGTTTTGAGTACTTTTGAGGGCATCATTCCACTTTGAATTTGTAAGCCGGTTGCTTGAGGTCATTGATTCAAAACTCTTTTTTGGTTTCTTGCTGCCGGGGAGCAGATTATAGCAAGCATTAACTGAGAAGCAGAATTTTAATTGTGTAGCAGAATGTCCATGTTTTAAAGATATCACTCTTCAGAATGTCTGTCCAAATTAAACTGTAGAGTAACACCTTAGTTCTAAGGTTGCAGGATGCTGTTTAACCTCAGGGAGAAACTTTACTTTGGAAATTGGCTGCAGTTACTTACTGACTAAAATTTGCTGCAGAGACAGATGTGCATGATGACTTCAAAAGCAAATAAAATGGAATAACGAGGATGTCACTGATCTAGATCAACAGTTTTGTCACTGAAGACATGAACTAACAGGAGATGTCGTCATGGTTCAAACATTTTTCTTATCATTTAGTGTACTTCTTTGTCCTTCCATTTCTATTCCTTTTTTGCCTCATATCCTTTGTAGATATTCTTTCTGCTTTTCTTGACAAAGGTTTTTGGATAAAGTGGAGACATGAATTTGTAAGCTGGCTTCTGGCTTATGTCACAAGGAAAATGTGAAGGAAAAAACATTCCCTCAGGTTTTAAGTTGTGTAACTGTCATTATGTAGATTAAATTACCATGTGGCAAATACTAAAACGTGTGCTGAAATACAGTAATTTTAGTATGAAACAAACATTGATATGACACAGAAATACTGTAAATATTTGAACTTTTGGGCAATTTCATGGTCTGAAATGAAATAGTCATGGTACCCATGAAACATGGCTCATGGGTAATATATTCTATTTTTTATTTTTCCCAGGGGTAGGGGTTGCTTGGAGCAGTCTGGCCCTAATAGCTGCTTATGGAAATCTTTGCACTGTTTATGGTTCTTTACTGTGCACTTTAGAGAATTAGAGCTTGGAGAGGTGAAGGAATGTTTTCTGTTTTGAAAGCTTTTGATTCAGAAAGGGTTCTGCCTTTCTTGATATGCCAGAGGGAAGGGATGCTATCCACAGGTATCCTTGGCAGGCTTGAGCAGTGACCCCGTGGGAACCTCAGGAGGTTCAAAAAGTCCAAGGTCCTGCAGCTGACTCGCGGCAATCCTCAGTATCAACACAGGCTGAAGGATGCAGGGATTGAGAACAACCCTGCAGAGGAGGACGGGGGACACCGGTGGATGAAAAACTGCACATGAGCCAGCCATGGGTGCTTGCAGCCTAGAAAGCCAGCCATGTCCTGGGCTGCATCAAAAGGAGAGGGGCCAGCACATCGAGGGAGGGGATCCTCAACATCTGCTCTGTTCTCCTGGGACCCCCACCTGAAGCTCTGTGGGGTCCCATTAAGAAGGCAGACACAGAGCCATTAGAGTGGATCCAGAGGAAGGCCATGAAAATTGTCAGAGAGCTGGAACACCTCTCCTAAGAGGAAAGGCTGAGAGAGTTGAGGTTGCTCAGGCTGGAGAAGGGAGGGCTCCAGGGAGACCTTGTTGTGGCCTTTCAATATATGATGGAGCTTATAAGAAAGAGCAGCTTTTTACCTGGTCCTGTGATAATGGGGCAAGGGGCAACTGTTTTAAACTGATGGAGGTCAGGTTTAGATTGGACATAAGGAAGAGATTTTTCTACAGTGAGGGTGGCAGGACACTGGAACAGGCTGCCCAGAGCAATCGTGGATGCCCCACCATTGGAGGTGTTCAGGGCCAGGCTGGAGGGGGCTTTGAGCAAGCTGGTCTAGTGGAAGGTGTCCCTGCCTATGGCAGGATGATTGGAATGAGGTAATCTTTAGGGGTCCCTTCTGACACAAAATAGCCTATGATCTTAAGGCTTGGGTGGGATTTTTTGCTGTGCAGAGCAAATGTTGAGTCTTGGTACAGCTCTGATAGTAGTGGTTTGTAGAGACAGTAGAGATAGTGGCAGCTACCACTATTTCCTGTGCTTCCTTCTACAATTGTAAATTCAGGTTACTCACTGTCTTCTGTATTAGTGCCTCGTCAGTGCCAGCATGGGAGCTCACAACACTGCAGCTCACAAAAAGAGCCTGAAGCCACAACTGGACAATTTCTCCATCTTTATTTTTTCCCATTGTTAGAAATGCAGTTGTGGGTGTTCTGTCCTACTGTGTTTGATACAGCTGAAGATACAAAATGAGGAAGACCTTACACACTTCAGCGTCTTAACTGTTCACCTTTCAAATGATCTTTCTCTCTTGTCTGGTACTTTTTATATAGGTATGTGTTTATACTTTTGCAAATGTTTTTGAAATGGATATGGTAGACAATCTGAGACAGCTTGTGTCATTTGAAGACTATATGTCTTGTTGGGGGAAGTTTCTGCCTGTGACTCTTGAATATTTTAATTTAACAGTGTAATCTTACCTTTTCAGTCGGAGATAGAGAAGCCTAGAGGAAGAAAGAAAGCAGCTATCACAGATTCAGAAGAGAAACTAAGCATAGATGACCTGAATAAACTGGGCCAAGAGCAGAAACTTAGAGGTAGTCAACGGGGAAGGAAGAGACCTGCAGTTGTTTCAGAAGCTGACGAAACACAATGGCAAGAGGAAAAGAGGCTAAAAGAAGATGTGATAGAAAGTGAGGATGAACAGAATAGTCCACCAAAGAAAGGGAGAAGAGGACGCCCTGCCAGAACAAATAATGGGGGAACACCAAAGGAAGAACCAGTGGCAAAGTCATCTAAAAGGAGCAAAAAAAAACAACCACCAGCAGCTGCAGTAGAAGAGGAGGAGGAGGAAGAAGAAAGGCAAACTGAAAACATTGAACAAAAACCAAAAGGCAGGCAAAATAGGACATCAAAAAGAACACAGCAGAGGTAAGTCCATTTTCTTGTAAGCTTCATATTTTTTATCTTTGGACATTAGTTATAATTTGATGCTTTGCAATTTGGGTCTTCCTCAAAACAGAGCAGAACCATCTGAAACTAGTACAGTTGAATCAGCACAGTCTACGCCACAGAAAAGACGAGGAAGGTCATCACAAACACCACCATCACAGCAAAAAAAAGTGTAAGTGTTCTAAATCTGTGTTCAGTGAAAATTAAAAATATAGCTCTGTGCTCTCAAGCAAACATTTACTGAAAATATTTTGGAATGCTGCAATTGACAGTTAAGAAAATAAATTGCCATTGTTATTTCTAAAATGTTTTCCTTAGCTGTTTCTCCTAGGGCATCTCAAACCAGAGCAAGAAGCTGTGAGTAAGTTTAGGGTGCTCAGGTAACATATTCGTTGCATTGCTTTTCTAGGAGAAAAGTCAATAAAGCACAGGAGGGCCTTGAAGATAGGGTTTTATTAGGACTTTAAGGAGATAAAAGTGGTCTTGTTTGTTTTGGATAGGGGGGAAGAATCAAACTGTTACTGTGGTGAAACAGTATTGTGGAGAATTAAGTTTATTCTGATTCTCCTTAAATTAATGTTCACTTTCTAATTTCTCGCCTTCTTATTATCCACTTGAATAATTTCCACATGTGTTTTGTGATCAGTGAAGGACAGTAGCTTCTAAAAATTCTGAGGTGCATTTAGCTCTAAAATGAGGTTAAACTCTGTGTCTAACTTAATTTTCTTGTACCTGCTGTAGGAAACTACAAGTATCTCTAAACTTTCTGTACATGTGTAGGTAATAATATATGTAAGCAGAGGTGTACAAACGGTTATTTGCCCACTTATGTCAAACTGCAGCTCATGGAACAGATTTACTTTTCCAGAACCTGGCAATAAATTCCTTGGGGCACTGGTTAGGCACATCTACCTTTGCATGTTTTGTATTACTCTGTTGTTTTTCTGTCTTCTGGGCTTAGTTAGCATCACACTGATCTTCCTCTGGCAGTGTAATGTACTGATTTGCCTGGTCCTGGAGATAATCCATACCAGAGCTTTGCCTGAACAAGCTTGTACCCTCATTTTGAATTCTAGTTTCACACTGGATCACGTGATCTGGCAATTTGCACACACAATATCCTGACCTTTCCAGTGTTCTGTTTCCCTACCTCAGGTCAGATCTCTACTGCTCCTTTACTCTGTAACCAGAAACAGAGGACCCAACATTGTCTTGGTTGCTACAGAAGTCACTGCTACACGTGCAGTAGAACAAGACTTGGAAAGTGCTACTGCCATGCAGAGAAGACATGCCAACAAGTTACTGTTGGGTGACGTGCTGTGTGGCATGTGTCAAAGATGCCCCTTACTAAAAAGTAGCTTCCGATTCACTTCCCAGTGAAGTTGGTGAAGCCCTTGTGTTTCTTTACCACATTTTAAACAGAAAGTAAACTGTATCACTGCCCGTGATCAGTAACAAACATAGCTCTCTTTCATGTGTATGTTGTTCCTGGAACAAGGAACCCAAGTAAGTTTTTTCAGGGTTCAAAGCTGTTGGGCCTATTTTAGATTTCATTACAGAAATTATTGTGGGTTGGGGTTTTTTTTTTTTGGGGGTTTTTTTGTTTTTTTTTTTTTTTTTTTTTTTTTTTTTTTTGTCAGACTATCCTTTTTCCAAATCTGCAAGGAAAAGGTGAGACAGCAGAAATTTCTCAGTCTTCAAAATGCATCAGACCTTTCTTCCTTTCTACATACATATCTACAGCAGCTTTAACTGAAGGAAGTTCATAGACTGAGCAGCACCACAAGATAGCATGTGTTTAATCCAAGTACTTAAAGCTTTCTGGGCTCCTTGTGAATGGGTTTGGAATTAGAATTTGGGATTTTGCCTACAAGGTGATAGTGTATCACTTATTTCTGATAGCAGATTAGGTTACCAATTAGCATGTTTGAACAGGCTTATTTTTGTAATATGTGAAAAGATAAGTGTAGCTTGTGAATAATTCTTCTGTTTCCTTTCCAATTCTGTTGCTTCAATCAGCCTTGGAAGACTTGATTTGGGCTTATTTGTGTTATTTCTCAAGGGATGGCATGCTGGTTTGTGCTGAAACCCCTACTGTAATTACTGTATGCAATTCAGAGATTTTATTTTCTCCAGATTTTAGTGGTTCTCAGGTCTGAAAATTCCTCCCACTTTTGTGGTGTAGTGATATAAGAGGACAGTTGTTTTAGATCTGTGCCCCCACCAGAGACTGACATCTGTCTGTTGGTTTACCTGGAACAGAGTTCCTGGTTTAATGTCGATCAAAAAGTCACCCAGTTTGGGTGCAGCAAGACTGCGTCTGCAGTAAACAGGATGATTCCGTGATTTGATTTGGAATTGTAGTAATGTAATGTGGGTGCAGCTCTGTGGTTTTGGATATATATGTAGTTGGCTTTTTTTTTTTAAGGTGAGGTGGAGATGGCTCGTTCTCATGTTAAGCAAGTGGATGCTTTTTGCTTGTGGCGCAGCTTCCCACTAAGCATACAATTTAAGATACTGTTGACTGATGGTTCTTGATTATTCTAATTAAGGTATTGTTATCCTGATTATCCCTAGCTCTTAGTGTGAGCTAGCTTGGAAGATGTGCATTTCGGTTCATTTTAGTGTCAGTTTCCTAAATAGAAATATGGGTTCTTCTAGGTCTGTAAAAACATAGATGCAGTTATTCAAATTATGTTGTGTATAAACTCCTGTAAAAATAGAGTACATCTACTCATTGAATTGGAGTAAAAGCAGCAAATACTATTCAGTCTCTGGCTGTTTGGCTTTATCTGTTCACTGTTTAGTGTTGTGTCAGCTGTCCTTGGCCTCTGTTCTGGCACTGAAGAGAAAAATCTGCCTCGTCTGTAGAGGCAGAATTGTTCAGCTTTGTCTCCTAGCCCTCTGTTCTGGGAGAATTTTGGTTTCAAATGCTGTTGTCCAGCTTCCTAGTTCCACTTCTTCTCTTCCATGTATGGATGAACTATATAAGTGTGTAAGACAGCAGGATTGTACAACATGAAATTTTAAAGCTTCTGTTCTTGTAAAGCAGAATGTTTATTCATACAATTTATACATTTGCAGACCCATGTGTTGTGAAGCTGATCTCTATTTTCCTTGTTGTTGTAGCCGTGCGGGACGTTCCAAACAAGCAGCCAGTAAAGAGAATGAATCTAGTGAAGAGATGGACGTATTTCAGAGTAGTTCACCAGTCAGTGATGACATTCCCCAGGAAGAAGTAATGGAAGAAGAGGAAGTTTCCACAATCAATGTAAGACAAATGCCTGAGATTTTCATTGAGTCTTTATGGTGTCCTCTTTGTATTGTTGATCAGAGAATGACTTCTCCTGTTCTTAGAACTTATCTTTCCCTTTAAAATGAATGGGGTGCTTGTCAGGTGCCACTGTTATGTAGTGGAGCTGCACTGTAGTTTCTCAGATAAGCTGCATTTCTTTGAAAATACCTCTTTTTGTCAAGCATCTTAAAGTTGCTGTTCTGTGTAGCCTTTCTCGTCTGTATGCCAGAATTGTGTAGTATCTAATGGGAATTATTTTCCAGGTATCTCCTACTCATTCTTCTCAGCTGGATTGTAATAGTGAATAAAGTTTCTTTATTAAAAACAGACATACAAAATGAATAGTACTGGAAAATGGACATGGCATCTTGAAACAGAATCCTAAATCAATTTCTTTCTCTTACTCGCATGTGCAAATATGTTAAAATAAGTTCCCCTTCATATTTATTTTTTACAAATATATTAGAAACTTTAGTAGTAATACTGGAAATTTGACTCTGAATGCCTTTACACTTTTGCATACATCTGATGATTGGAGCATCTGCATGAAAACTGAGAAAAGAAACTGGATTGTTTTTGAATATGAGAAGGACACAGATACAGTAACGTCAAATGAAGTTACATCCTGGTCCTTGACTGAGACTTATGATAAAATGAGTAACCAGTGCCACTGTATACAGTTACTCAAACATTACTGACTGTGACTATTTTATTTCATTATAAAATATATTTGTTCTTGGGATTTTTCAAAATTTTCCTGTAAAAACATTAAAAATACTTTTTCTCCAAATAGGTCCGTCGCAGAACTTCCAAAAGGGAAAGGCGATGAGTGAGCATGTAGTTACCAGCCTTCCAGGTGAAAGCTTTGAAGAATGCTTTTAATATAAAGCTTGAGACTGAATGAAGCTGTTAGTGCACAAACGGGGTTGCTGAAAAAAGACAAAACCTATTTTACTGCCCCTGCATTTGCAGTCCCTAGGTCACAAGCTTTAGCCACACACATGTTGATATCATTAACTGTGGATTTTTGTGAAGTGTAATGTGCGCTGGCTTTGTAGACATACGAACTAAAGAAGAAAACTGTAAATAGTTCTTTTTTTAATGTTTCTGACTTATAAAGTGCTTGTATAGCTTTTATCTGCGGCTTTAAACTGACAGTACCCCACTGTTTATTGGATCAATTGATTTAAAAAAGAACAGTTCGTTGAAAATTGATCTCAAGCAATATCTGTCAGTGTTTGTATTTGTACTCTTGTTGACATTTAACTGTGAAAAAAAACATGAGTTGAACAAATAGTGCCACTTTCTTTTGCCACTATTTGTCATATGGAGGAGAAGAAGAAAAAAAACCAAGGTCTTTGTTTTGTTCATGAATATAACCTAGTGTTTACCTTCAGGCACCTACTTATCACCAAAGGTGCTAAATTACTTTCTTTTACAGTTGAACAATGTTGGATAGAATAATACAAGAGATGCAAATTGTGAAAGAAGTTTTGTTTTACACCTCAGTATTGATGCCAGACTTTTCTGGACTTGTAGTGGCATTGAAAATTCAAAAAGGATTTAAAATATTTTAATTTTAAAAGTGTGTTATTAAATAATGTACTGAATACCCTACCCATTTTATCTTCCCCTATCAGTTTTTATTAATCTACTGTATCAATAAAATTCTGTAACTGAGTTTTTAATAGTCTAGTATGTTAATGTGTATAGATATTTCCTTCTGAACATGATGTTCACAAAGAGCAAATTATTACTACATTATAATATGAAATCTGATATATAAACATTAGTGAAAATACAGTTCTTATTGCAATGTAAAGTTAATCACAAAGAGAAATTTTATTGATGCAGTGTGTCTTTATAAAGCTGTTCTTGAGAGCCAAGTGTTTTGTATTTTATAGTGAAGTTGCATGTTTATGAAAAATGTGCTGAAAATGGGATGTAATGTTTTTTTGGAAACTCGTATCTAGCAGTAGTAGATGGTAGGTTGCCTCATGAGAGAACCTTTTATTGAGAGTTTATTGTACCTTTCTGTTTTGTTTTTGTTTTTGAGCCAAATTCTTTTGGTATGAAGAGCTAAGTTTTTGTTGAATAACCAGCTGTCTGTTATTACAGTCAAGGTATTCAAGATTTGAATGAAGCTCCGTTTTTATTTTGTGCTACCATAGACAGGTTGGTTTTTGTTGTTTTGTTTGATTTGGTTTGTTTTTTTTTTTAGATATAATATTAAAAAAAAAAAAAAAGAAGGAAAGAATCAAAATACTTAGAGCAGTATCCTGTATGCAGTTTTACAGTTTACAAACTGTGTCTTTGAACCAAAATGCATCAGTTACTACACTATGCTTAGCCAAGCACACATTATACCTTCAGGTGCTGTTCTCCCTCTGGTACCCTACAGTTGACAACACGTGAAAAATCCATTTCTAACCTAAGAAAATTTTAGTTCATTGAATAATGGAGCATTTTCATATTAAGTTATTGTTGCAAGGTGGCCTGTAAAGATCAGAGAAAAGGACGATACTAAAACACGGAGTTACTGATTTTCAAACAGTAAGATCACTAGTAAAGCAAGCAACCTATAGAATTCTTTTCATTATGCATTTTTTTGGTACCAATGGAAAAAAGTATTATAAACAGTTTGGTTATTCTGCCTCATCTGAACTTCTCCCCTCTTCCAGTATTCAGCTTTTCAACATTTATACCTATAGATATGGGGGAAATGCTGCCTAGAGAGGCAGATATGGTTGATTTGAATTGACTTTGAAGTAGTTGGTACAACAGAACTGGCTTACTTATGCTTCAGCAGTGCAAAAAAATGCAAATTGTTGAGGGTTTTTTTATGGTATGAAATGATTGAAAGCTAGCTTTGTATTTTCCTCTTTGACAGAATTGCACTGAAAACATTTATGGAAGATGTACCTTTAAGTCCATTTTATACAAAAAAATATGAAAAATTGATGTTGAAACTGCTGCAGACTCTTGAGGCTTTATGTGCATAGACATGGCTAGGTTAAACTTCATTGAATATTGATGCACCATTACTGATCATAATGTTTATTGTAAATTTAAACTATAGTTTTGCAATTTAAATATTGATTTCTTGGGTTATAATGTGTAATTCATTATTTCTTGAGAAACAGGCACAGCAAATATTTCATTCTTATATTCAAACCTCTTCTAAGTTCATTCTCATCTCATAAAAAAATGAATATTTTATGTACTAACATTTTGAGATCTGCGTACAGTAGCTACAGTAGATTATAATTATGTATAAAAGATAAATTGCTAACATTCAGTTAGCATGCTCTTCTGCAATGATAATGTTAAGTTTATAAAAATGTACTGTATTACATTAAAAGATCAAATTGAACTCTCTGTAACAATTTCCAGTATGACATTTTTGTGAGATTACAGAAGTATCTTGCTGTACTTGGCAGCATATTAAGCTTTTGTTACATTTCCTTTTCTTGCTGCAGTGCAACAGGAAACTTCTAGTGATCTGTAATTCATATGCAAAATCCAAATGGAGGTTGTAATCCTGATGGTAATGTTTAAGAATAATTCACTGATTCCAGAAGCATGGTGGTCTTTTACTTGTTACCGACTGAGATAGTGATATTCAGGGTTAGGTAATCCACTAATAGGAGGGAAACATGAAATTACCTTAAGTTCTACTGTAAGTACACCTGTTCCACTTGGATGATCTAGAATTCTGTATTAACTATACTTGACTCTGTCAGTTGACTTTATTTTCTAGCAAAATTGAACCCTTTTTCAAATATTTTGACACTTGCTCTTTTGACATTTTGATCTCTGTGAACAAAAACATTAGAATTTACAAAAAGATTCATATTAAAGGCATTTTCATTGAAAATTAATATGCTCAATTTGTGAGTAACTTGCAAAAACATGAATACATCATTCTGGTATAGCATTTATCATCTGATAGTCTAAAAAAGACACCACCAAACTTGGGAGGTGTGTGTTTAGTTTTCTTGATACTTTTTTTGCATGTGTAGGTTTTGACAGATTATCAAAGTCTGCTTTCTGTAATACACATAGTAGGTTTTGTATCCTGCAAGTTTACATCCCTGTCATTCTGTGGGGTTAGTTCTTAAATGCATTCATCGTAAGCAAATACAAGTGCAAACCCAAGTACCTAATGTTTGAATATTCTCACACTTGTGCACACAGAGCATACGAGGATCTTAGAACTGTATACCAGAGATATTCAGAATTCTGAGTTTGTGGATGGAGTAATTTTAAAGATTTATCTGTGTTTAAATATATATTTCATATCTATATATATCTAGTGTAGAGATTGATACATCTCTACCTCATCAAGGTAGGTGCAAATACTTTTTTAAAAGGGATACATTTAGGTATACCACTGTATTTGATCTAGACAGCATGTGTACAATCAGACATGACTAAGATAAGTTCAAGATGGCCATCTCTTTAATCTGATGGTTCTGTGATGACCAAAATAATAAAATTCACCTCACCAAGACCCTATGTCCAGTCATCCATTAGGAGGAGTAGCAGAATCTGAATACATTCTTGTTTCCTGTTGTGCTCACAGGTTGCCATTCCGGTCTTTGTGCATCTTTTTTGGATGTTTCCTGTAAAAAAGATGTTTACCAACTTGGGTGCAATTTCCTAAAGCTGACAGAAGTGACTTGTATTTCACAGACATAAGCAAACTGCCTGCCTTGTCAGTAGGTTTGTCCAAAATATTTAGGACATCTGCTTCATTGCATACAGTACAGTTTCTGGTATTTTGTTGCCAGTGGAAAAGTAAGAAACTGAATGTTGGCAACTGGCATAGAAATACAGACCCCGTGGGGGGGGGGGGGGGGGGGGGGGGGGGGGGGGGGGGGGGGGGGGGGG
>JAWWEE010000001.1:49180826-49298624 GCA_035221455.1 Xenops minutus
CCCTGCCCCCCCCCCCCCCCCCCCCCCAGTTTGCTTTAAAAGTTTTTCAAATTCTGATATCTGAAAAATCTAACTTCTTCACAGCGGTCACCAAGTGTCCTTGTGGTATTTGTATGGGCAGGATAAACATGGTATCATACAGCATGTGTATGCAATATGCTTGCACTTTTTTCAGTGCCTCACTACAGTCATGATGTGGTTTTTAGTAGCACTTTCATTTCTATAATGAGGATGTATAATGTATATTCTTTTGAGACAGCAGCATCATATCTATTTAAGAAGAAAGAAAGTCTCTCAAATACAGATTTCTACCCCTGCAAATCAGTATTTCAGTAATCATGTGATATATTTCCAATTAATTTTACATACAGCTTCTTTGAAGGATGGATAACATCTTACAAGGTATCTGTTTTTACTAGCCATGTTTCCAATGCTTGTATGCTACCTTACATATGTAGGTACAAAGGAATGCAGTATTTTCCAAATCAAAGCAGTATTACTGATTACTGTGCCTGGTTACTTGGAAGTAAATTTATTATTAAAAAAAATTGTAGTTCACGAATTTGTTAGTGATTCTGAACAGATCCAGTGGTCTGATGGCTTTAGAGATAATGTTCTGTAATACTATGTCACTGTTGTTGCATTTCATTAATTTTCTACGGAAAGAAGGCATTGCTCAAATTAAGACATGCATTATAAGAGAACACATGAACTTATTAACAATCTAAGTAGTAGTAACTTCTGTTGGTGTTATAATATAAAGGAGTGTGTTACAATGAAATGATCTTGCCCTAAAAAGCTTTTTCTTTAAGATGTTGGAAGACAAGCTGATAATGTAAAACAGCTTTCTTCTAAAGTTACAGCACCTTGAAACAGTCTGGTTTGAAACAGGTGGCTTTTTTGGTAGATATGCTTTCAACTTCTAGGATCCCGTTTTCTTGTAGTATGTTTCTATTCAGAAAAATTGAATTTTTGTAAACTAAAGATATTTTGAGAATAGAAGAGTTTTTAATCCTTATTTAATAAAACAATAAGGTGGTAATTTTAAGGAAAGAGTTTTTTTGGGTTTGTTGTTTTGTTGGGATTTTTTTGAGTTTTGTTTTTTCTAATAGCC
The DNA here is from genome assembly GCA_035221455.1 of Xenops minutus. Classification (NCBI taxonomy): domain Eukaryota; kingdom Metazoa; phylum Chordata; class Aves; order Passeriformes; family Furnariidae; genus Xenops; species Xenops minutus. The sequence continues at coordinate 49,181,941 of JAWWEE010000001.1, forward strand.
ATATCTATAGATGCAGTAACTTGTTATATGAACATAATGTTCACCACCATTTTTCTGAAGTCTTTGACCTGCAACATACTGAAAGGCATTTACTCTTACTGTTCCATAAACAGTTTAAAAGATGAAGAAGTGGAGGAAGAAGGGAGAGAAAAATGATGGTTTTATTTATCTTCTGCTGTATTCTGTACAGTTTAGGTGATGAAAAAACAATGGTGTGTGCAGGTGTGGTTGGGAGAAAAATGGGGTATTAGAAATGAGTTACTGATTTAAAAGGTGCTAGAGAGATGAATAAACAGTAGAGAATCAAGAGATAAATGAGGTAGTAATGCAGTTACTCAGTATCAGATGACCTGTGATAGAAGTCCTCCATTCAAGATGAAAGCCTAGATGGGGGAAAGTAAGTTAGTGATGATGATATTATCATTCTTAATATTTATTTGAGAGGAGAACTGAGGATATGTTGCTTTCTTTGATTTGGAGGAGGAGGTTGGAGTGTTGAAATATATGTAAGAACATGCATAAAACTGAGACTAATGCCTGGAGTGTTTGTGGAAAGAGGATGATGGCTGCTGCTTGAGGGCAAATGTCATTAGTAATGAATTCAGAATAGTTTGGCAAAAGAGGATTCTAACTTCCATAGGTAGGAAGATAAGGCAGCATTCCTTTAAGCCCAACACTAAAACTGAGGCAAAAGAGGCCAAGATATAAGCCATCTGGAAACGAGCTTTCAAAGCTGCCTAATAACCATAGTCTGCACGGGTCCACACTGCAGATAGCAGTATATAACCATTGGTAATGATGTCTCCTACAGTGCCTCTCAGGAAATCTTTCTTTTCTTAGCAGCTTTTTGTGAAACCCTGATTATCTGGTCTTTCTTACTAGTTTCACTTTAACTTCTTAGCAGCCTGGGATGGTTCTACCCTTCCTTCACTTACAGATGTCCTCTTTTGCACGACAGTGGTAGTCCTATGCCCAGTCATTGCTGCTTTTCATTCCTTGCAATGGGCCCCAGCCAGTCAGGTTTCCAAATCTTTCTTGTTTGCGACATGCGTCCTTCCTTGACAAGGTAGTTGGTCACTGGTACAGCCTCTTCAGGGGAGCAGTCATGGCACCAAGCCCACCACAGTTCAAGAGTGTCTGGATGCCACTCTTCGTCAGGCAGTTTATTTTTAGATTGCCCTGTGAGGAGCAGGGAGTTGGATGTGATGATCCTTATGGGTTCCTTCCAACTTGAGATAGTCTGTGCTTCTAAATGCAGCCCTTGTGCTACTTGTTTTACACCCATTGAGTTATAAAACAAAAACAGTCATCAGACTGCTACCCAACTGCAGGGCATATTGAAAAAGGTGTGTACAAGTTTGGTAATTGAACTGCTGCTACATTTGGATACCCCATTTTCCCAGCATCTAGTGAACCAAGATTCTTCCAAGGTTATAGTTTACAGCACTTCTCCAAAACTGTGAAGCAATCTTCCAATATCTGGCCTGCATTATCCAGTGAAATGGCAGGTAAGGACTCCCCTGAAGCATAAAGAGCCAACTATGTGCTCCCAAATACAAAACAGAGTGTAAGTCAAAAGGTGGAGTAATTAGAAGAGATTTAAGCAGAACTTCAGTTCACTTCTTCTTGCTGTTGATATTAGGGAGGAAACAAAACTATGGTAGGAATGTGAAAGAAAATGAAGATTATTGCACTAGGGAAGATGAGGTCTTGCCAAACCATTTCTTGTAGTCATGGAAGGAACAGGAAGAGTTACTCATAAAATATGTATCGCTTCAGCAACATTGAGTGATTATGTATTTGGGTACATAATCCTGACAAATGTGGAACAGAGTTATGGGATCGTACATTAATTCTGCATGGGATAGTATTTTAATCTCTGTAGGGATCTAAAAATTAATTTTGTTTTCATCTTCCTAAGCTGCTCTCCTACTTTTATTTTTTTATCCTTTTATAACTCTGGTATTTAATAAATGGTTAACATCCATTGCCTGCTTTCAACTTTTGCATTTATCCAAAATATGGAAGTGAGAGATGGCCATGACACAGAATTGCTGTCGTTTAGTGTTTATCACATTTACTTTAGGTAAAATATTTGATATATCAGGAGAGCTCTTTAAATCCCTACTTAAGTCATGAATATGTTCAAAACTTGTGACTGTTTTCTTAGTTTCTATGCTATTATTTGATATTGAGCTGGGTACATTGAGAACATTGTTTACCTTTGTATTTCTTTCTCTTTATGCAAGAAAAAGTAGTCCTTATTACTGTAGTCATCCCTGCTTAGGACCCACCCTCCTATTTAAATTCAAGACCGATGAGGGTCTTCTATGTAGTTGTTAAATAGCTGGGTCATTCAATTTTTGTTATAAAGGGACTAAAAATACCCAAAGTGTTCCTCAGTTTAAATTTCTGGGGTGAATGACTGAGACAACTGGAGAGCTTCTCAAGGTGGATCCCGTTTGAATCTGAATTCTGTGTTCTTGCTAATGAAATGTGGTATTCTTGATAGCCGTTATCTCTGGTAGACACAAGGAGATAGACTCATATCCCTTTCTGTTGTCTTTTAGCCACATTTCTCCATTCCTTTGTTGTGTTCATTTTGAAAGCAGTGGGACTTTCATGTCAGCCAGGAAATTGCTTCAAATCTTTTGCTTGTGAGCCTTTTGCTTTTAGGTGTAATTTATCTGTCAGTCTTGATATCAGAAGGCATTTTTATTTATTTACTTATTTTTAACCACATGAATTCAGACCTCTGGACATCTTAAATTGTTCATTTCCCCTGCAGGCATTGTGTCTAGGTGTTCTCTTTCTTAACCACTTACTGTACAATAGAATAGTAGTCTGCGTCCAGGCTTTCTATGAAGTACTTCTGGGAGGTCAGTGGTCAGAGTGGGTTCTGCCAGGACTCAGATGAGCAGTGCTTGAAGATCTGCTGTATTCTGGTTATCCCCTGCATGTCTGTGTGCAGTGTCCTCTGTGCTTCCACAAAATCTAGATCGCACCACACAGATTCCATCACAAGAGCTCACGGGGGTCATCTGGCACATCAATACAACACACAGTGTAGTGTGTTTTTTTGAGAACCTTCTCCTAGGCTTACAGTAGCTAACTGCTACTAAACTACCAACTGCACTAAGAATGGTGTAACAATTCTATGGCGTGCGGGCCAGCTCACTTGAAGAGCGCGTAAGTTAGTGTATGCATAGTGAGTGATCTTTGAGAGACATGAGCATTCTACTTGATTTTTTGTAATTTGGTATCTACTGTGGACTCATTCCTCTAGCTAAAAGGTACTGACTGAAATGCTGAGTATGAGAGGAGTTAGAATGTAGAACACTACAGCTTTGTATATGGCAAGGGGAACTTTCCTGTCTCACATGGCAGAGAGAAATATAACCATGTAGGAACCCCTTTTATTAAAGTAACAGATGTGTGAATTTTCTTCCTTTCTGCCATTTCTGTTGTTAGTCACCTGAAACACCTGATGTTTTAGTTTCCTGTAGAGGAGGATCTGTGCACACCTCTGGCAATGTTTACTGGTAAGAACTCTGGTGCCAGTTGGGTTGTACCTCTTGTTTTTCCGTTTACACTTTTACATTTTTAATGTTCTGAAAAAGGTTTGAAAACAAGGTTTCAAGACTTAACCATATTATATTGTTTTTCTTGTTTGAACCACGGTTCTTAATTTTCTTTGTACAGGTAGACTGCTGTGAAAATAGCTTTAGTGACTAGAAAGGGGAGAGCTACCAAACTAGAGAGAGAGTTCAAGTCCTCATGGAGGAACAGAGTGCACTGTTGCTCTACACAGAAGGCAGCATCTGAGTCCAATAAAACATTGGCATGGAAAACTCCTCAGAATGTAAGTGTGATGTGCTAATAAAAAAATAATCAGTGTATACAAAAATCCCAAATAGCAGGGTATCTTCTGTACTCTCTTAAGGTCTTTTGATGTTTCTGCCGTGGGTTCCCATCCAGTCTATACTGTTCCTTTTTGTTAGTCATGTCTAATGCCACAGATACAAATGAGGAAAACCAAGTTTATCTGTAGAAAAAGCCTGACTAAAACTCGTAAAAGTCTGCCTGCTTTGTCAACAACAGATGTGCTCTGGTCTTTTCTGTATGTTCACTGGCCCTTGAGGCTTTGATGAGCAGCAGTGATAAAAAACAGCCCTCAAGAAGGAAGGTTCATCTCCCACCATCACTGGAACATGTACCTGTTTGGACAGATCTGCTGTGGCTGAGAGCCAGAGCTCTGCACGAGGAAAACTCATAAATGAAAAATGATGGAATGGAGAAAGGGAATACATACACTTTTCAAACCCTGAGAATATCATAGAAAAAAAGGACTTTCAAAAGTAATGCATAAAAAATGCAAACTTGCAGATTCTTGTGGATGGCCTTTTTAAGTAATGCATTGAATCTGATATTGGTGGTGTTTGGATGATTTATTGAGAAAGTGTCTCTATGAATAAAAAAATTAAAAGTATTTCAGTACTCTGCAAAGAGAAGTAACTTCACTGAACACTGTATGAATGGTCATATGGCGACCAAGTCACACACCCCTTTCTTTTCTGAAAAGAAGCAGTGTAAATTCATGTTGTTGAAAGGAGATGGGCTATGGGTTTAGATTCTGGCAGTGTTGTTTTACTTAATCCCCTCAGTTTAGCAAGCTTGTGTCCAAGGGAATACGTTGGCCAGTCAACGTGAGGTTAGGAGATTTACCGCTGAGATGGAGCAAGAGGCCAAGAGAGGAATAGGTGGTTACAGAGATACAGAATAGGCATGGATCCAAATTCATTTGCCCAGTCAGAGGTTTGAATGTGCCATAGTGAATGGAGCTGGAAGAAGGAGATGGGATTTCCGGGATGGAACCATAGAGTGTTTCAACCCAGGCCATATTTGAATTACATGAGACAGGGAATGGGTATTCTGGCAGCTTATACCAAAATAAGAATTTTTTTCTCTTACACCTGTAGATAGCCCAGTTCTCAGTTTAGGAGGTGTCAGTCAACCAGAGGGGTAGAAATAGTGGTTGGAAAAGTGGACTCAGAGAGCAGTGGTTCAAGGGCTACTCTGCCTCAAGGCTGGTAATGACTCTCTGGGATCTGTCCTGGGATGTGCTGTGTTTAATGTCTTTTCCAGTGACCTGAGGAGATGGCTACCTGCTTGCTAATGAAGTTCCCAGGTGGCAGAAAATGGAAGTGGGCAGTCAGCATGTTGTCATACAGAGACACCTAGAATTCTTGAGGGAATGGGACCGCCTCATGAAATTGAATAAGCACCCATGTGAAGTCCAGCCTTGTGCCCAGGAAGAACCCTTGGCAATGATTCAGGGCTGGGGACTAACCAGTTTGAGCAGCAGATCTGTTGAAAATCAGTTGGGGCAGCTGGTATATGGCACTGTGGGATGTATTAATAGGAGCAAAGCCACCTCCAAATAGGAAGTGGTGATTATTCCTTCTACTCAGTACTTATTTGTCCACATGTAGATACTGTGTTCAGTTTTGGCACCCCGGGGACATGAAAGACTGATAAATTCCTGTGAGTTCAATGGAGAGCCACCAGGATGGTCATGGCCTGGAGCATAGGCCCTGTGCAGGAGGTTGACAGAGCTGGGCTTTCAGCATAGCTCTGGGTGACTCAAGAGCAGCCTGTCGATACCAGCAGGGACCATACTCAGGCTTTTCACAGCAACACGTTGTGGGAGGAAAGGAGACAGTCATATGCTGAACCTTGGTGTAAGGTTGGATGCAAGGAGAAACTTACAAAGACAAACTGACCAGAACAGGATAAGTAAAGCATGGGACCAGGTTGCCTGAGGAGATTGTAGTCTCCCTTGGAAATTTTCAAGAACCATCTGTGTAAAGCCCTGAGCAACCTGGCCTTACCACATGGCTGACCCTACTTTGAACTAGATTTTGGACTAGAGACCTTCTGAGGTCTCTTCCAGACTGAATTACCCTATGACCACATTCCTGTAACAGCATAGCTTTTGAAGTGGGAATTATGAAATAGGGCAGGTTTCCCTGGCTTGACAAATTTAGGTCACTCTATTATAGTATTCAATTTTTTTCCACCTGCCATTTAGCATCACCATTGGTGAGTGTTAGCACTGTTCAGAGATAACAAATACAAAGCTAATAGATTGGTTTGTGTTAAGTTTTTTAAATGTGGGTTCAAAATAATTTATCATACATGTGATGGATATATGCATATATATATTTATATATTTCCATGCCTGCACACGTGCAGGCAGCTTGAATTCAGATTTTCACTTCTAGCTGATTTCTAGTTATCAGTAACAGGAATGTATGTGGTGTTCTGCTAATGCAGTGTGTATTATTATTACAAGTCACGTAGTATTTTCAAGGCCCTGTATGGCCATGGGCTTAATTCATGGTTCTCCTAATCCCCTGAGTACTAAATTCTAATCTTAGGATACTGTGTTGGACTTTCAATCTGGATAAGTAAGGAACTACTTTAGCATAGTCAGGCTTGTTTAAAGAATTTTAAAATTATTTGATGTGGTAAGATGAATATTCATCAGTGGACAATTGCCAGCACTGAAGACAGACTTGGGCTGCTGGAGCCACACCTTTGAGGAACTGCACATCTGTTCGGGCAGCGAACACGCACAGCAGTTCATGCAGCAGCTTCAGGACTGTGCTTTGAAACCTTGTGGATGTTCTGAGAGTTTCTCCTGGGACTGATGGAGCACTTCCAGAGACATTTTGAGGAGCATCACTTGCTGCTGCATGTGAGGATAGTGCAACCTCGAACAGGTCCAGCGTGTTCCTGAAGAAAGGGGACTCTGAGCTGCTCAGCTGGCCGAAGTGGACACATGCCTTTTCAGCAGGTATGGGGCAGCCCTTCATAAGCACTGCCTGGCTGAGAACACAGCTCCCCATAGCAGCTGCCAGTGCAGGACAGAGCCAGGGACCTTGCTGTGGGCAGCAGGCATGTGCCCTGCCATGGTGAGGATGTGCCACAGAGCAGCCCCTGTGACTCCAGCAGCCTTAGCCCGAGTGTAGCTCTGCAGGGCTGGGGCTGAGGGATGCTGAGGACCTCTCATCAGGGCTGGGGAGACTGGCTTTTGCGCCTGGCAGGGTCTGTGTCGCCAATTAATAGAGCTGTGGGAGGATAAGTGGCTGTGCAGCATCAGGGATGACAAGATCAACCAGACCTCCAGGACCCTGCAGGTGTAAAAGCCTGAAACCACCAAAAGCTCCACTTACAGAAGTACAGTCAGAGACTGAAGGGTGGGAAAGCAGGACTCCCACTATGACAAAGGCTGGGCCCAGAAGCATTGCTCCTGCTCCCCCTGCAGATCTAACAGGGAAGGGATTCACTATCTGGCAGCAGACCAGGAGCTGCAAACTCCCTAGGGTGCAGCTCCATACCTCAGGTGAAAGCACTGGGAGAAAGCAGAGAATGGCAGCAGTGGGAGACTCCCATCTACTGACCCAGTCTGGTATGTGGCACACTAACACACGTAGGCATGATGAGCAAACAGGAGAAATTAAGGGTCTGCATACAGTTGCAGGGCTATGATCCAGTTCAGATCACAGATGTGGTGAGATAGCTCACATGACTGAAGCGCCACCATGGATAGATTCAAGCTCTTAAAGGAGTTTGGAACAGGAAGGTTTAAGGAGAGGGAGCTGCCCCATACGTGAGTGTAGCAGGGGTGCATGGAGCTGTGTGTGGGATGGATGAGGAGGTAGCTGAGAGCATATGGGTCAGGATTAGCAGGAAGGCCAACATGGGTGATGTTGTGGGTCCTGATCAGGCACCCTGATCACGAAGAAGAAGTAGTAGCTGAGGCCTTCTTTAGTGAACTGGAAGAAGCCTCGTGTTTGCAGGGCCTGGTCCCTGGGGGTACTTCAGCCTCAAGTATACTCTGTGATTCTGTATTACACTGCCTTCTAGGTAACTGCAATGAAAACACCAGCCATGGGATTGAAGCCCTAGAGAATTAAATAAGGAGATGAGTGTTATTGTTGCAGTTGAAGGAAGAGACTTAAGATAATTTATCTCATTGTACAAGGACCAAGGAGGATGAGTATCTGCAGCTTGGCCATGCTTCATCTGCCACATTCTTCCCCTTTTAATGAGGATGGTAGTGTTTTGGCTACTGCAACATGCCTGGCTGCTTATAGCAGAGAGGGCAGGTTAGATCTTTACTTTTGTGTCACAGAAAGACAAAATTTTAGTCCATGCATCCTGAGCACAAACACTACGTTGCCTTCTCTCTGGTGCTCTTTTTTGTGCCTCTAAACTGGACAAATCAAAGAGCCTGATAGCAGAGCTGCTCTGCTGGCAAGAACTGGAGATAAAAGTCTGATAGAGCAGCCTCTATCTCATTGCAAAAAAAGTTTTATTTGAATTCATGGTTTGTTTCTTCACCTAGTTCCTTCTTATAGCACTCGAGACTCCCAAGAGTTAGCTATGTTCATACAGGGTAAACAGGATGTTTTATTAAGCAGACATAGTACCATAACAAGGACTCTTTCCACTATTACGGTACTCCATAGGGATAAGTCTGTGTATCCCTTCTCCATCATCGATCTTATTTACTGAAGAAAAAAACCCCAACAAAACAACACAAACCCAACAGCCTTCTCCTATGTTATGTATGTAATAATTATTGGCAGGGGTTTAAGCTTTCCTTCCCACAAGGATGGCTTAGTTTCTTTTAGGATATGGGAGATGCCAGTGTATGTGATGTGAATAGCAGAAACCGGGCCATGCACAGGAGTTCATGACTGGATTAGCATTTGTTGAGGAGAGAAGCTGAGATCAAAGAACAGAAAAGTGATTTTACTGGGAAGATGTCCTGTACAAGAGAGACAGACTGCCTCTAGTAGTGGCCAGAAATGGGCGCCTAGGGGAAAATAAGAACAAGATAAAAATATATAGTAACTCCCCCAGACATCACTGTTGCTGTGAGCTATTTTCAGTCCAGAGGATTTCCTGAGCTTGTTGTGGTTTAACTGTTTAATAACTTGCAATGGATCTCTCTTCCAAGTCCAGCCTTCCTTTCAACCCGCAAAAGCTACACATGCAGGGTGCTTCCTCGCAAGCAGCTACTGTGTGAACTGCCTCTGATGATGTGTTTCTGAATCTAGTTCCTACTGCTTTCATTTGACCATCCCTGGTTCTGGTGGTGGATGACATGCTGAAAGGTCAGCCCTTGACCACCCTCCTCATGCTACTTAGCCCTTCACAATACTGCTTCAGTTATCTCTATTTCTTTGCTCTTTTGAAAACTATAAAGAAGTTATTCCATGCCTTTCAAAGAAGACATCAAGGATAATCAAACTTTTCCAGTTCTACTCTTTCAGTTTGACATGAGGAGACAGGCACTCTCCTCAGTTTTGGCATAGTGATGGTTCTTCATTCCTTCTGGTAATTCCTACTACCGTGTTTCCTTCTTTGAGCACTGAGCCGCTGTTTAAATGAAAGCATCTACCAAAATGTCAAAGTCTTGCTCATGAAGAGTCAGTCAGTTGAAAAAGTAAGAAAAAAACCCTAGCTATGGGAAAACTTGAATTCCTTCAGCAGGGATTGCAATCCTTTGCCTTACTGGAGTAAAGCTTAAAATGGCAGAAAACATGAGAAGAGACAGTACTTCCTTAAACTTCTGTTTCCTTTAAATGCTAGTTGCTCTTTGCCTCAAACAGCTGAGTCTTCTTCCTGAGGATCACGGACACAGTACTGGCCCCAGTGTAGCACGAGTAGTAGGTGAGCCAACAGTTCATTCTCCAAACCCAGGGAAGAATTTCTTCTTCTGGAACTGTTCAGTTTCCCTTTACCCTGTGTTAATTTACTTTATTAAATACCCCCAAATTTCTCAGTAGCATTGTTACCTTGCTTACATGGAAATTTTTACAAAATATTGTATGTCAAAGTTTACTTAGGCCTTGAAAAGTACACAACAGCTGCATTTGCCACTTGACTATCAGCCTGGAATTTTTGTAGGTAACTGCTTCTGCTTTTTCTTCTATTAAAAGATAAATTGATCAGTTTTGCAAACCAACTTCTGCACACACCAAAATCAGTATGACAGTTTTTGTTTTCAGTGGGATGAGAAAATTGTCCCAGATCAATCTGTATTTCACTGAAAACAGTGGTCTGGTTTTTGTACCTGTGGAAAGGGTGTATGTTTCTTGGTTGTATGACTAGTATAGTATTTAATGAACTTAATGCTGGTAATTACCTAGCAGCACATATAGACTGACCATAATACTGTGTTAGTCTGCTACTAAACCACCAAAAGAAAAACTGTGTAGGCTTTTAACACTTTAAGAGGGAGGATCTCACTGGTAGTGTCAATCAATTAGCAGGAGCTCCCAGTGCTTCAGTTACAAACAAGGAGATTTTTGGTGGCTGACTTCTTCAGAATTTATGGTCAGCCTTGCAATATCTGATTCCTCAACTTGGTTTCACTTAGCCTGTGGTGCTTTTGTCTGTTTATGCTTCTCTCTCTGTTCCGTGTTGTGTTGGCATTTAATATAAGTAAGATGAGCTTTATAGTCCTAATTTTATTTTTTCTTAAATAAATACACATTTCTAGAGGTTCTTCAGAAACAGGCCCGATGGTGTGAATTGACTTAAGAGATAGCTGGATGTGACCAGCAATGAAAAAGGGGCCAAATCCCACCCCTTCCCTACATTTCATGTTACTGTGAACAATGCTTCAACATGTCTCTGATTCTGTTGGGTAAGATGATGTCATGCTGGTTTTTTCTTGGTTATAATGGTACAGATGTGCACATCAGACTTGGAGAGAAGACTCAAAAATCTCATATGTAATCAGTGACAGAGAGAAGGACTGAGTCATAACAGTTCAAAATGGTTTGGTAATTTCTCAAAAGTTGAATAGTATCTTCACGTTGGGACGCCCTGTGGCTTGTGGTGAGAGGGATCCTGGGAGCCAGCTCCTGGTGGCCTGATCTGGGGAGGTCAGCAGTTGCACCCTAGTCTGAGGTGTCCCACTCACAGCTGCTGTCCTTAAATGATGGCAGAAGGTCACTCCCAACCAAGGGAGACATGCAAAAGGACACATCTGCACCTTGCCCCTTCCTTACTTGACCAACAACTCATGGCCCCTTGGGTTGGGCTCTGGCCAGGTGCAGGCAGAGGTGCTGGGCTGTTAGCACTACACTGAGCAACTGTTCCCTGTCTCTCCAGGGGAAAGAGGCTCTGGGCCAGGCAGAAACCTCTTCCCACAGGCTGGGTCTGCTCCACAGCCCACAGCTGGTCTGTGCTGAACTAGCCTGTTCACACTGTAACTGTGCTGCAAATCATCTGCTTGTGCAAGATTTATATCTTTTAATTAGCATGGTTTGATGTGTGATGTGTGGGTACCAATGAGCACATTCTGAAAGCAGTTCCTGCTTCTGTTTTGAACCTCTGTATCCATAAATCTGAGACTGTCAACATGTATTAAGTTTGGCACTGCTTCCGAAGTGTTGCTTTATATTCATATTGATGCTGTACATGTATTGGATCATTTTTTTTAATCTAGGAAATTATTGTTGTGAGCAACAAATAGGCTGTTCAAAAGGCTAAGGCTGAATTATCAGTGTGGCCAGTGGGTGTTAACAGGAACTGCTTTCTTTGTTATTTTAATCCAGTAAAATTGCTGATAAGGGGCTTTGAGTAGGGAGAAGAAAGAGCAAGTTTGGTGCCTCCCCTTTATAGGCAGGCATCCTCTCTGAACTATGCATTATGGATCATAACAAATAGTTTATCAGCACTATATACAGACAGGACAAAACATCCTATCAACTGATAATAATTTTGATTGCAGTGCAGTTGTCTAAAACTTTGGTACTTTCAGGAAAGGATAAATATAGATGCTACAAAATCTGTATGAATAAAGGAAGTATAGAGCAAGTTAGGGCATACGCATGACAGCTCTAAATAGGTAAATAGTATGACAATTAATTTGAATGGTGCTGGGTAGAACAAGTGCCCAGGGAGGTGTGGAAGGGAGCTGGAGAGAGCATAAATTCCTGTCTGCTCCTGGAAGAAGCTGATGAAAGAAGAAGAATTACTTAAAATAATTTAAATATTGACTTGTGCTCTGGGTAGTTTCCATGTGACTTAGAGGAAGTTTCTTTTTACCCAGGTTTTAGTCAAATCCATGCACATTGTTATGCTGAAGAAAGATTATTTTCTCAAGGACAATGTTTACAGTTTGCAAGATGATCAAACAGATGGTTTAAATTTGTTCTGATACTCTGTGTTTTTTCACAGTCTCTTTGTAAGTTAAATAAACTTGAAAATGATCTGTCTAGAACAGTGTAATTTCCCAGATGAGATAGCTGCTTGAGGACATGCCTGTCTTCCCTTTCCAAAAAGATAATCCTCATCTTCAGTAAATAGCAATGGCTGTGGTTCCCTGCTCTTTCAGGACTTTTGCTTCTCTCTCTGCTCTCCAAAATGAACTTATGACCTCACTGTCTCCTACTGTAGCTTCTAAAAGAGGTTCTTCATCATCCATTGTCCATGAACATTGTCCATGTCCTTTTTTATTCCTTGTTCTGTTTCTGTTAGTCACCCTGAGTGATCCAATATGGATCCTGTGTTGCATGACAAGAGGGAGCTGGAAAAAAGCAGAGCAGCATGGAAGAGGTGCTATTCCCAGTGTGCAGCTATTCAGAAATGCAGACAATTTCCTTTTAGCATCCCTGCAACTGTTCAAAGTCTTTTTCCTTACTGGCAAAGCACCTGCTGCAGCCACAAACAATAGCCATGTGGGTCACCTTCCAGAAGACTGCATGTGGCCCTGTTTGTCCTGTGTTACAGGCTGGCTCTGGTTTCTCAACTAGCTCAGGTTTGTTCAGACTGGCTGGATTCTGTCCTCAGTAGCAGGCAGAGCTGCCACAGCCCCTGGTCTGCCTCTCATGCAGTGAATACAGTTAAAGACCTTTTGATGTGCTCATGGAAGCCTCGATAGCGGAGCAGTTCCAGAAGACTTATTCATTCATGACAAAACAGTAGGGGAAAAAATTATTTTCTTTAGTTTTCCCTCCTCCTCCCATTTTGGGACAGGGCTGCAAATTCAGCCTCAACTCGCTGCTCATGTGGCTGGTGCCCTTTCAATGGTATATGTCTGTTGTCATTGTGAAGGACGAGAACGTGCTCCTGGATCTACCTCAGCAAAGAGTTTGACGGGGTGCTGGACTAATTCCTTTCCATATTTAATTTAAGCAGAGTAGAATTAGATTGTAATTGGATACCTTTGAACTCCTCTTCATAGCTGTTGTCTCTAAATCACTGTTAGTACAACCGAATAGTCCTTCAAACCAATGTAAAGACCAGCCAAGAATATTAATCTAGTGGCTCTTTATCTGGCATAGAAATGCAGTGTCAGGAAGGAGTGTGACTGCATAAAACCTGAAACTTCCCCTTTCCTTCCCCTCCACATCTTTTACATCTTTCCAAGGAAAGGGCAAACAAACTGGTGAAAAGATTTGTCTTTTTTTTCTTATTCCTCTCCACACTTTATTTTCATTTTTTGACTGAATCAGAATCTTTGTTCTTTTCATGATACATGTTTTGACAGTCTTTGGGGATACTAGTGACAAGTAGAATTAAATACTACTGTAATAGAAACTTCTTTGCTGCTTTTAGTGGCTGCAGAATGGATAAAATGGTGGACCATGTATTTGCCCCTTTTCCTGCTTTGCAAAAGGCCTCAGCAATCAGATCCTCCTGAGCCAAGGCAGGTTGAGTGGTCAGTTTCAATGGGATCAGAATAACAGCTCATAACTGGGGGAAGTCTAGGGTAGACATTATTAATCCCATGCTAAATTACAATTTGCTGTGAGCTCTGTAAAACCCATGGCAGTGCACATAAGTGATACCATGGTGCTTTGGAAAAGTTAGTAGGTAATTTTTTTCTTTTCTTTTTTTTTTTTTTTTCATTTTTAGGATAGTTTCTGCAGTGAGAAGATTGAGGTACATTCTTTTTCGGCACCTTTTTTTTTTTAAATTATGTACTTTTTACAAACTTGTGTAACCATTTGTGTGTGCATCTACAAATTCAGGCTCTGCAAGCAGATTTGGACATACTACTGTCTGCTCATGGAGGCAGCGGGGCCTCCTTGCTTTTATAGGGTTTGGGAGTGCTGTGAAGAAAAGGAAATACGGGGTTGTAACCATCTCCTTTAGATTTATATTCTGGTGTATTTTTCTGACTCCTCGAATGAACAACAAAGCTAATCTTTCAGGTGGCATAGATGATGTAAAACATATGCAACTCATTTTGGTGATTTCCCTGTTACACTAGGCTGGATTTCCACATGACAAAAAGTGTTTTCAGTTCACAAGTATAGTTCTAGCCCCTACGTATATGGAGGAAAATTACACAGTGAAATTGTCATCTGGTCCAGAGAGGGAATGGAAACAAATAAATGCAAATTTAAATCATAGAAGCATAGAATCTTAAGGGGTTGGAATGGACCTTAAATATCATCTAGTCCAAACTCCCCATGCCATCAGCAAGGACACCTCCCGCTAGACCAGGTTGCTCAAGGCCTTGTCCAACCTGGCTTTGAAGGCTTCCAGGGATGGGGCATCCACAAGTTCTCTGAGCAACTTGTTCCAGTGTCTCACCACCCTCACAGTAAGGAATTTCTTCCTAATATCCGACCTAAATTTCCCCTCTTTCAATTTGGATGCATTACTCCTTGTCCTGTCACTATGGTTCCTGATGAACAGTCCCATTCCAGCTTCCCTGTAAGCCCCTTTCAGATACTGGAAGGTTGCTGAGGTCTCCACACAACCTTCTCTTCTCCAGGATGAACAGGTCCAACTTTCTCAGTCAAACATTTTGGTGTTTTAGCCGGCCTATTCCTCTCAGCAACAAGCAGAGACCTCAAAGTCCTCGTGGGGTAAGAGGAGGGGAAAGATCCAAGCCCACAGCATGGCCAAAGCATCTCCTGCTCTGGAGAAGGGCCTGTCACTGCTCCCTGACAAAGGTGAGTTCCTCAGGGATAGCACTCCTGGTTCACATCTCCTGGGCTACAACGCAACAGATTATCCATATCCACCCCATGTGGTGTGTGCTCGCCTTCTTGGTTCAGCACCTCCGCACCCATTTTTGTTCTGTAACAAATTTGGCTTCCCTCCCCCGCACCCCCCAGGTAAATGTTCGTGAGCTTGTCATGTAATGTTAGCCCAGAGCAGGTTTGGTGCTGCTGAGGACTCCTGAAGAGCCCGCGGGGTTTTAGGCAAGGTGAGGAGACACCGGGTGAGGGGAAAGCAGACAAAGGGACACGGCACCAGTGCCAGGGCTGAAGGAGAAAGGGGAAAAAAACCCAAAACCCTTCTGCCCCCCAAAAAAACCCATAAAAAACACAGAAAGAAGCATAAGCTGTGGCATGAAGGGCTGGCCGGGGAGGCAGCAGGCCCGTGTGGCGGCCAGCCTGCCTGTGTGCTGCCTTTATCACCGAGGGGAGGGAAGGGAAGGTTTGGGAAGGTTTGGGAAGGGATCGGTGGCGGCGAGGGCGGTGGTGGCGGGGCGGCTCCGGCCGGCAGGTGGCGCCGGCGGGCCCCTCCCCGAGGGAGGGAATGAGGGACGGGGCGCGGGGTTTCCACCCAAAAAGATGTCGTTTTGGTACACCAACTTTTTTTTTTTTTTTTTTTATGTTCTCTCTTTTTTTAATTTCCCCCCGCTGAGGCTGCTGAACCACCCCGTACCCAGCACGCCGCGTTGAAGTTAATGGCTCTGGTTTGCGGAGCTGTTCTGCTTCCCTCGGCAATGTTAAGGGGGGGAGTATAAAGCGAGGGGGATGTTTGTTTCCATTCTGTTTCTTCAAAAAGCAAATGTACTCAAAACAGGTTGGAAAAACATAACCTTGAATGAGAATTTATACATACACAGGCACGCACACACAGGGAGTTTGCAGGTAAATTGGTTCATCACGTACCACAAAGATGTTACCCAGTAGAGCTATCACATCACTACGTGGCATCATAACATCCAAGCGCATGATTTCCATCGGTGGAGAAAAAAAATCAACACTCCAAAGCTGTCACTTTAAACAGCTACTAGTTGCTCTTCAAAGTAGAAGCCTTCTTCATAATTTTTTTCCTCTAGTTTACTGTTTTATTTTTCTCCTTGTCCTCTCCTATTTTCTGTAATACCATAGGGAAAAAAAGTCTAATGCTTACATGACTTTCTGAGGGCCACTTTTCACACTGGAAAGAAAATCTATTAAGTACAGTGTTTCCTAAAAAAAAAAATTTGAGCAGCTGTGTTTCAGAAAATGAGCAGCCCAAGCAGATCTTGTAAAGAGCTGGTCCATTCTTCAGATTGTCCAGCCCACTGTATTTGAAACATCAGTTTCAGCTTTGTCACAGAAATACAGGACTTGATTTTAGCAGGGAAGTGACCTTCCCATTGTACAGACACTGGTGAGGAGAATGTTCCTCGGTTTTGATGTTAGTGTTTGGTGACACAAGTGATTGGGATATCAAGGAAATGCCATAAAAATGGTCCAACGTCTAGGAAAGACACCTTATGGTACAAGACTTACAGAGCAAAACTTCTGCAGCTCTTTGGAATGATGAAAGATGTATAAATAAATGTTTATGTGAGGGCAAGGGGTTCAGTTTTGGTGATGTAGCTGGAAGATAATGTACCTCCCTCAGCCTGAGTGTGGCCAGCCTTGTAGGAAGTGAGACACAGCCCACATTTCCACATGAAGGAGTGAAACTAGCCATATGAAGTCCATGAGCAGGGCACAATTTCTCTGTGGCAGCGGCATGGCTGACCATTCTGGTATTGCTCTCTGGAAGCTTGCTGATTATTTTTGTATTCTGTAAATACTCGCATGAACGGGATATCAAGGGGAGAGAAAGGAGCTAATTACCCTGACTTCATGTTTGCCCAGTTTCCTCCCTGGTTAAATAGGGTTGACACATGCCTTGCATGGAGATTAAAGCCACTTTGTCGTGGAAAATTGTAATTAGGGCTGATCATCTAGTTCTGTAAAAGCTCCAGTCAGCCTGGTGGTAGCTCCAAAGAGCCCACTGGCTGTTTGATTCTGCATGAATGGCAGAACCCTGCATATCCTGATAAATCTGACAGGCCTTTTAACTGGTTAAAAAAACCCCAACAATGGCTAGATGTTTAGCTGTTTAAAAAGCCATGCCTAGACATTAGTCACTTCGTCTTCCTTAGATGTCAGAAGTGGTTTCAAGAAGGCAATGTTTTTATATTAGCGTTTCTACCTTTCTGGCCTACAGGACTACATACAAGGAAAATTAAAATATGGGATTTCTTTTTGTGTGTGTGTGTGGGGGGGGAGGGTGGTAAAGGAAGCATTAGAGTCAGTGCTGGGCTTCCCCATGATGGCAGGTTGGTATGGAATGGTGCTGAACCCAAGCCCAGTACATGCCATGGGGCTGGTTCCTCACTCCTTCACCACCTGTGATCTGGGAGCTGCCTTCCAGCACTGTGACAGTCTTTTCATCAGGGACCTCTCAAATTCTGATCTCTAGTAAGATTGTGACCCAGGAAGAAGATTAGTTTCTCATTTAAAGCTTCCCAGGTTAGGCTTAGCTTGTGTCTGTCCAGATATGTGTCATGACGGGGCTCTGCTGTGCAGCATTCTTCAGGGAGTCTGGTGGAGACAGTATTCCTCACTTCTCTGGGAGTAGTGCTGCTTTTCTTAGCAGCAGGTATGGAGGAACTGGTTGAACTCGTCTGCCTTTCAGGCAAACCTTTATCATGAGAACACCTACACAATGTCATTCTTTAAAAGATGCCTGGAGTGTTCTGTTTTCTAGTACTTGGCCGCATGACAAGTTGAGTGTTAGCAGGGAAGACACCTGTAGTGTGCATAAAGCTTGGGGAAAAGAGGAAAGATGAGAGGACCTACAAAACTGACAGCACTCACAAACTGCAAATGTCCTTTCCACATCTCCAGTACTTCAAAGCCAAGGTCTGGGCTCAAGTGTGTCAGCAACAGCCTCATCAACATCGAATACTGAGGGTGTACTACTTCTGTGTTCACGGTGCTACTACACAGGTAGCAGCAGTGTTCCTTTTGTTATAATATGGTGCTAGTGACACTAGGGCACTGCTCTGATGTGACCTCTTAGGTTGTTTTCAGATCTGCTGCTTAGCAGGATCTGACTCCCTGTCCCACAGCAAGTGTGTTTGTTGTTCCCAGGCACATGACCTTCTATTTGTATGCATTGATTCTCAATCAAATTTGAATTGCTTCTGTCCACCTCTGGCTTTGAGCAAGATGAATGCACAGGATAGGACTAATGCTCATTGATTTAAAAAAAAAATAAATCACTTTTAAATTAGATTGCAGTGGCTCCAGAACTCACTGGGAGCAAAATCCACTTTACAAATCAAGCTCCAATGGAAGATAAAATGAACACTTTGGAGTGCTCCTTTGCATCAGTTCTATCTTCTCAGTATAAAAGTCAAGAAAATAAACAGGAGTTGTTTTAAGCTCCCATTCAGAAAGATGGGGAATGCAATCTCTCTCTAATTTTCCTTCTGATTACGTTGTCCTGTTCAAGATGTGAAGGTAACTTAGAGCAAAGCAATTTCATTTCTCAGATAGATGAGAATGCAGAGGACCATCAGAAACTGCAAAGTACCAAGTGAGATGTATCAAGTATCGAATAGAACATAGGCTCCTGCACCTCCTGTGTGCTCAGCTCTCTATTCCTGTCAAAGTGAAAGGGGATAGTGTTGAAACACTGAAATACAGTGACCCTTTAAGCCCCAAATTGTGTCCTGAGGAGACTGAGCACTAGACCTCAGAGAGACATGTGAGTCCTCCTCAGCATGCCAGGGTTTGGGATTAAAGTGAAGCTTAGTGTAATTGTAAGATCAACCCGTTTCCCTAAGGAATACAGTTCTGGGCTGTCTTGTTAAGGATCAAGAAGGTTGGTTGTAACATTACTCTTTAATGAAGTTCAAGGGTGATAAAGGGCAATAGGGATGGGATGACAACAAGAAATAGCATGAGCAGCAGATGTGGCCTCCCATGATAACTGGGAGGGAGCTTGCAGGAGCACAAAAATGTTCATGTTAGACCAATCTTTTTCAGACTGCTGAAGAGCTGTTTACTTGCTCCGCTGATTGCCTCTGGCCAATTTGAATCTTGAGAGTATGCTTGCCTTGTTCTCTGCTTTGATCTCTTTCCCTCTGAGTCAAAACACAAAGATGTTATTAAGATAAATTAGTAAAGACAGCTCAGGAACTGGGTGGGAAATGCAGATCATCATCTCCCCTGGAGATAAAGTAATCCCCATGCTCAATCAATTCAGAATATGTAACAGGTCCTGAACAACTCCTTTGAAACAAGGGAAAACAATAGTGCTCTATGGATTGATTGTATTTGGCCTTATTATAGAAGACCTTTGAATAGGAGTACTTAGAAATAAATTGGAGTGAGAGCTAGAAATATGCAGTGCTGAGCAGGCTAGCATGGGCTGAGTACCCTGTATGCTGTAACATTAAATACTCTCTCTCTGTGCAGGCCTGGTTTCATTAATTGTCATAAACAAAGGAGAGAAAGTGTTCTGGAAAAAAAAGTTATATAAACCCTAGTAAAGAAAAACACATGGCAGTGTCTGAATTGGGCACTGTTTCCTTTTGAGAGCAGCCCTTAGGAATGGTTTGGTTTTGAGCAAAATGAATGAAAGTTGCAGTTTGTGCTTTTTGTGCTTTCAATGCCTCTGTCCTGAGATAACAGGACTGTTTGGGAGCACATAGGTTAAGCTGGTTACCTTGAGCAACTGGAGATGACAAATACCCTAAAAAGAGAAATTAAGTTCAAGATTTATTCTCAAGAGAGAGAGGATTAATAGCATCAGGGTATTTAGAAGGTTCAGATAATTTCACTAAGAAAACTCTGACTTAGACTCAGCCTACAGCTATAATGCAAACCATTGACATAACAACTACACTCCTCAGTAGTTTCTCCTTCTAGAGTAGTCACTAATAGAAACAATCACCTACTGACATGAGTTCTCCTAAATGGTGCAGTAAAGAACACTTTGCACATTGCCTTTTTACAATGATCACTGTAAGTCTGAGATATAAGATAATTAATGTACAGTTGCTGTGATTTTTATCATTTATGCAAGTTCGTGAAAGTCCATGAACATTTAACAGTGCCCACATACCCAAAGCGCATATCTCAGAAGCAGCATAAAGCACCAAGGTACACTGCAGAAAGCAGGATGGGATAATTTCAGTGCTTACAGGAGTGTTTGTAACTTCCCATTGAGCCTACCAGAGAGTCCAACTCTGTTAAACAAAAATTTATGAGTTTTTTGGGGGGTTGTGTGTTTTTTTCCTGTGGTTACTCCAAGATGCCACTTTGACTTGCAGGCTTGATGAGAAGTTTCTTTTCAAGTATTGATGGGTAGAAAACCTAAATATCTTTTGACAAGGTTCTGCCTAGAAAACTTGTACAGTAGGGAAGGATGAGGAGTAATTGTGAATATAGGCATCTCTGTATTTTTGTTTTAGAGCAAAATAGAAATGGTATGTTTGGGGTCTTGGATCAGTCAGGACAGGAGGAACCAAGAATTTGAAAAAATCCTCCCTGGAGGATTAAATTGGACATGTTTGTGACCCTGAATTTTCAGTTAAACACAGCTGAATATTTGTTTGCTTCAAAGTTCTATTCAGTCTCATCTAAAATGAAGAATAAGTGAAGTAAAGAATAAGTGAAGTGAGGCACAGGAGTTTCTCTAAGTGTGTCATAGGGAACTGCACAGCAGGAGCTGTTTTGAAGCTGGCAAAGTCAGGACTGAGGAAAGAAAAATAAAAGGGCAATGGCATGAAGTATTATGATTTTTTTCCTCCTTCCTTGTTTTTGTTTTAGGCTTCTCCAGAAGAATGCTAATGAAAAGCACAGCATCCCAATGCCCACTTCTGGAGTATGATGTGTTGCAGTTGAAAATGGGATTAAGAAAGGTAGGGCAGCTTCTTTCTTGAAACTCATCCAGCCATACACACAGTGTTTGCTTCAGGTGACATTCAGTAGGATCTAGCATTCAGGGCTGATGCAGCATTTCAGTGCAAGTTAAAAGAGTCCATGTCAGAAATGGCAAAATTGGCTTGGAGGCGCCTTTTGTGGATAATAAAATAGTAGCGTGCATTTAAATGGCACATTTTTTCTACAGCTGTTGAACTGCTTTGGCATAACATCTTAAGGGACAATACTGCCTCAATTTATTAGGACAAACATCAGCCTCATGTCACAGATTACCCATGACTTCCTCAAGGTCACGCAAGGAACTGCTGAAGAACAAGGAACAGGACCTAATTACACTGGCTCCTAGGCCTAGTGGCCCATTTATGGCTCATTATTAAGCCAGATCCTGCTACTATGGGAAGAGAAAGAAACATTTCCATGTATGCTCTTGCCAGGGCTAAAGTGCACAGAAAAGCCAGTCACCCTTATAGGCTTTTTTTCCCTTTAAGGCCAGCTAACTTTCTTAAGGGTAGGAAGGAAACAGTAGTCACCCACCGGCACAGCTGAGTCAGGATAGATGCAGTTGTTAGTAATAATTACAGTAAGTTAATTACGTCCAAGTAAGACTGAAGTGACTGCAAAGGGGGGTGGCTAGTTGACCCAAGTTCCCTTCTCTGGCTATGACAACATGATAGAGTTTTTCAAGGATGAGCTACGTTTGTAGGCGGTCATGCACCCAAACTTTGTGTAGCCCTGTAGCTCAGTATTTACTGTACTCATGGTAACACACATTGCTGTTTTTCGTAACAGGACAGAGGTTTTGCAAGAGCTCTGCAGGGTCTCAGGACTTAAGGCTTTGTCTGGGCTTGCCTTGGCCTGCCTGGGGCTTTGCTTTAGCCTGTTAAGCTGCAACAGCTATTTCATAATGAACAGGTGACTCTTACACATTTTTTTCTAGTTTTGCTTAGCTTTGTACAGTTGCATGACATAACCCTAATTTTTATTTAGCTGAGAGTAAGGAGTAGTTATTTTATGTGGAATGAAGAATGCAGGACTCTAGAAAATGATGTGGCATAAAGGACAATAAACATGGTATTATGACAGAGGCCTCAAAAGGAAAGGTACTGCATGCACTGCAGAGGAGTACAGATCTGAGATGTCAATCTGAGGTATCAGTAGGGGCTATAAACAATGCATCATTGATCAATTGACTAATAGTTAAATAAAGGCAGACCTGACAACTGGGTAAAACTGGTTTTAGGAGTAACAAAGAGAAAGTGTCCAGTGTATATAAAATCTTATATATGGTGTGAGGCCAGCTATCTTAGGATCCAGGTGGGCAGTAACGAGGTGAATATAAAGCAAAGAAGGGGTAGGTACTAAGAGATGTGTGTTACACTTTCACCTTTATCATTATTGAGGCTTAATAACATTCTTCTTTATTTTTTTCCCTATGATAATTAGGTCAAGATTAATAATTCAGTGATTGCAAGTTAAAGATTCAGTGACAATAGCAATTGGTTTCACTTATAAGTTGTGTCTTTTTCGCCGTACCAGGACTTTTCAACAAAGTGCATCCAAATGTCTGCTTAAAAAGATTTTCATCATGCAGTGAGAATACTGAACGAGAAACTGTGGTGGTGAAATAGCCCAGAAATTCCCTAAAATCAATGCTACATGTTTTTTCTTAGCCACTTGTTTACAAGCAAATGAATTGCTTATTTGATCTGTAGGAGGTGAAACAACATAATAAAATTCTGAAAAGGCATCCCTATGATTTAATTGTTTCAGTCAAGTATGTATCTTTTATTCAGGATGTTTGCTATTACTACTCCATTAAACTTTGGGAAAAGTTTTTTACTTCACTTGTTTTTGTGGGAAAGGAAGGTGAATGGATCACTGGTTATTAAGAGAAAACCTGAGAAGTTTTTATTGATTCATGAATTGCATACAGTAAATATTTCATTCAGTTATTTCATGAAGCTGTATTCAAAATATAATTAATTGTATTTTGTTTTGCCTCATAGCATCAATAAAACTTGCAATAAAAGAAGATTTATTGTTATTTTTAGGATATTATTTGAATCATATGCTTTTAAAATGAGATTTGGCACATGTACTGTGACTTTATTTTCCCTGAGCAAGTATGAATATTAACATACCATATCATAAACCAAGCCTCTAATTAAAATACGTTTTTATATGTAATTTACAACAATCTGCTGGATTTATTGGAATATGCCCTAATTTTCTAGTTCAGTTTAAAATATACTCCTTGAAAAATCTTCTAGTACATCAGTCAAATTTGCTGATAATGACTTTCCTTTGATGAATTTTAATGACAAATTTGATTACTATAAAGAGTTTCCATAACTGAAACTTTCCTTCTAATTCTGATAGTGCAGCTGTTGGCTATCAACTAATTTCCCATTAAGATCCAGCAAGAAAATGGTATCACTGTGAAATAAGTATTTTGAGTACCTGAATACTCTGAGAAGGAGAGTACTGAATTGATTTCTGATGTCAAACTTGCAAAGGTCTTGTAATGTGAGATCTTTTTTCCACATCAAATATTCTCCTTGCAAGCATCTTGGGTTTTGAGCTGCAGCTCAAATTTCTTCCCTGAATTGTGATACCTGGCTTGCAACTTTGTCCTGCAGTACTGGGACTTTGTCCCAGAAAGTAGGGCAAGCAGTGATGGGAGATTCGGATTTACCAACAGCACATGACTTATTTACAAATTTCAGTTATTGGGTAAATTAGCTTAGAAGCCCATGAAGATTAAAAAACAAGGTGAGACAGTGACCAGCCATCCTCATTAGCTATTGCCGATGCTGCATAGCAAAATTTCTTTAAGGACTGTGTAGTGACAGGTCATACCAAAGCATCTTGCATGAAGTGACTAGTATGTTTGTCTGCTTCTGCTCTACTTGTCTGATTGCCTGTGGAAATGGAGTTTATAAGCTCTCACCTGACTCTCATGTGCTGCCAACTGGCATACAGAATGTCACTGGAAATGAGGACATCATTTGAGGAGTTTCAATTTATATTTCTTTCTCTCCCCCTGCTGCCCTGAAGTTTTATGTGGCCTGCAAACATCTTTGTGCCTGAAGAATATCTGTACAACATCTGGTATCTTGCTGAATGCAGAGGAAAAAATATGAGCCCTTTACTGCTAAGCAGAGGTGACAACTTCTTAGTAAAGTACTTATGCTGAGGATCCATGTGTGCACTGTTGAAAAGAACTTTTGTACACTCCACATATCTCAGAAATAACATTAAATTATTTCTGGATTTTTTGCTGTACTTCCCATTTACTACAAAAACCTACTGATGATCAAATAATGATACAAAATGTAATTTAATAGAAGTATTGAAGCTATGCACAAGTTAAGAAAAAGTAGTTGAAGTGCTTTTTATTATCTTCCCTGCTGTTCTTGATGGCATCCTCTGTGTTGGATTCCACCTCCCTCCCTCAAACAGTGTCTGTCGTAGTGTCAACCCTCATTCTTGCTGAGCCACAGAACAGCTGTGTTGGTCAGACAGGAGCTCTACCTCCCTTCCCTAAAGGCTTGTCCACGCTTGAGCCTCATGTCACACGGTCAAAGGAACTTTCAGCATAACTGGTACTCACCATAAGAGCAGCTGCCCTGTGACTCGCTCAAATCGTGCTTGACAGCGCCTCTCAGGACTCATAGGGCACTCAAAGCCCTTACCTGGAGGCTATAAAATAACCTCATCAGAGCCTCTGGCCTGCTCCATAGTATTTTAGGGCAGTTACAGCTGCTGTGAGGTTCGCATAGGATGGGCATTGCAATACACAACCATAGGGGTGTAGATTTGAGCTAATGGAAAATCAGAGCCAAACCAACTGAGCTTCTTGTTACTGTGTAAAAGTTGGCATTGGCATTGTCTGAATCCCTTCTTCTACCAGCTGACTTAGCTCTTTAGATTCCTGTTCCTCTTCCTTCTGTCCATGCCCCTCCCTCTGCCATTGTCAATATAAACAACCTGCATCCTGGCTTTTGTCAGTGATAGCAAGAGAGCTGCTCTTTTTGCACAGAGCAGATGCAGCAGGACTGTAAGAAAAAAAGAGAAGGCTACCTCTTCCTTTTGTTCTGAGTGCCCCATGACAGCCTAGAATTGACTAAATTGTTGCTTGCTGCTTTCTTGTGCATCTGTCTGGACGTATGTCTGGGTAAAATTTTTTCCAGTCTGCCTTGAAAATAACAATGGCTGGCAGTTTGTCTTGGTCTCAAAGAGAAGCTGCCTCCTCCTCCAGCATGTGCATATTTTGTCAAGGAATGTGGGCCCCCGTACTTGCCTGCCTTGTGAATTACCTGAAATACACAGTCGATGGATAGTACCTGTCAGCACATTTCACTAGACAGCTCCAGAGGGGAAAAAAAGAGTTTAAATAATCATCTCTCTCCCCTGTGCATCAGGAAAGAGTGATAAAAAAATGGAGATAAAAGACTATTGAAGCCTTAGGACATTTCATCTCTTTTCCCTGGGGCAAATGCAGGTCTCTTTCCTATAGTAAACACATTTCAAGCTGTTCAGTTTTAAATTTATTTAGTGACAATACTTCTCAGGCTTCCCTGGAGAGGTTATTTTGTAATTTAATAGATGCCACTATTGGGGAATTTTTTTTTTGTTCTAATTTACTAAGCACTCAGTGGTTTTCATCTATAAAGCATATTACAGACCTTTAATAATCTGCAGACAGTTACTGAAAGGTAGCTAAGCCATCACCTCTTTCACCCTGAGCCTTTTTGTTAATAACTCTGCATGAACTTCATTCAACTTAATTCAAGCATATATCTCTGCAGTTAAATCAGAATTTGTAGTATGGTAAAATGGCAGGTCAGGCACAGTGTTTTTTTTCTTTCTTGTATTTTCATTTTAAGTGTGCAACTTGCTCATCATTTCAGATGCATCCTAACATTTGTCCCTAATAATGTTTTTGTTTTGCCAACTGCATCTCATTGTTTTTAGCTCTACTCCAAATAACAATTCTTCCTTCACCTGTTGAAGTGTTCAAAGTGTGCATGGATGATTTATCTGATGTCATCTTGTCTTTGCAGGGCTTAGCTCCCTCTTCTGGTGCTGTCATGCCTACCCTCCTTCTAGGCTACCTTCTGCACTGACATCAAACTCATCTGGCACCTCCAAGGACCAGCTTGCGGTCACATCTGTGTTTCCTCTCTCCTCCCAGCAACAAAAGCTACTTCATTGCCCAAAGCCACCAGAAAAATTACTGCTGTCTCTCCTTCATGCCACTCTATGTAGAACGACAACTCCACTGCAGCTTGAAACAACCTCCATGTCCAAGTACCAGAGAAACTTATCAGAATGACACAGGTGTCGTGAGATGACACCAGTGCCTGATAAGGTCCTTATGGAAGGAAAAGTGTACAAAGAGTCTCTCTTGTGGTCTGCCAACAAATTGAATGCCTCTATTTGGCCTGTTGTCCAAAGTGTCCTAGAGCTGGCCTGGGGCCCTGTTAAATTGCCCTTAGCAAGCCCGTGCCCTTGAATCCTCACCTGGGCTGCTGGCCGGTAGGTGAGTAGACTGAGGTAGGTATTGATCTACCCAGCTTGGTGCCCTCTGAGAGTCCCCTTGCATTCTGTGTGAACCTGGAGCCAATGCCAATGTGGAATTTAAACCAGATTGGTCAGAACTAAATGTTTCAGGTTGGCAAGGCAGAGGGCGGCTACTTGTGAGGGTCATGTGGTGGCCCTGTTTCACCCCTTCATCAGCTTAAACAGAGCCCCAGACCAGACATCTACTCCACTTGGCCCCTTTTGTTTGAGGGCACGTATATTTGGACCAGATTTTGACATAGAGATACCATAAACCAGCTCTTGTCAGGGACAGTGGTCCTCTGTCTTCAACAGCAGTTAGAGAGCTGCGTGCTTTCAGGCGAGAATTGTGTGTGCCGTGCCGGTGTGAATTGCCCTACATTTCTGCTACCTTGCAATGTGTACATGGCTAAAAATAGCACTGGCCTTTTAACCATCACATGAAACGCCCAGCATTTACCTGATAGTAGGCAAACATGGGCGCATGGAGCTAGGAAATTCAAAGAAGCGATCAAAAGGGCATTTGTCCCCCTTGTTCTCCTGGTAATTCCTCTTGTGGATTGGGCTGTCATTTTAAATGTTGCAAGTGCGTATTCAGCTTGCACCACTCCAGATGGCAAATTCACCTGTTTTGCATTTAATAATCTTGTATTTCAGGGCAGTGTTTGAAATGGTTGCCTCTTTAATAGTTAACTCAAGGACAGAGTTACATACTGACTCAAACCCAGTAAAAGGCTTAAAGAAGTATTTGCTATAGGACCTTGGCTTGTAATGTTCTAGTCTGCCTCCTCTTTTCACTTGGGTTAGCATGTAAAATGCAGAGCCATATGTTACCCTGACACATCCGGCAGAGCAGATCAGAGTTCAGAGTGATGTTAAATTTCAGGTCAGCTAGAAAGCAGTTTCAGGCACTGTCAGAGACACATTCAAGTCGTAGTCTGAAAGAAAAGCCCTTTGTATATTTGTATATTACTAGATAAACTTTTCTGCTAAATGCCACATAACATACAGCCAGCTTACTGTCTGTAAAACTGGCATTTCAGTTTTGGGGTGATGATCTTGGATGAAGGCCTGTATCCTTCACAGTGTCACTGATAGCACATGACTTCCATTGGCACCTTCTCTGGGAAGTTTGCACTCCACTGCAGATTTGTCAGCAAGACTAATACTGGCCTTCCTGAGCATCATAAGTCCTGAGCCAGTATATTTCCCTGACGAAATCCCTAAGTCATGCTACAGTACATGTTGTAAATAGATGGCCAGAAGCTATTCCATAGTCTAGGAGTATGAATATCTGCCCTGGGTAAAAGATGCAGAGGGCGGTTTGTTGAAAAGGTAGAAGTAAGAGGGGCAGCTGAAGGTACAAAAGCTGTACAAAGCTGAAATGCACAGCTGGGTAGAGACCCTGTGGTATGTGCAATATAAGGCATTTTAACACTGGCTTGGAGCTCTCTGAACTCTTGCTTCCGTCCTTTGTCTTTCATACTCTCGAAGTCTGTGCAACAAGGCAACAAAGCCTTTGATTTACTTCAGTTGTTTACATTAGCAAGCTTAAAGACAGCAAAATTACTGTAAGGAATATTAAAATGGTCAAAAACTTGGGGTTTTTTTTGTGTTATTATGATCCAGGGCAGGCAGAGAGTTTCTAGGGATATAAATCAAGACAGTGGAAGTAACAGAAAATGTATAGGCAGGTGATCATTCAATTAAAATGCATGGTATGTATAAAACATAGCAAAGCATTCTGTTAGTGTGCAATGTCTCTGAATTTTATGATTAACTTTGTAAACAGGAAAATTGCAGAGTTTTGAATTTCCACTGAAAGGTGCCAGAACCAGTGATCTTTCTGCTGCTCTGTGGTGCAAGGCTAGTAGGAGGATAGATGAAATTTTGCTGTCTCAAGGGAGTTGACTTTGAATATGCTTGCAGAATACGCGGTGGTAACAAACATCCCCCCAGGCTGTTTGGCCTTACTCTTACTCCCTGGGACTGGGTTAAGGATGTTTTTAAGTATGTATTTCCAAAGTATGCTTGCCCTGAGAAGAGCAGCTTTACTTTTTCTGTACTTTGATTTCCTTCCCTATGCTTGGCATTTCTGGGAGGTAATCAAAGGGTTGAAATCACCACTACTTGCATTGAGGTTAGCAGTATTTACAAGTACTGTTATAACTAAATTATCCAGTTATTCTTCCAGGAAGACTAGAAAAGGCTTAAAAAAAATCTCCCTGACACACCAGCTGGGACTGTTGAACTTCACTGAAGGAAGCACTGCAGATGCTTGACTGGATCATATCTGTTTATCATGTCTGGTTTATCCTTTCCTAAGATAAACATCCTACACCAGTCAGTTTCTTTTCAAATAAAAGGGTGTCTATGCTTCCAGTTCTCCCTACCACCTCACCATGTGTTCTAACCTTTGATCATAAAAAACAAAATGAGTTAACTTAGATATGAGTGGTATTAGTCAGTGTTCGAACATGGACCATACCAAAGCTTGAAAATCACAAAGACAGATGTTTAAAAGGCTCAACACAAATGGATCTAAATGAACGCTTTTGCTAATGGGATGATAGCTAGTAAAGGATGAGAAGTAAAGTTTCGATTTGCACAGCACAAAACAGGAATGTTCCCATGAATCTTCAGAACTTTTGTCCTCCACAACTGTGAATTGCCAGGTAATAGATCTCAGATTTAATATGATCCCTAAAAAAGCCCAAAGAGCCTATCCCCTTCGGGACACGTCAAGGTACAGAACATTTCTGTAGTACACAAAAAAGCAGCTCAATCAATATCCTGCAGGATGAACCTTGTCCCTAGAGAAAAAGCGACAGAGTTGCTCTGCCAGTGACTCTTGTCCTAATAGCTGATTGTCTTTTTGCCTTCTCTCTGGCCAGGGAATAGCGTACAAAGGGTCTGGAGAAAGAGGAAGGGACTAAAAACCCTAACACTTCTGGTACAAAGGGCCCCCAGATTTCATGTGCTAAGTGAGCATAGCAGAAGAACAGCAGAGATGAAGAGTATTGCCAATGTATTATATGAGGCATGCAACTTCAAGCACTCTGTTAATAAGATTGCTATTACATTTAGTAGTGCAGCTTAAATTTAAGGGCTAGATTTGCTCGGAAGGTCAGTATAAATAGTTTAGAATAAATATTCTAAATAGAGGAGTCATGAGAAAAGTATTTAGTAATTTTTTTAGAACTACATAGTATTTTTATATTTGTTGCTATGTTAATTCCTCATAAACATGTTTTCATTAATATTATTTTATATTGAATGCTAAGATCATTGCAAATGAAGGTCATAGCAAAAGTTTTATAGCAGACAAAATTGCAAAGCAACCCTGCTAATTACTGCCAAACCCTTGCTGCACAGATGCCAAGAAAAACAGCTAGCAAGACTGCTGGAACAATGCCCTCACAATCTGCCCTCACAAGTGGACTTCAGCATTGCATATATGGGCGACTGGAATGTCTGGGAGCTTCCCCATGGCTTGTGTGCAAGTAACTAAGCAGAAGTTTGAATGAGATGAGAGAAGAGTGAAATGACCCCCCAGAGCACAATGCTGCCATGCTTCCAGTGGGCCTGGTTAGCATGGAGCATTTGCATCCCCAGAAAATGATTGTCCTGTTCACTGTAAACAGTTCTGTTGTCATTCATTTCAAGACCTCTGTATTCCTCAGCTTTAATAGTTATCAAATAACTCTTAATGAATTCTCTACAACTTCTCCATGCCTCACCCAGGATTGGAGGAGAGGCCCATTCTTCAGGAAGAAAATGCATTTCATTCCCTCGTTACTAGATGGTCTGATACAGGCAGATATAGAAAGGTACATGCCTTTTCTACATGGAGAAATTAGAGACACTTAAATAAACCATTAAAATCCATTTTGTTGGAGTAACACAACCCCCTCCCCAGATGCATATAGACTAGTTAACACCTGGCTAATACTGATTTCTTAGATGTTAGTGATGGGATGAAACAAGTAGTTTCCTGTTTTGAAGCAGTAGTACATGTATGAATTGATTTTTCTAAACTGCATTGAAAATAGAACCTGTAATATAAATATATTATTCATGTGCCATTTGCTGTGACAGTGAAAAACATAGAATTTTGCTGTAAGACCAAAGCTATAGTAGTTATAGAGCTTTTTAGCTTCTTAGGGGGAAAAAAGATGGGTTTATTGTTTTAACAGCTATATAAACAGTAGAATTAGGTTCCTAGAGTAGTACAGTATGCACATGGAAAAGTCACAGTGTCATGTTGGTAAAGGCACAAGTCTTATGAGGAGTTGCTGAGAGAACTGGGGTTGTTTAGCCTGGAGAAAAGGTGGCTCAGGGGGGACCTTATCAAACTCTACAACAGCCTGAAAGGAGAGTGTAGCAAGGTGGGAGTCAACTTCTTCTTGCAAGTAACAAGGTAACTGCCTCAAGTTGCTGCAGCAGAGGTTTAGATTGGATATTAAGAAAAGTTTCTTCACCAGAAGGGTTGTCAAGTGCTGGAACAGGCTGTCCAGGGAGGTGGTGGAGTCATCATCCCTGAAGGTATTTAAAAACTGTGTAGATGTGGCACTGAGGGACATGGTTTTTTGGTGAACTTGGCAGTGCTGAGTTAATGGTTGGACTTGATGATCTTAAGGGTCTTCTTCAACTTTAAACACTTTTATGATTCTGTGGAAACTGGTTTTCAGCACTTGAACAGACTGAGGGATTCCTGAGATTAACATTCAATGTTTAAAATAAATTTAA
The DNA here is from genome assembly GCA_035221455.1 of Xenops minutus. NCBI lineage: Eukaryota > Metazoa > Chordata > Aves > Passeriformes > Furnariidae > Xenops > Xenops minutus. The sequence continues at coordinate 49,213,254 of JAWWEE010000001.1, forward strand.
TTTAGCTGGTGATAGTGATCTATAATAAATGCATAATCTCTGGTGAAACAGAAGCAGGTATGGAAGTTGTGAAGGAGCAAGTGCAGTGATTTCCTTTTGGTGTGTGCAGTGCTTCCATTCTTCCTTGGTCTGGGTGTGTGAGCCCATGGGACTCCACTACTGGTGATTTTATGTATGAACTATTCTGCATCTCTAGTGTGGAGACAGAGAGGAACACAGACAAGAAGTTCTTGGCGAAGGTAAAATATCATGGCCCTCTCCAAGTACAAGTGCTTTTCTTTGTCTCTGTAAATCTCCTCCTGCACTGATAGCTGCTGGCTTTGGCAGTTAGGCCACTTGCTGACCTTGGACGGGGGCATGATAACAGGGAAGTTAAATGGCCTGCCGGCAGTCAGAAAACAGAATGTCTCATTCCCAGAAAGTTCCTGGTCTTCAGCCTCAAGAGTGTTTTTCAAAGGCAGTTGCCTTGCTGCCTTGGTAAGGGGTATTCTTACTGAGATGTTTACGGTCCAGAAAAAGGGGGTTTCAATTTGTTTTCAGTCTGCTGGATTCTGCTGATACTTTCTAATGGCTCTGTGACAGGTGTTGAGGAAAATCAGTCGTTTTCACTAGGCTGAACTGCATTGTATTGGAATCCTCAGTCCCCATGGAAAATTTTCCGTTCCACATATCTAGAAAAAAATGTAAAACTATTGCCTTGCGATTTTAATTTCTAAAATCAAGAATGATGTTTCTTATGGGTACACCTCTGCAGAGTGAATGCGTCTCTCAACTACCTTGTAATGTCACATGAGGTTCAGTGCTAGACATCTATTTTTATAAATATTGACACCTTCAATATTAGATATTTCAATCTTTGTAATTTAATATTTATAATATTTTTAGTAATGACGATTAGTTATATAATCTGATATTACAATCATATATTTATTAAAAATGCAATATCCTGGTGACAGATTAAGTTCTGCATTCTCAGGGTTGTAACTTTACTATGTCTCAGTATTGTGGTGCTGCAAATTTTCTCTTCAAAGCAAAGAGCTTTCTGTGTATTTCTGAAGTATGGTTAGCCGACTTTAGTCTTTCTATGAAATTTTGTTTTTTAAAGCTTGTGCAGTTCCTAATCTGGAGAGTTTAAACAGATCAGGATCCTTAGGAAGTAAATCTCTGGATGCTGTCACAGACAATGAGGTAAAGTTGGGTAATGCTCATTTCTTTTGTTAACATGAAGATGTGTCAAGAGGGCAGTGATTCATTCTTTTACTCCAAATACTGTGTTTAAGTTTCTTTCATTCAGTTGTGTAATAAAATCTCCTCCTACGGAGCAGCACTACCTCAACATCCAGGAAGAGTGGACAGAGTAGTCAGTGAATGCAGTAAATGGCTTGATTACCATCAACACTTTGAAAGTATTTTTTAAAGTCTGGTAAAATTGTTTGGTTTATGGGTTGGTTTTTAAAAGCTGTCTCTGTCAGTAGAGATCAGAGTAAGAAAATTACTACAGACTGGCTTGAACCACAGAATCTGAAAGAAAAACACAACCTTGAAAGTTTTTGTTGTTTATATTTAGGGCTCCACTTCATCCAGTTGTAGCAAGGGAGGGCAGACACCTGTTTGGATTTCCTGCCAGATTTCCTTAAATATGAGAAGAGTTTTAGCTCTGGGGTTTGATTTGGGCCCATTTGCACTTACAACAATATGCAGCTGTGGAAGAGCAGTGACAGAAAGATGGAGATTACATGGAGGAGTAATTAGTCACATCTACAGTGCAGGAATAGATAGGATGTTGGTAAGGTTGCTTAGCAGCTGTATTCCCACAGTCGAAACTCTGCTGTGTCTCTATTGAGGATCTAATGTGCTTTCTGTTAAAGTAAAGCTGTTGGTGGTGTAGGAGAATACATTTAAAGAGAGAAGAGCTTACTGGGCTTTTCTCCTAATTAAAGTGCAGTCACTGTCCACTTATTGCTATTTCTAATTCTAAAACTGAAAGGGGAGCTGACCACATTAGCCTGCTTTTGAACCAGTGCTTGTTACAAGAGAGTTGCCCATCCCATTGCTCTCACTGGAAGTCTATCAGTCTCATAGCCTTGGTGGAAAGACTGATGGCCAGATCTGGGCTGCCACACTCACTGATGTGACTATGTGCAAGGTTCCTGGCATTCTCCACCTGAGCGAAGCACTTGCTGCTCTCTGTTGACCAATGCACCTCATGACTCCTTGACAGGCAGCCTATAGGGACCCTGAGTAGAGATGTCTGTAGCAGATTCTATCCCTGGCAGCCCATCCTATCCCTTCCAATTATGCCTGCTGCTCTTTGTCTAGCAACTGTTCAACAGCCTGAGTTCATAGGTGCTGAGATAAATGGCACTGATTTAAACTGCCAAGCTGTAAAATGAAATGATGTATACCACAAGCTATCTTAGAAACTGCAAAGGTGTCTGGGCATTTGTGGGGCTGGAATATTTGCTGTCCATCCTGCAGCAGCTGAATTTATGCAGCAAAATAGGAACACACAAGAAAGGAATAAAGCAGAGAACTGGGACAGATAGGCTTCAATATCTCCATTTAAAGACACAGCAATACCAGCAGGAATTTTAGAGGTGGAAAGCCCTGTACTAAAACTATAGAACCTTACACATAAACAGCATGTAGGCTGGGAGTAAGAAGAAGAGTAGTGGTGAAGCCACTAGCAAAAGTAAGGTTAAGTTATGTCTTCAGTTTTTCAGGTGTGGCCTTTCAAGGTTCTAATACATAATACTATCCTCTTCATTTAAAATGAGCTTTGTTCCCATATTGGCTCAGTGTACTTGTGCACATGGAACTTCAATAGGCATGGAGGAGTCACAGAAAGGCAGTAGGGAGGGATGAGCAGGTGAGGTTCATGCTCTTATTAATGACATTTTCCTACATTACATTTCTAGCAATAAAGATGATGGTTATCCTTCTTCTCTTGCCTGGCATAACGGGTTCTGGGGTATATACAGCAGACAATGGTTCTCCAGGGGAACTGGGTACAGCTCATCCACAGCCTCGATTACTGCTCTGGATATTGCATATCCTCTTGTGTAGCATCGTATCTCAGTGTTCCTGTGCTTGCTGCACATCACCTGGGCTTTGTTTCTTTGTTTTCCCACAAACCACCCACCAGAGAGTAGGTCATACACACAAGAAAGTGACATGAGAAATGGTACCACCTCTTTCTTCAAATATTCAGAAAAGCCAAGCAAGATAACTATGCTCAAATCAAGTAGGATGTAATTGCTCCCTCTTGTACTTTTAGCTGTCTCGTCTTCCACTATTGCTTGTAAAAACCATGCTCTCCCCATCTTCCAAAAGTCATAAACTTTCCTTTTTTTCCTCTGTATTCCAGCCAAATCTCTCTGTTCAGCCAGGTCACTCTTCTCAGCTGGCTTGTCTTTTGGCACATGGATCCTGCATCTTTTAAGATTTCCTTCTTGAAGAATGCCCAAGCTTCCTGGACTCCTTTGCTATTCAGAGCTGACTCCCAAGGGACTCTGCCAACCAGTCTCCTAAGCAAGCCAAAATCTGCTCTCAGGATGTCCAAGTCAGCAGTTCTGCTTACCACCCCCTCCTTACTTCTCTGATAATCATTTTGTGGTCACTATGCCAAAGACAGCCTCCAACCTTCACATCACCCACCAGTCCTCTGTTCACAGGTCTAGCACGGCACTTTCCCTGGTTAGCTCACTTACAAGCTGCATGAGGAATTTATCTTCCACACACTCTAGGAACCTCCTGGATTGTTGCCTCTCTGCTCTATTGTATTTCCAGCAGCCATCTGGTAAACGGAAGTCTCTTATGAACAAGGGCTAGTGATCCTGAAACTTCTCCCAGCTGCTTACAGAATATTTCATCTGCCTCTTCATCCTGCCTGGGGGACTATAACAGGCTCCCACTAGGACGTATGCCTTGTTGGCCTTTCCCCTGATTATCACCCATAAACATTCAACTCTCTTGTCTCCATCATCAAGCTCCAGACAATCCAGACACTCTCTAAACTGCAGGGCAACCCCACCACCTCTCCTTCCTTGCCTATCCCTTCTGAAGAGTTTATAGCCATCCATTGCAGCACTCCATTTGTATGAGTCATTCCACCACGTTTTCTTGATGGCAACAATGTCATAGTTTTCCTATTGCACAAGGTTTTAACAGAAGCTCTATCTTTTCCTACTTACCTACTAGGGGCAAAGTGATTTCAGACATCAGTTGGCCACTGCTGGTTTGCTTTCAAGATGCTTGCCTTAATTTTCTGGTCTTGGGTTCATATTCAATGTCAAGATGTCTTTTATTCATTCACTATGTACACAAGTGCTTGTGAACAACTTCAGCAGTTTTGCCATTTCTGGAGAATTTGCTACTACTCTGTCATGGGAAAAGCACCCACTTCACATCAGTTGTAATTGTCAGATTCCACTCTGATGTCGTTTTGACATTTAAATTTTTTTCTTGCTAAAGGAAAATATTCACTTGTTTATTATCAGCTGTAGAGTCAAGGTTTTACTGTTCACAGAAATAAATTACTCATTATCAATGCAATTCTTTTTTGACAAAGCCTGAGGAAAACAACTTGTAATGGAAATTAGTAATGGCTATTACTGAAGAGGTGAACAAAGCATTTCCTTTTTGTTATCTGTCCTATTAAAGGTTACCAAGAAATGTCAGGTGACAAAGTAGAAAAAGTAGATAAAAATCAAGTCATGTTTTAATCTTATTTAATCTCTCCTAATGATGAACCAGAAGAGACCTTAATTATGCAGTTACATGACTTAAATAGTCTTGCTATTGTAGATAATTCCATTTGCAACATGCCTTGAAAATGTTAGTGGACTTGTGGAGCTGACTCTAAAATAAATTTCTCATTTAATGCTTCCTTACTGAGGAAGTGATATATCTCTGTTTGAAAATGTGAAATTAATTTCTCAAGTAGTGGTAACAACCGCTTGTTCGAGTTTAAGGTGATGTGTACTTCAGAGGCTGTTTATGTCTGCCCTCACATTTTATTTAATTGGGAAAACAAAAGAAGAAAGTTTTCATATGCCACCCAAAATAGAGTATGTTGCCCCAGCAGACTTACCAAAGAACATAGTGTTCTCAACAAAATGACATTTTGTAGGCAGGACACTTCACCAATCTCTGGATTGCATTCACAACTTAGTCATTTCCATCTGAGTAATTAGGGAAAAGAGATATGACTTTATATGATTTTATTTTGAGCATGGCAGAACCGCAATTTGTTGCTTCAATACTGTCTCACTAGGAACCTTCTGTCTTTTGTGTATTATAAGAGAGGATGGAAGTGCTAATGCTGGAAAATTTAAGCAAATGTTTTGCTTCTCATTTTAGCTCTCGCTCCCAACACTGCTGAATATTTATCCATTTCTATCTTTGTAGCTTGAAATTAGAGCAATTGTTTAGCAATTATTGAATTGTATTTCCTTTTTTACTCAAAAATCTTTTGCCATCTAATCTGTCTATATTATACAAAGGCATCTTGGAATGCCAAGTATAAAGTGGAACTCAGAAATACAATGTTTAATAAATGCTAAAGTGCATAAAAAGTCACAGGATTTCAGCAGAAATACAGTAGGATACAGTGAGAGGCTCGTTTCCTCAGCTGCTTCTCACACTGTATTTTCTGTTTGTCCTGGAAGTCACTTACAGTCAAATTACCTCCTGGTGCATAGGAATTTTTTAAAGAAAGAAAAATTCTTTTCGAAGTGTCCCTTATTGATTGTACTCATAGGAAACCAAAAAATGCATCCTTCTGCAAATGTCCTTTATTTGATTTTCTGATGGTGGCAACACCTCAGACTTCTAGTGGATTCGGACCCATTCTTTAGTGTCCATTTTCTGGCATGTCAAAAAGATGGGTGAAAGTGCTGGATCAGAATGAAACTCTGCACCTTCTGTTTTATTACAGTAAACAATGCTAGAGAAAGGGCATAATCTGTATATACAGAATCATAGAATAATTTGGGTTGAAAGGGCCCTTTAAAGATCATCTAGTCCAAAGCCCTTGCAATTAGCAGGGACATCTTCAGCTAGATCAGGTAGTCCTCACAGTTCAGTGAGAAGAATGGTTGCAATATTGTTCTTAGCGTTTTTCTTCCATGTGGTGTTTTTCCTCATTGTGCTAACTGCCTGCAGGTAAAAGAAGGCAATAGCATTGCAGGGAAAGCCAGTGAGATTAAAAGGCCTCCACATTCCTGCTGTCACGAAGATGGTGCTTTGTCACCATATTTGCAATCACAAGCAAAGTGCTTCCTTGTTCCGTCCCTATTCACTTATTCAACCCATTGAACAAACCAGCGTGAGAGGCTGCACATCAGTATTCAAGGCACACCATGACGTGAGGAATCTGGAAGGGGGGCTTGGTTTCTTCCTTTTTAAATAGGATTGAAGTTGCTAAGTGTCTAGTTCTCATAGAGCCCCTTTTGTCAAGGGATCTCAAAGGATTTCACAAAATTAACCACATTTAGCCGGTGATAAACGTCTGGTGAAAGAAAAGTGAACGATTAGTGATCAGCAGAGCCAAGAATAGGTCCTGCTCTTGCTTTTTCCACTGAGCAGCACTGCCTCTCACACACACCCCATGCACCATGTCTTGTCTCACCAGAACTGTGGGAAGGAGCCTGTTGCACCAAGGAGTGGGGCAGCAGGTGCTTTCCCAGGGGCTGTTGGCTGTGTGCCTGTGCCAGCCCCTCACCCTGCTGGGCTCTGCAGGTCTCCCAAAACTGCCCTGCAGCCTTCCTGCATACCCCAGCCTCCACCTCTGAGTTCCGCATTATTAGTAGGATTGTGTTCAGAACCGTGGGAGGCAGCGTTTCTTTTCCAAGGTGGTGTAATGGATTTGCGGTGGGGGACCCGCGGTAGTTGGTACTTGGCAAGTGCTGTGTGAGGCCGTGGGCTGGGTGACTCGGGGAAGCTATTAATAGTCTCTATTGAGAAGCTTATATTGCCTCAATAACATGGATCATTAATTTTGTTTTGTAATCATTAAGAAAATACCTTTGTTTGATGGAATGTTTGGGACAAAGTCAAAAGTAAGAAACTTTTCTTCTTTTTTAAGTAGCATTAGCTATTAAATATGTCACTAAGCTCTTAACTAACCTTTTTTCATAATTTAAAGCTGATGGAATGATTCTATTTGTATGTATACAAATTAGTATGCTGCTAAATCCTTGTTTTGAGTTATCTTATTTCTGAACACTCTGCGTTTGTAGATGAGAACCCTGGGGCAATAAAACACGTAATGCAAGCAAATAAAAGGAAGTGTTATAGGGATTTTCCCAAGGCATTTATGCTGTCTAAATACCAGTTCCTAATGAACTTATGAGGAAATAAGTGGTATTTATTTCTGTTGCTAATATACATGATTGTCTCCCTTTTAAAAATGTTCATGACAATAATAAGATATCTTGTACTTAAGTTCCGTCTCTCTCTCTAAGGTCAGTATATAGTCTGTAGTTCTCTGCTCAGTGCCACTTTCACTTTGTTCCCTCTCCTAAAAATCAAACAGTAAAATAAGCAGCTTCCAGGGCAGGCTGTGATTCAGAAAGGATAGAAGCAGTACACCATGCATAAAAAATTTAGTGGCCTATGGATGGGTTAAAAATAGGTGTGTCTCTCTGGCTGTTTTCCCACCACCACCCAATGCAATGAGGGACCTAGATAGGCATTGGTGGATAACCTACATCCTTATTTTGTCTTAGATGCAGGTGATGGTACAAGAATCACCAACTTTAGCAGGATTTACAGCTCTTCTCAAGGGTCTGCAGCAGCAGCTCTGGTGCTTTGCCTGCAGAGGCAGGGCTAGAGCCTGGGCAGATGAACCAGAGCACCAAGGGCTTACACCACAGTCTCCCCAAGCTGACAGCTGCCAACAGGGCTCTGTAAAAAGAAAAAAAAAGACTGCTTATTTTTGTGTCTGTTGGAAATTATAATTATTGTATCCCAAGAAGCACAAATACCAGCTGCCTATTCCCAGTATGTCACTCTGAGCAGGTATGAGTGAATGCCTCTCTGGAGACTCTCACTGCTTCCCAGCACAGGTACAGATACCTTTTTCATGCCCTTGTTCTCCATTAGGCTGACAACAACTGCACTACCACTGTCTGTTTCTCACCTGGATCTCAGCCTGTTCCATTTACTAAGGTCTTGCTTGTGCCAGATTAAAAAATATCTTCCATGTGTATTGAGCACTGCACATCTTTCTTGAAAGAGAACATCCCGCATTTAGGTAACTGAGGTTATTAATGCAGAAAATTGATTCCAGTTTATTATGTTCAGAGCCTTTTCTTGTTATGTTCATTAGAATCTCACAGTGGTGGATTTTTTCAGAAAAATCTTTGAGAGGCTTTTTATACCAAGTCGTAGAATGCTTTTTCCTATCAATATTATTAAGTATTCTTTGCTATCAACATAACTCCTGAAGGATTTTTAACCATACAAAGCCCTGATCAATACAGTTTCTAAATTTATTATGAGCCATAGAAAATTAATAACCAAAGTACAAGCAAGCAGTGCATTGTAAAGTAAGAATTACAAAAACTGTTGCTGTCTTAATAACCTGAAACTAAAAAAACACCAGTAATGTTGTGGTGAACTTTAAGTACAGCCCTAGAGAATGCAAAATGTACTATTATAGATGGAAAATGTCTGAACAGAGACACTGCTGGTACAGGACAGGGATAAGTTTTCTTTGGCCTTTACTAAAGGCTCATGCGTTCCTCACTGTGCACAAGCACCTTGTGCAAGAAGCACAATGATGAGTAAAATCCATTCATCTTCCATTGGCTTCCATTGGCTGTTCTGCTGCTCCTCTTAATTAAGCTCTTTCCCAGTGGAGTCTAATAAAGTACAGTTTTTGAAGTGGTAAATGAAATCATAGAATCACAGAATAGTTTAAATCAGAAGTGGGTCGTCGAGTTCAACCTTCACTCAACATGGATCCAACTAAATCAAGTTGCCCTGGGCCTTGTCCAGTCAGGTTTTCAGTTTCTACAGGAAGGAATTTTTTCCTGTTTAATTAGGATTTGGATTGTGTTCATTGCCTCTTGTCTCATCACCATCTACCCCTGGGATGATTCAGGTTGTTTCCTCTGTTGAGCCTCTTAAGGGTAGACAAACCCAGTTTTCTGCTTACCCTCCCATGTGCTGAGCTCCAGTCCCCTTCACCAGACTAACATCAGACAGGCAGTGTGCAGTGAGCTTGATAATGCTATGAAAGAGGGATGTTAAAACACTCCTGTATAGCACTGAGAATGGGAGGAAAGGTGGAGAAGAACTTTCCATTTTCAGGTTTCATAACAGACCTAGCACCAAGCCACACTGGAAGTTGACAGTTGTAGAAGTTCTTGAAATCAGGCAATGTGAGCAGCATGAATTCCTCAGGTCTGTCACACACAGCTGCCCCCATGGTTCATTGGAAACACACATTTCTCACCAAAATTCGCAGGTTGCACAGCTGGGAAGACTCCCAACCCTCCTCTCTCTGCTCATCTTCCCTGCCAGGTTGTATCAAGCAGCATGTCAAAACCTTCCTTTTTTTTCTTCAAGGTAGCTGCAGATAAACATGCTGCTGGTAGTTACCACTGCAGGGTATTTAGGAGGTTGAAATTGCTCTGCAAGTCTTTGAGCCTCTGCCTGCCAGCTCTCAGCCCCACTCATTCTCTGTTTGCAGGAGACAGGATGACATCTTAATTTAAGGTGAGTGCTGCTCAGTGGCCTCAGGACTTCTCTGCAATGCTGGACATTTACTCCTGAAAGCAAACTCTTCTGTCCTTGTGTATGCATGGTTTTTCATAAGATGCAGTTGTCCTGTGAGAAGTATCCTCAGTCACTCCAGCATAAGAGATGGGGTGATGACACCATGAATATTCGTGTTGTTTAGATCGATAATCACCTTCCTTCTTCTTTTTTTTATATTTTTATCTTCAAATTTTTTTTTATTTTTTTTTAAATTTAGGGGGGACTGGTTGAATGCATACACATGATAATTCCAGTACCCAAAACATTTTTGGGATAAGCCATGTTACTGCTGTACTCCAAGGGGCAGGACCACTGTTGGAGGTAGTGACCTCTTCCCAGCTTAGAAACTCTGTGACATTCTACAGAGAATGAAGGGGCAAAAGGAGATGCTTCACCTGACTTGCTTTCAGTGCCTGCCAGTGCATGTAAGTGGCAGTGCAGGCTCTCTGTACTTGGTATCTTCACAGTTTCACCAGAAGAATTGCTCTTTTTATGTGGCTCAGGAATAGTTGTTTCAATTAGAGCATGTTGGTAGGCTTTGAGGTGTAAAAACTGACAATCAAAATGGAAGGATTATTTCCCTTTCATTCACCTCGTGTGGGCTTCAGTACATCTGAAACCTTAACAGGCACATTTTGATTGCTGTCTGTTTGAAATGGGAAATTTGCAGGCTTGCACTTCATGACCCAGTTGTGCATTTGTCCTTTCACAACCAGCAGAAATACAGCTGCTCTATGCCTGTGTGAAGCACATTCTTTCTGCTCAGGGCATGTCTCTTAGCAGCTGGCTTGTGGGTGTGTGTACATAAAAAAAAAAAAAGAATCACTTAAATGTGGAAAAAAAGCAGGCTGATCTTGTTAAAGGAAAAAAAAATTAGCAATTTTTCTTTCTCACTCTCCCTTAACTGTAACAGGTGTATAAAGGTGAGAAAGACATCACAGCAGGATGTTGGGATAGCACAGATACAGCTCCATGCTTTCCCTGAAAGTGCCTGTATGCACGCCAAGGCACTGTGTAGTCTAACAGCTTGTGAAAAATCAGTTGTGAAATCTCTGCCATGACATCAGCGCCAGTGAAATAGGCAGCCCCCATTTTACAGCACAAATTGGATTAACTGGCCACTGAGATATAGGTGGATTGTTGCCTCTTTGAGTTCATCTCAGCAAACATTAGATACGAGGAAATCTGTGCAGTAGTTTACCTAGATCTTCCTGTAAAATTTATAGTTTTATGTTTCACACAGTTTCCAGTCTCCCCCAACTAAACCAGTTTCCTTGACTGTGGTATGTGTACTGCTTAAGAGATGACGTTTTTTCCTATTCGATTAATGTAATTTCATTCCAGCTTCGGATTTTTAAACAAGCGTAATAAATTGTGACAAAGTGCAGTGTTCTCTCAACATCTGGATGCTTTTGTACATTTCTTGACTCATTATGATAGTTAATACCAATTTACCATGTTTCTGAGATTTTTACAGGCCATTTGCATTACTGACATTTCCTCTATTCAAATGAAGGATTTTTAAATCCTTATTCCCAGCTAGGGTTACAGGTGTGTTAAAGAGTTTTGTAAATATCAGGATGACTTTGGCTCATGGTGATCTCCCGAAGTGGCTATTTGTTCCCGTGGTTACTGTGTCCTGCAGACCCTTCCCACAGTCCCATCACAGTATCTGCCTTCCTTCTCCCAGCAGTGGGGCAACTCCAGCTGGCATATGTGTGGGGCTGTGCCAAATCCTGCTGGGACTTTGTGCAGACTTAGACACTTGAATTTGCTCTGTTTGTCCTCTTAGATCTAAGCATGAAGACAGCACTCTGAATGCAGAAAGGTCACTGCTATTTGCAATTCCCTCTGAAACTAATTATTATTGCTGTTTTTATAGAATCATAGAATTGTTCAGGTTGGAAAAGACCTTTAAGGTCACCAAGTCAAACCATTAACTCAGTACTGCCAAGTCCACCACTAAACTCTCTCTCTCCATGCCACATCTACATGTCTTCTCAATACCTCCAGAGATGGTGATTACACCACTTCCCTGGGCAGTCTGTTTCAATGCCTGCTCAGCCTTTCAGTGAAGAAATTTTTCCTACTATCCAATCTAAACCTCCCCTGGCACAATTTGAGGCCATTTCCTCTTGTCCTGTTGCTTGTTACCTGGGAGAAGAGACTGATCCCCACCTCACTACAACCTACTTTCAGGTAGTTGTAAAGAGTGATAAGGTCAGACTAAACAACCCCAGCTCTCTCAGCTGCTCCTCGTAAGACTTGTGCTCCTGACCCTTCACCAGCTATATTGTGCTTCTCTGGACACGCTCTCTGAGAATGCTCTGGGAAATAGTGTCAAAAGCTTTACAAAAGTCCAGGCAGAGAAAACCTACAGCCTTTTCTCGTTCACTAAAGCAGGTCAATTTGTCACAGAATGAGGTGAGCTCGTTCAAGCAGGATCTGCCTTTTACAAACCCATGCTGGCTGGGCCTGATCTTTTGGTTGTCCTCTATGTACTGTGTGATGGCACTCAAGGTTATCTACTTCATGACTATTCCCGGCGCCAAGGTCAGATTGACAGGCCTCTAGTTCCCCAGATCCTCATTCTGACCTTTCTTATGGATGGATGTCATATTTACTAACCTTCAGTCCAATGGCACCTCCCTGGTTAACCAGGACTTCTGGTAAGTGATGGAAAGTGTCTTGATGAGCACTTCTGGCAGGTTCCACAGTACTCTTGGGCAGATCTTACTTTCTGTGCTCTGACAGGCCCTCATTGCAATGCTCTTCCTTTCTTAAGCTTGGATAAACCCATAAAACATATACATTAATAGTTTTTTTTGTACCAAATGCCCTGAGTCTGTGTTTTAAGCCATTGGGTTCTAGTGGAGACAGCTCTTGCACACACGTATTGAGCATTTCTTTCAGGAACAGTGCTTAGCAAACAGGCAAGTGTCTGAGCCTTTACTGCTAAGTAGCTCAAGACAGATTCAGTCTTGTCCTGTGTAAAGGTCCAGAAAGCAGATAAATCATGACAGAAATAGAGACAATAAATTCCTTGAAAACCTCATGAGGGCTCTTCTTTTCCTGGAAAGACAGTGAGGTCACTTTTTCTTTATTGTGCTATTTCGACTGCTGTATGTCTGTGGTAAAATCTAGACTAGGCTATTAAACTCATCACTAAAAAGTAATGGCAAAGAAATACAATACAAATCCAAGAACTTCAGAAAATGATGTCTCCCTTTTCAAAGACTAGGCACGTGCACTCATTTCCTGGAACATGTGCTGCAGGCACACAAAGTGGACAAAGTGGACAAGGGCAAATTTTACCTTAGAGGCAGTGATGTCCTGAAACAGGAGACTAATGTCGGGTCTGTAAACTGTCCCACAATGGAGCATCTCTCCTCACTGGCATGTGGCTGTGATCCTGAGATCAGCCTTCCCAAGGAAGAACTAGTCTTTGTGAATCATTCTCTTAATGGCGTTTGGGACTGTTGCCTTCCCCTTGCCTAGTGTTTACTAAAAACTATGTACAACATGTGCAGAGTTTTTGGATGACTACGTATTCCTTGGTTTAAACATGTTCCTTATTTTTTGAAGTGTCCCTGTGGGTGATTACTTCTTCCTTTTTTATGATTCATCACCTCATCTTTTACGTAAGTAAAAGGCAGAGTGACTCAACTTTTTCACAACCTTGATAATATATTGATTGTCTTGTTTTCAGAGCAGAGAGGCCCAGGGTCATAACAAAAACTAGAGAAAAATCCCCAAAATTCTTTTCTCTCCTTAAGCTATCCTTAGACTTCATTGAATTCCACATTTGCAAGAAGAATCACAAACATAGTTTTGTGTTTCTGGTTTGACTATTAAATATATATGACTGTTATAACATGAATAAGGAAATTGCACTCAGAACAAAAATACTTATGGGTGTGTTTTCTTGTAGCCAACAAATACTTGCTGCACATGAACATTATACATTTTATTGCAAGATGGATTTGAGGTACAGAAGAAGTTTTTTTAAAGTAAAATAATGTATTAGCTTTTTCTGGATTTGCCCGATTGCTCCCAGGCAGACCCCTCACCAGTGCTCTGTGGAGATTTTCATGCAAATTTAGCATCTTTGAAAAAGAAGGGTAATGAACTGTTATGAGATGTTTTGTACTGACAGGACAAGCACATTTAGCATTAAAGCTATTGCAGATGGAAAGCTTCTGAGCCCTGTGGTAGAAATGCAGACAGAAGTTTTCCCCTGGAGCTTACCATACTGGCCAGGACTGAGTCACAGTCCTGGGGACTTCCAAGGGGAAGACACTCTACAAATAAACTGAATCTGAGGGGCTCACTAAGACTTTGCTGAGAATTTGCAGTGTGAAAATTGAATAGCCTGGTCAGAAAAAGATGAAGATCTGGGAATGTTTGAGATAAATAGTGCAAGCAGTTCCTCTGGAGGAAATTCTGAGTTATGTTTGCTGAAGACTGTTTCATCTTCATAGCAATCCTGTTTAAAATAAAGTTGTATATACTTGATCTCAAACATTGTGATTTACAGGTATGCACAAAGACTGTATCCTAAATGTCTCTGACGGTTTATGGATATAAGTTCTACTGCATGTGAAACACAAAATTATCCATTGGGATGAATTTACAGGGAGCTAAAGTCTGAAAAGAAATTACAGCTAGTATATCTGAGTATTTCAACTTTTGTTAGCTAATGGAGATCTATCACATATATCACCGAAAAAAAAAATAAAAGCAGTGTGTGACACAACCTTTGGGTCTTATTCACGCTACACTCAGAAGGCCAGAGCTGTCAAAGTGTTAATCACCTAACTTTGTGCCTAAATATTTTTCCATATGTTTTTTTCTTTGAATTATTTTCTTACATGGTCTGTGACTGGGATAAAGACTCCAGCTAAATCCCATCAATAAGGAAAGATATCCCCTTGCATCTGAAAGCATTTTGCAATTTATGATGTAAATGATAATACGATTTTGCATTAATAAGTACAGATATGAGGACAGTCAGATGAAAGACAGCTTGTAAACACTGCCCTGGACTTCAGGAAAGACCATGGTGTCTTCAAGGATATCCTTAGTAGAGTGCCATTGGATAGAGACCTGGAGGACAGAGGGGAGCAAGAGAGCTGGATGATATTCACGGATTGTTTCCTCCAGGCTCAAGAGCAAGGCATCCCTATAAAGAGGAAATCAGGGAAGAATGCCAGGATGAACAAGTAGCTCCTGGACAAACTTAAACAAAAACAGGTAGCTTACAGAGGGTGAAAGCAGGGAAAGATAGTCTGTGAGGAATACAGAGAAATTGTCTGAACATCCAGGGATCTGTTTAGGAAAGCTAAAGCAGAAGTAAATCTGGCTGTGGACAAGGGTAACATACATCAGTGATAAAAGAAAGATTAGGGAAAATGTGAGTCCTTCTCAGGAAGGATATGGGAGACCTACTTAGCCGGAACATGGAAAATATTAAGGCACTCATGACTTTATTGCCTCAGTCTTCACCAGCAAGTGATCCAGACACAGCACCTGAGTTGCAGAAGGTGATAGCAGAAACTGTGAGAATGAATAACTGCTCACTGTAGAAGACTGGGTTTAAGAACATCTAAGAAATCTGAAGCTGAACAAGTCCACAGGATCTGATGAAATACATCCATGGGTCCTGAGGCAACTGGCCAAGAAAGTGGCTAAGCCACTATCCATGACATTTGAGAAGTCATGTCAGTGTGGTGAAGTTCCCACTGACTGGAAAAGTGGAAACATAACCCCCATTTTAAAAAAGGGAAATAAGAAAGACCCAGGGAACTACAGGCAGGTCAGTCTCTGGCAAGATCATGGAGCAGATCCACCTGGAAACTCTGCTAAGGCCCATGGATAATAAAGAGGTGATTGACGACAGTCAGCAGGGCTTCACTAAAGGTATATCATGCCTGACAAATTTAGTGGCTTTCTACAGTGGGGTTACAGCAGTGGTGGATGAGGAAAGGGCAACAGACACCATCTATCTGGACTTGTGCAAAGCTTCTAACACTATCCTGCATGGTGTCCTTGTCTATACACTGAAGAGTCATGGATGTGATGGACTGATCACTCAGTGGATAAAAAGTTGGCTAGATGGTCACGCTCAAAGACTTGTGGTCAACAGCTTGATGACCAAGTGGAGAGCAATGAGTGGCATTCATCAGGGGTAGGTATTGGGACCAGCACTATTTTACATCTTTGTTGGTGGCATGGACAGTGGGATTGAGTGCACCCTCAGCAAGTTTGACAATGACGCCAAGCTGTGTGGTGCAGTTGACACACAGGAGGGAAGGGATGCCATGCAGAGGGGCCTTGGCAGGTGTAAAGTAAGATATATGCAGGTATCCCCCAAAATGCCATGATATTGGAAAGAATCCAAAAAATGTTTATTTCAGAGGCAAGGATGCTGAAAAGTTACAAAACCTCACAGTGCTGCAAGGCAGCACCAGGTGTCAGGGAGAGGCAGTTCCCACAGTCTTCCAGGGCTTCTTATCTTCTCTCTGTCCTCCCCTGCCCTCTCCAGCCCAAGGAGGCCCTGTACTTGTCTGCAAATGTTATCTATCCTGCATACCAGAGAGAGATTTTGCAGGCAGAAACAGGCTTCCTAAGCCAAAAACGAGTTCCAGCTTTCTGTTACAAACTCTTCTAAAAAGGGTACCTATTCCTACAACAAGCTTGAGAGGTTGTAAGAGCCCAGGCTCCAACCTACGAGCTCACTGAAAGGGCTTTACTTTAAAAATATACAAGGCTCCAAAAATTTATGCGCTGAATTTATTAAAAGAGCCTTCAGTTCTTTTAATACCTTAAGAGAGTGCGCAAAGAAGACACCACACGTTTTCTCAGGAGGTCAAAAATAACATGCTTTCCTTGGTAAACTTTAAAAAATAAGGGAACCTTGCAAAAGTTTAAAGGGCAATATTCAACCAAAATAAAGCATTCCACAAAGCGTTGACTTAGCACATGCTAACCCACAAATTTAGTAAAATTCAACCCATCCAGATTTAAGTTACCCAAAATATTAAGAAAGGAGATTAGGAGGAGAGGTAAAGAAAGAGAGAAAAAAAAACGAGAATTATAGCTACTACCTGGAGTTCTGTGCGAGTCCAGCTTCTACATGTCCAGAAGGTAGGGACCGAATGTATGGAGTGCATATATTGCTGCTTTCATTTCCTCGGGCCCTCTTGTGGCCACACCCCCCCACTCCAGGCGGGATCTCTGGTATGCCAGCAGATCTGGGGCTGGGTGAGGGGTTTTGTGGTGTGGTATGGGCAGCGCTCCTGGGCTGCTTTTGACTGACAGCTGTCCTGAGGTTCCCTAAAGAAACACCAAGGGGTGTGGGACAGAGCATCACTGCATCTTCCTAGAATTTGACCTGTCCCTTCCCTGCCTGCCTCATCCTGAGTTGGTTTGAGTCAATAATTCATATAACAATCCAGGGTCTCACAGAAGTGGGCCTGCACAAACCTCATGAAGTTCAACAAAGCTAAGTACAAGGTCCTGCACCTGGGTCAGGGCAACACCCTAACATGGGTGGGGGAGAATGGATCAAGGCTAGCCCCAAGAAAGACTTGGAGGTGTTGTGTACGGAAAGCTGGACATGACCCAGCAAAGTGCCCTTGCAACCTAGAAAGCCAACTGTGTTCTGGGCTGCATCGAAGGCAGCATGGCCAGCAGGTTGAAGGATATGGTTCTCCCCCTCTTCTCTGCTCTGGTGAGACCCCATCAGGAGTACTGTGTCTGGGTTCGGGGACCCCAACAAAAGAAGGATGTGGAACAAGCCTAGAGAAGGGCCACTGGTCACAAGGCTGCAGCACTCTTCTACGAAGGCAGACTGAGAGAATTGGCATTGCTCAGCCTGGAGAAGAGAAGGCTTCAGGGAGACCTCATAGCAGCCTTCCAGAAGACTGGAGAGGAACTTTCTCAAGGGCATGTAGTGATAGGAAAGGAAGAATGGTGTTAGGCTGAAGGAGGGTAGAAGTAGATAAGATATTAGGAAGAAATTCTTTACTATAAGGGTGGTGAGACACTGGAGCAGGTTTTTGCGTTTATATTCTTATTTTGCTGCTAGAAACAACATCATGACTGGTGTGGAAGCAAGAAAACACTGTGGAACATTGTAGAACACCAGATGTCTCTGGATATCTGTAGGTCTTCAAATAGTTGGTCATGACAGAAAATTAAAAAATACTGTTTCCTAAGATTCATCCACAGCTAAAATAATACAGTGGAAACTGGAGTTACTGCCAAAATAGATTAGTGGGGTTTTTTTGGGTTTTTTTTTTTTTTTTGTTTTTTTTGTTTTTTTGTTTTTTTTTTAACTGAGAAAGCAATTAAAGGGTTCAGTGAAAAATGCATACTTTCTTTTGTGGTCAATGATTCCTCAAACAATTGAATGTCAAACCGCTTTTCATAGCTTCTTACTAAATAGTTGAAAGGGAAATCATTCACTGTATGACTATTTTAAAGACAACAATGAAGCTGGAGAAAAAGAATTAATATTTACTTCCACCCAATTGCTTTTCTCTCATCATGAAAGCTTCCCGTGGGCAACTCGTCATTTGACCTTGAAAGCTTTGTATCATAGAATCATAAAATCATGGAACAGACTATCCTGAGCTGGAAGGGAACTTTAAAAGTCATCTAGTCCATCCCTCTGCAATGAGCATAAAAAATTTTAATTACTTTTCCTTGTCTACCAAAGGAATTTTAGAATTACCAGTAGTTCTATTTTATTTTGTTAACACAAATACTTAGAAATGTTGAAGCATGTCACCTCTACACAGTCATTGAAAGGATCTGAAATTGCTTTTCACTGTGGAAGACAGTAATTTAAGTAAAGACTTACTGGTTGACATTTAAAAAAAATATAAAGTTATGTTACAGAAGTAAAAATGAAAAGAATTAAATACCTAAATATTATTTAAATTTATGTCACACTATATTCCAAACGTTTAGGATACATCATTAAAAGGAGATGTAACAAATCTCACATGTCTCCAAATGTATGACTAAATCTGTTAAGCAAAGAATATAATTTACTATGGTGGATTGATAATAGGAAACTAAAGACCTGTGAGAAGATTCAATCACTTTTTGGGAAAAAGAGAAAAAAAAAAAGCCGGTTCTGTGGGAAATCAGAGCAGGCAGAGAAAGAGGGTTGTGTGGTGTCTTGGGGTTGAGGGGAACATACAAACGTGTTGCAAGACTTATCTTAGAAAAAGGTGCACTGTTTGATATTTGAAGAATAGCTGTCTCAGTATCAATAAGTTCACCAAGACTGTAACACTTCTACAGGTTTCATCCTTCTGCGACAGCAGAAAAATTAGTTTTCTTGTGTAAACAGAAGATCATAGACTGCAGAAATCGGCTTCATAATGTTTCTAAGGCTGGTCTTTCAATTACACAATTTCACTTGTATGCATAAATGCTTTTGTTAGCTGTTTTAAGAAAAAAGAGACATTGAAATAAAGAATATTGTTAAAATTGATGTTAAGCACGATTTTAAACAATGTCCGTCCCAACTGAACACTTTGTGTTGTGATTTCGGTACTGTTTCTCCATAGACATTACTTTTTTAGTGGGTGTCTCTTTGATAAAAGGAGTTGAAGAGAGTTAGATCTGAGGGCAGAGCATCCTTGTATACAATCTAGACAGATAAAACCCCAGTTTCATGTTATCTAACTTAAAAGACTTAATTCGGATATCCAGGCAGGCTCAGCCTGGGTCAATAGAGAGCTGAAGAGAGATGCCATGTACCATAGCTCATGTTTTTCTGTAAATGGTTGGAACATGAACTACTTACATTAAGAAGTTAATACACTACTGTCTGTGAAACAAAGTGTGGTTAATATATATTAATCTATTAAGTATATTACCATATAGACCATATATAACCACTATAACTATCTATATAACCATCAGTTTTCTCATTTACTGGCAGGTAAAAAGTCCATCCAAACAGTTCATAAAATCACAGCGTAGTAGGAAATACCTTCATGAGGAAGTTTAAGTTGAAAAGTGGCTTTGGCCACAAGGACACATGTTTAAGCAGCCTCTCATCAACCTGACCTCTAGATATGCAGCTGGTGTTTCAGCGGTGGGCATCCTCTTAAAAACATTCTGGTCTTGCATTCATGGGGGCAAAACATCTGAGGAATAGCTGTTACCATAGGATAAATGTCTGTTCTTTGTCAGAACCTACATGCCTGTTTGTTCATGTCCTTACAGTAAATCAGCTTAGCACGATATTAAAAATTGAAAGGCAAAAAGTTAAGAAGCAAGCTGAAACAGAGAACCCCAACTAAACCAGCTTTACTAGCAAACTGGAAGCACCCAACAAAACAAATATACATCAAACTGTGTCTCAGCAACAAAAGGAAATTAAGTTAAACAGCCTGTGCAGTTTTGCCAATGACTGCTTTCATGGCTGGCAGCAGCAGAAGACCATACTAGACACATGAGAGACCATCAATCAGGGAAAAAAAGAATCCTAGTCTCTGCACCATGCATTTCACAGAAGGGAAAACGATTAAGGTGTGCCTAAATGTTCTGCACTTGAAAGTAATATATTTCTAGAAATATATTTTGTAGCACTTGATCTTGAGGCATCACTAGCTGTTACCTTCAGGTAATTTCCTTACCCTACTGGAGGGGATGCTGACATTGCAACAGATTCAGCGAGAAAAGCTGGCTAATTTTTCAGAAAGAAATACTCTCTCCCACACAATACAGCTGAAAGCAGCAGTTACACAGGGCTAGGAAGGGAACAAAGAGCTGCCAGAATCCAGTAGCTGAGAGGTTGGACACAAACCAAGGTCAGCATAGTGCAGATCCGTGCTGTGATCTAGTACTAGATACTTCAGAGAATGGCACCAGAAAACAGCACATTACAAGTACTTTCCACTCAGAAACGTCTCTTTCACTGGTGCTGTAAACTGCAAATCTGTGTGGTTAGGAATCCCCCTAGCCACAGAAACAGGGAGGGCTTCCAAATCATCTTGCCATTAGTTCATGATAATACCAGGTATTCTTTGCCTAAATCCCACAAGTTTTCTTCAAATTATTGCAAAATCTTGGCCACATATTCTAAACTTTCATGTTGCAGCACAAAAAGAATCTTGATGAAGTACCTAGGGAGGGTTCAAGACACCATGCTTTTTTTGAAAAACAAAATATAAGGCTTTCATAATGAAACTAAACCTGAAACAGCATGTGTCAAGAAGGAAAGTAGTATTTTCAAGGAAAAATTGTATACTATCTTGGTAGTAGATACAGCCAATTCACACGTTGCTGCTGAAGAATCTACAGTTGTTCGATGTCTTTGTTTTTGTTTGGGTTTTGGTTTTTGTTTGTTTGGTTTTGTGGGGGTTTTGTTGTTATTGTTTTTCTTTGTTTTTTTCTTTTTTTTTTTTTTTCCCCATATAGGTATTCTTGAAATCTCTTACTAAGTTTGGAATATTTGTTTAGATTTTTTTCTTCCATGACTTGTGCAGCACTATGCATCTAGTCAGTGATAGCTGTGATGATGTTTAAGGGAAGCAGTTTGTTTTTCTCATGTATTCAGTTTTGAAGTGGTCTGGTTTAAAGGTAAAGGAAAAATAGTGGGAGAAGTGAACCCAGCTCAAGAGAGATTACAAGTCAGAGCTGCAATTTACTAAAAAGATTACAAGAAATAAAATGATACAGAGAAAAATTGATTTTAACCCACAAAGAACAAATGTATAACCCAGCACCCTGGGGCACAAAAAAAATGGTGTTTGTTAGCCTCTGTGCTGAGCACCATGTGGTTCCCCTGAGTACAAAGTAAAAGGAAAGGAAAACCTGTTGGTGAGGATGATGGTCACAGTCTGGTCAAGAGGGGCAGTTGCAGTGCTGTTGAGGTCTTGGTCCTCCTCTGTATCCAACAAGTGATACCAGAAGTCCCAAAACCTGAACCCTGCTCAGGTTCAGGTGGGAATGCCCAGTACCTCCCTCAGGGCGAGGAGTTTCACAATGGGTGATTTAAGTCTGTGAGTTCATGGGATATTTTTAGAATCATTGATGAGCTAGGTGATTACAACTGCCTATTGTTCTAGTCCCTAATGGCCCATTAGCAGAGATGACCCCTCAGGCTGGGCGTGAAGTTGCTGGTGCCTCCCCAGAGGGGAGTTATTACACCTCAGTCATTGATGTAAAGACAGAAACATTTCCATGCCTCTCAGGGTGGTTTAACACCCAGCTTGTAGCCTGAGGGATCAGGTGTGTCCTGGGCAGCTTCTGCAAACAATCCATTATTAACAATCCATCAGAAATGGCACAGAGGGTGTAGAATACATGGTTTTGGTTACACCACATAGTGATAAACTAGTCGTGGTCCCTGTAACTAGTACATGAAGGCACTTATTTTCCTACAAAGATGCTGGGTTTGCTGGAACAGATGCTTGTGTTTTGTTTAGGCACATTCTTTATTTAACTTTTCGTTAGGATTTTCATAGTACTATGAAGCAGACAATTTTTTTCTAACTTTTAGACTTTTCAGATGTATATACATAAACAAACAAACCTATAATAAATGTACTATGCAAATTACATACACACATTGTATGATGCATATGTATAATGTGCATAATATTTCCAAAAGAAAGTGTACCAGACATTTTATTAGACTGTATTACATACACCAGTTAAACAATGGTTTTCAGCACTTTCCTTTAACTTTTATTTAGCTTCAGGACATGTGATTGACAAACTTTTCATTAAAGGCTGCATCATGCCAACAGCAGAAGCCATTCAGTATGCTCTGAATTTGGTGGGAATTTAGAACCTGAAGCACCTTGCAAGAATGAGCCATAGTCATCACCTACTGGCATCCCAAGCCACAAACCCACAAACCAGTAGAGACCCTCTGGCTCTGCACAAATTGATGTGAAAATCTAGAACATTCCTAGTGATGGGTCAGTACAGATCTGTGCTTTATGGAGATCAGAACTGAACAGTGTCTAGTGCTACATCTATGTTGGCTTTGGTGGTTGGGACTGAGATGAGGTTTGAGTTCATGGAGACAAGGGGTTTGAGTAGTTTGCATTTTTATTGCCCCTGTGGGAAGTTCAGGGGAGCCTGGAGAGCTGCTTGGGCTCAAACCAAGCTGTACATGCTATTCAAGTCAGCTCGTAGGAAATTGCACCTGGATCAATGGTGTAGTTGTAACTTCACCTGTTTCATGTTACACCACACCTGCGATCTGTTGGGATCATAGAAACACAGAGTATCCTGAATTTCAAGGAACCCACAAAGATCACGCAGTCCAACTCCTGGCCCTGCACATGACAACCCCAAGAGTCACACCATGTGCCTGAGAGCATTTTTCAAACACTTCCTGAACTCTTTCAGGCTTGGTGCTGTGACCACTTCCCAGGGCAGCCTGTTCCAGTGTCCAACCATCCTCTGGGTGAAGAACTTTTTCCTTATATCCAACCTAAGCCTTCTCTGACACAACTTCAGGCCATTCTCTTTGGTCCTGTCACTGGTCACCACAGAGAAGAGATCGCTGCCTGCTCCTCCTCTTCCTTATGTGAGGGAGCTGCAGACCATTATGAGCTCTCCCCTCAGTTTCCTTTTCTCCGGGCTGAGCAAACCAAGTGAACTCAGCTGAACCTCATACAACTTCCCCTCTTCACTATCCTCGTGGCCTTCCTTTGGGTGCTCTCTAATATATTAATGTCCTTCTTATATTGTGGCACCCAAAACTGCACACAGCACTTGAAGTGAGTCTGCACCAGAGTAGAGTGGGGCAATAACCATCGTGAACTGTCTGGCAATACCCTGATGAAACCCAGGACACAGTTGCTTAAGTATTTGCATTCACCAGAAAAATCAGGCAGGCTATTAAATAATTTTCTTCTTTCAGTCTCATAATTCAGTGGTTCTGGTTTTGAAATAGATCAAATACATTCCCTGCTGTGTGATGTGCAATGATGAAGTGGTGAGGCAATCCAAAAGTGAGCAGCCCTGTGTTGCAGGGCCAGCCAAGGTACAACCATCACTCTGGTGAGTGGAAAAGCTCTAATTCAGCCTGGTGTCTGGTCTTCAGTATAGGGCTTTTTTCTTGATTCATGTGTAGAGATCACTGCTTTAGAAGTTAGCTTAATTCTGTGGGAAGTGGAAGTGCTTTCATGCTCTGTGTTGTCACACCACAGGGAACACAAGTTTGGCAAGGTGAGATTGACTGAATATGATGCAGTGAAAAAAGAGACTGGCAGTGCTTGAGGGAGGTGGGGAGGTGATCAGCAAGCTCCGTGGTGGACATGGTACTAGATACAAAGTGATGGGGTCTTTCAGGTCCTTTATCAATTTTCCTGAAATTGCCTCAGTTGTTACAATGGGAGCCTTTTAATTGTGTGCCTCGATTAACTGTCATACCATTCCAGAGAGGAAATGTATTTCTTTTAAACCCAGCAGAAAATTCCTTGTAAATGTGAAATTCTGATGAATGATGCCATCTGAAGTCTGAAAGTCAGAGGGTATGTGCTCCTCTCTGCTCCCTGGCACGAGATGGTCATGTTGGGAAGGGGCAAGGTCCTTACATTGGAGCTTTCCTCCTCCTCCTCTGTTTCATGAGCATTCAGCATGTCATCTATGGTGGGGTGCCTTCATGCCCTCTCAGACAGGAGTGCCACACATTGCAGAGGGAAGAAGGGACAAGCTGAGGAGCATGACACTGCCTGGCTAGAGCACATTGCCTCTTCACCTGTACTGGAGGCCTGGCACTGCTTGGGCTGGCCTCAAAGCTGCTCTTGTGCTCCTACTCTGATGCTGGCATCAGGAGGGGAAGACCAGGACAGTGCCTCAAACCACCTCTGTCTCTGTGAAGACTCCTCTGGTTTCATCAGCTCAAACTTCCAGTGATAATACCCTTCAGCGCTTCCTGAGACCCAGGATGGCCATACCTCCTGCACTGCAGAGGCTTCTCTTCTTTTTTGTTATGGTAAATTGCTGACATAGGAGATGCTGAATAATTCACTGGATTGACTGCAAACTTCATTAGAAATTAAAGATTAGCTAATTCCACGTAATATTGGCTTTGTTTCAGAATCTGGCCAAGCTGCAATAAGAGAGCAGGCAGGTGCCTGGTGCTGTGGTGGGATTTGGGTGAGGATGGTTGGTACCTGCAGGAAGGACTGTGCACAGTGGCCATGTGCTCCATTGTACTGCTGTAGTGGCCTGTGGGTGTGCATCAAGCCAACAATGAAAATACTCTCAATTAAAAATTAAACCATCTTTCTCCAATGCAGACGATTTCCCATCCCCTGTCTTTTCATGGTTCCAGTTTATAGTGCGGTCCCACAGACACCGTGCCACAACTGAGAAAACTGAGTTGCAGAACATAAGTGGGAAGGGGTAAAAACTTCCTGAGCCTGGGGGTTTTTTTTAGTTTTTTTTTGTTTGGTTGGTTTTTTGGTTTTTTTTTTGGTCAAAGAACTGTATATGGGCTAATATTACTTCAGCACAGGGGAACAGGTCAGTGTCAAACATGGCAGCTTACAGCAGGTCTCCTCTCCTATACCTTGCACAGTCATTGACTTCAATGTCATGGAAGTATTTACTAGGAGTGTCTGGTTTAACTGATTATATAAGGGCAAATGAAATGAAAATCAGACCTAAAGTTACCTCCTCCCTCTTGCTGGCACCTTGCCCAGAAAAGTTGGACTTTAGATTTTTTTTACACATCTTGAAAAATTGAAGATTGATAAAATCCTCCATCCTGAACTAGAGAGGTGGTACTGTCTTTGATGCTATATTTTCTTTTTTGTGCAAAGCCACAGCAATTTGCAAATACATGTTAATGTTTATTTTCTCTAATGAAGAGCAGATAGCTTACAATAGTGAGGAAAAGGCAAAAGAAAAGTCAAGGAGAAATTGTCCATCTAGAAAACTGCTGGTCCAGACATGGTGGAATAGGAAATGGAGCTAAGGAAGAGTAGTTGCAGTATCAGCCTTGGGTTGAAGACAGAGAATTGTCTTTCAGTGATCTGTGGCCCATAAAGACATGGTTCATCATAATGCACTTGACTAGTGTCTGTTTATTTCCAGGTGATAGTATGAGTTAATGAAACAGTAAAAAAATTTCCATGTGCTTTTCCAGCACATTTTCCTTCACCAGAAGTCCTTGCAGTTGACAGAGATGTTTGCAATGGGTCAGGGCAATTTCTCGGGCTGTGGTTAGTAAAGGAGATGGTTTGCAAGATTCTATCTGCCTTGAGCTGCAGCTCTGGCTGTGGGGAGCCTGAGGATGTGAAGTTGCTGATTAATGAGATTTTCAGCAGGAGATGCGTTTCCAGCACAGATTTTTTTGAAAATCCCCAACATTTATTTATTCATTCCTTTACTATGTGATAATGTATGCAGTTATCATTGTACTTCAAAAGCACTTTCATGCTTTAAGGAAGAGGTGTCAAATAACACTGTAGAGAGGTGTTTTTCTGTCTGTTTGTACTGCATTTATTTTTATGTTACTTTTGTGGGGATTTTTTTTTTTTTTCAGTAATCCAAAATATTCTTGAACTGGATATTTCAAAACTGTGAGATCTGTTGCTACATATTTGTGTCTTTGGAGATTATTTGTCTGAATCATTCTACTCTAGTTAAAAGCTGAAAAGAAAATCTCGCCAACAGCAAAATAAGTTGTGACCTGAGGTAACCTCTGCAGGTGAAGTGGCTCAGGGTTTAGCGCACTCCAAATAGATCCTGGGGAAGAGGGGTTACCAAGTGATGATGGTAGTGCTGTCATGAGGAGCATGTAATAAGTTTTTTGTTATACCATGAGCAGCTCACAGTAATCTCTGTTCCTCAGAAAAGTTCTCCCTTTCCATGTTGTCATCTAACAACATGGAAATGCCCTAACATCGTCTAACAAATGCCCAGGAGGACACTGTTATTTAATACTGATTGTCTGTGAGAGGGACCACAGGATCTGAGCACTGTGGAAACATGCAAAGGATCTGTGATGCAGGTAGTTATTTCTTCTGTCCTTCTATGCTGGTGCTGTGTCTGTGCTGCGTCTCACTCCTGTACCATTCTCACCACTGCAAAGTTTTTCCTCAGCTGTTCCCTGGGTCTTCTATTCTGAAAGTTAAGTCCATTTGGTTTTCTTTGTCCAGCACAATGCAGATTTGGAGAAAAGACTGTTCTCCTTCACTTTGCAGCATCCTTTTACATACTTGAGTGGTTTATTATATTTCTCTCAGCCTTCTCTTTAGGATAACCAATCCCATTTCATTCAGTTTTTTGTCATATGACATGCTTTATAGATCGCTGATCATTCGTGTTGCTCTGCCTGTCCACTTTCTCCTGAATCACAGTGCCCAGGACCTTCTGCATCTTCAGGCTACAGTTCTTTTTTTATAACCAAGCAAGGTGATGTCTTTTTTTGCAGCAGAAAGGATGCTCTTGATTCAATTTTAGCTCTTGCTCTGCACTAATCCTAGTATCACTCCAGTACAGTGACTGCGTAACTGATGGTTTCCCATTTTGTATTTGCTAATGGTCATTCCTGACTGAGTACAGCAACTCACATTTGCGTTTAGAGAGGAGCTTTGTTTTTTTTAAAGTGCATTTCAATTTATCAGAAAGCTCTGAGCTGTCCTCTGCTGCTGTGTTACTGAGGAAGAGTGTCCTGTTTAACCTTTCTGAAAATCAATTAATAATGTTTGTCAGTGTACTTTTTGTATTTGGGAGACTCTTCCCTTTCCCACTGGGAGAGAAGCTGACTACTTCTGTCTTGCCCAGCTGTGAGGTTCTTTGATAGTGCTGAGGTGCTTTGGGAGTCTGCAGTGTACCACATGGTAACTATTCACAAACTGCAGGCTGTGCTGTCTGTCATTAGTAGTCACCATGCTACTCACTAACCAAAATGTCTTGCAACAGCCAGCAACTCTACAGTCAAAAGATAGAAGTAAGCATACTCCAGACAGTGGGAGACAATGAATGTTACACTGATTTATGTTGCACATAAATCAGATCTGCCTAATCATCTCTGAAAGTGCCTGTCCCTTGGAACTGTCATAACACGGAGCATTGGGTGACTATCTTAGACATAGGTGTGGCACAGATGAATCCTAGCCTGTCTTTTTGGTGGCGATTTTAGTCGATGGAGTGAAAAAGGCTCATGAAAAACTTCATTTTTCAGTGACCTCTGAAGAGGGCTCTTTTTCTGGTTGTGTTACTATAATTAACTTAATAAACTATCAGCTGTGGGAAGTTACTGCCTTCTTTCAAATCTGCCTACAGATTTAAAATCAATGCATCTGTTAGTTCTCTTTACTCTGAAAAAAATTATCTATTCAGTAGAACACCAACCAAAGTCTTTCTGTGGATTTCAGAGGAAACTCAGCCAGTAAGCAGTAGGGTTTTTCAGCAGAGGAAGGGCCCATGTTCATATAAGGAGAGGAAATTGTTTCATGAGCAACATTAAATTTGGTTCTTTGATGCTTATTTGGTAAAACCAAGTTGCTGTTGTTGTTGATATTATTGTTCTGTGCATTTCTATGGTGTGCATTCTGTACCTAGGAATGGAAATTAGTAACACCCTACTTCATGAACATTCTGATTTCAATGTAATGGCTCAATGTATATAGAATAATCTAAATATTTTATATGTGTGTGTGTTATGTATCTCTCTCCTCTATTTAGATTTTCTTACCATCTGTAGCATTGTGTTGGCGTAATCCTGCTGGGAAATGCTCAGGCACTGCCTTACTGACAATATATATTTTGCCTTGATACTACACTTAGTATTGACTGACCACAGCAGCAGTAAGCCTTCCACCCAACACGATTCACTGGAGAGTCTTGTTTTCCTTTTGGGATCCGTTCCTCAGGAGCCTAGAAGCTGCAAAGAGAGATGCTTTGGTTTTCTTTTTGTTAGAGCATTGTGCCTGCCATGTTCACAGCAGTCAATATCAGCAGATTTCCAGACCTGTCTGTATTGTTTCCAGTCCTCATGCTACTGGGAGATGTGAGACCCTGTGAAACAACAGAAATGAAAATGTTTATTTGTAATAGTCACAAAGCTATGTAAATATAAAATGGTTTTTAAAGGGAATAACTGGCTAATTTGAGAACAGAAAAAATCTCCATAGGCTAGACTAAAATTGTTCTCAAGAACTACTAATGTTATTATATTTTTTTGGTTTTCTTTGTAGAGGGCTTAAAGACTCTGTGACACAAGGTACTCTATAATACTAGGTGTTGCCATTGATTTCTACAGGGATGATGCATCAGTTAGCAAAACCTCGTCCATCATAACTATAAGATATTTGAAGCTATTGTATATGAAGTGTAAAGAATTTAATCTATTTGTTATCCAGTTCTTACAGAATGGCTGAAAAATCCTCTTTGACCTTGAAAAACCCTGAGTTTGGGTTTTCAACTGAAGCTGTCAGTAACAAGGTTGGGGGATATGCGGGTGGGATAGCAGTCCATGTGAAAGCTTGCACTTTTCAGATCCCGATGATAAGATCATTTCACCAAGAAAAAAAGCCACTGATATCTGACATCTTCATTGTCATGTTAAGCAATGAGGGAGAACATCAGCCCATACAGGTGATTAACCTTCCCTGCTCCCCAAGGGCTGGCTTCTCACAAGCAAGGTCAAAGGCAGATGGTGGCACAGCCTGAGAAATCTGACCCTGTCACTACTTGAACTCTATATGTTAGATAAATGTATGTTTGGGAATTCAATGTTTTTTATTCTTCACTGAAGTGTGCATGCTGCTCATGATCCTGGGCGAATGACTCTAGGTGGCCCTGCTTGAGGAAGGAGGTTGGACTGGATGATTTCCAGAGGTTCCTTTCACCCTTAACTCGTCTGTGGTTATACTTGAAAACCCTACAAGCTCCTTACCACTTTTTTCCTGAACTGAGGGGGTTTTGATTCAATGCCTAATAACAGTTTCTTCTAGCATCAGCCTGGTATTATATCACACTTAGTGTTTGTGTTCTTGATGGTGTGCACAGTGGGTAAGTGTCATGTTGCTTGTGGCACTGTGACTTTTACTAAGTATGTGACATGCAGTGCAATATGAAATACTGCAAACTACATAGTGCTTATCAGCTTAACAATCTAAAATGTATTTGATGATGTTCTTTTTGGTTTTTGTCTGTGCTTGTTCGTTTGCAAAATGCAATCATTTGCAATCGGCCTGCCTATTGTTGGTTCAAGTTGGTTTTGCTGAGCATTGAACTCAAATAATTTAAGAGTGTTATTCAATACGATGTTTATTAGTTTCATTTCAATGTCCTAGATGTCTTCATAGAGAGCTTTGTCTTAGTGGCCATTACAGGGGAAGATCAGTTTCCAAACAAGCTGCAGTGCTGCCAGCTACATTTTCTGAGAAAAGACAGAAAAACCATTTAGGAAAATATATAGCTTGTCAATCTGTGCTTTTTCTAGTCTATGATGTGAAAGGTCTTTCAAAGACTGAACACATTACATATCAGTTGGTATAAACAGGTCATGCTACATGCCATGAATTTTAGATTGTGTGTCATTTTCATTTATTTTTCTATATTTTGAATGCATCCCTGAAGTTTAAGCATGAAAAAAATGTAGTTGAAAAAGCCTAGTGAATTTATCACCCAGCAGGTATTTGGTGACAGCTCTTGCCACAGGGATTATAGCTCTTCTCTTGTCACTTTCTCCTTCAGCACAGGCTACACAGCCTGGGAATTTAAAATGCCAGCTAATGAGGGATTAGAGGCATGTAATTTTTAGAAGTCTTGTACTGTCAGGAGAAAAAATAGTAGTAGGTTTCCTCTGTCATTCACACGAACCTGATCTAAATTAGCTGGAGAGACTGCTTTGAAGGACACTTCAGTTTAAAACTCTTATTTTTTTGTCAGGTGTGTGTCATTTCCTGGTCAACCTCTTTGCCTCCCATGAGGAATGACAAATTCAATTCTAGAGGTGTCAGAGATGAGACTTGATTAGTTTTTGGACTGAGGTCTAAGATGCACCACAAGGTGTGGTCTGTATATGCACCACTGCGCTTATTAAATGTGGGCTTTTAGCTCTCTCTATGCAGAGGTCCTCTGCAGTAAGGACTGCAGACTTTGGTGTTATGGTCCTAGCTGATCCTAAAAAGGTCTGAGAGATGTACCTTGCCAAACAACAAAGGAGACAGCAAAAAGATAGCTCTGGCCAGAGTTGTGCAGAGTGAATACAGCTGTTTTTACCCACACAGCTGTGAAATCAACTGTTCACATTTCCAGGATGCAGGAGGGAGATGTATACTAACTGTGCTTCTGCTTTTGCAAAGAGTCTAAGGCCTATGCTATTTCTTTTGTGTTTTCACAGCGCTCTGTTTAGCGGACTGATGTTAGAAGTTATGAAGAGGTTTAGGTGTAGTAAGAGTTAAAATAGATAAAAGCATTAAGATGTTATTTTAAAAGAGCTCATCTTCTACGCTGGTAAAGAAGAGTGTTTTTAGCAAAGGAGCAAAAAAAAGTTCTAGTAGCAGTGGCAAAGGGCAAACTACTTTGACCTTGAATTCATATATCATCCTTAATACCATGATTCAAGCAAGTAGGATAAATAACTCCATGCCCTTTGGACACAGACTGCTGTGCACAGCGGGTACTTTCCAGCAATGCAGATATTCTGTCCAATCTCCTCAGAGACACAGAGACTTTGGGCCGGTCTCAAACCCTCCTATAAACACAGTTGAGGCTCCTTCTTTGGTATTCAGCTATTTTAGCTGACATTTGTACTAATCTATCTTTTTTAAAGTCTGTTCAGCTGGACTGCTGCCTACATCTGGAGTGAGGAAAAGAGTTACACAGGAGTGCTCTAAACAGACAGATAAGCAAGCCCAGTCACCAAAAGCAGAACCCCTTTGACAACTTCAGCATTTTCAAGTACTTATTACTGGCAGTGACAATCACTTCTAATGTACTCCCTGCCTGTAGGTATTGACGTGTTTGTCCTGATTCTCAGTCTTTGTTTAGGGCTTATTACTGTGATCACTTTTTCTGCTGTAGGTTTGCACATCAGCAGTTTAATTACAAAGACAGTTCTCTCCTAAATGTCAGCTTGCTATATTTTTGCTGTCCCTGTAGCCATTACTGCCTTTGTACTGATTCATGGGCATGGTTTTATGCAGTAGACCTTGCTATCAACCTTGACGTCAATATTATTTGTCCTTCTCACTTAAAATAGGAAAGAAAAATAAAATGACCTCCTGCTTTTCCTGTGTTACAAAAGTGTTTGTGTTACGTTTTTGTATGAACATTTACAGTTGTGTGTGAGGAAGATATATATTCATGAAAATGGGGGACATTTATTTTGATGAATGGCAGTATGTTGCTTAGTGACACATCAGGTCATATCACATAGTCACTAAGCAACTGGGTGTGATCTGACAACATTATGAATCTTTTTTCATGTGTTTACTGATTTCTTAGAAGTGCAAGTATTTTTTGCTCTGACCACTATTAATTAACTGTGAAATTCTATTTAATGCTTTTATTTTCACTGGTTCTGTGGTTGTCAGTTAGAGTCTCTTAAGTTTGTCATCACTGTTCTCATCTCAGATATCCCAGAAGGCACCACTCTCCATTGCTTCAAATGTGAATTACAGCTAAGTGAAAATAAAAATACTATCTTTTTTATCATGTTAGGTTTTGTGCCCTTCTAGCTTTCATCACTTACACTAAGTAGTGACAGTCATTCACTGTGTCAATTCACTTATCAAATTACAAAGGTATTTTTAGTTTGGATCATGGTTTATTTGGTAGAAATCACTGTGCTTTCATGTGATCCAGACTGAAAAGGAACTAGTGCACCAATAGATGATGCAGGTAGCTAAACAAGTTACTCCTGTTATTCACTTGGTCATCCTTTCAAGCCATCCCTTCTAAAAAGTTAAAAGATATTTTTCTGATATGAGCATTTTCCTCTTCATACAAGCAACAGGCCACGTACTTTTTGAAGTGTATGGTTGACTAGGGTGCTACTCAGCCTTTCACGTGTCCTCCTGCAGAAACGTCTTGTGACTCACAGGAGTGACTCCAATGCATAGCCATCAATTGCCTTGAAACCTTTTGAAAATGTGAACTATTTTATAGAAAAGCTAATATAGCTCTAACTTGCTCAGAAATTTCCAGGTGTCTGCCTCTGTCTTCCTCTCTGCTGTCCTGAATGTCAGGATGACAGCAGTGCTGTTGTTCTGTGATGGAAAGAGACTTGCATATGGGGCACTTATGGAGCCCCATTGACTTTTTATCTTATGTGGCAGGGTAAAGATGAGAAACAAAAGCGAATGTTTCATGTTTGGGGTCCTCTTGGGTTGCTTGGCCAGAATACACTCGCTCATCTTAACTGAGGCCAAGAATAAGGTAAATATTAATTCCAGGTGGCATGCTGATGAACCATGCATAGAATAGGGATGTGGCTAAAAATAGAATTGCTGCCTTCCAGTAAAAAAAAAAAAAAGAGTTTAATAAAAGATTTGAAGAACAGGAATAACCATTAACTAAGCTGGCACCCTCCCAGCCTTTGGTTGCACAATTTCAGTGTGATGCAGTCTTGCTCCTGATCAGGCTTTCTGAGCATTATTGGAGTATAAATGTCACTTAAATCAGTAAAAAATCAGGCAGCTCCTGCCTGCTTAAAAGCAGAATCTGCTGTCCTAGAAGAAGACAGAAAAAATCACTTGAAACCAGGGCAATTTCATATTTCTTTCAATTGTGCAAGCACTGGCATTGCCCTCAAACAGTGTCATCTGTGTGTGTGATAGGCAGTATATTTGTATTAGTAGCTGCCAACATGATTTCAATGCTGTGGTCTATACCGCTTATCTTGAATACTCATGTGGGCTGTATGTGAAGCTGGTCCAGATAAAGTGAACCTGCTGTGCCTTTGCCACATCTGGGCATCTGGGTCCTCTGCTGCAGGCTGTGAAGGTGGCAACGGCCTTGAGTGTAACTTTGGGGGTCAGGGAGCAGCAAGGACCAGGCAGGGAATGCCACCAACTCTGATGGATAGCAAAGTTGTCCTGCAGCCTCACTGACCCTGGTCTGAAAAGGTTAATAATTGTAAGAGGGTTGGTGTCATATTTTGCAGGGAACAATGTCGTGAATGCGTCAAAGAGCACAGTGCGGCAGCACTTTCCACTTGGTCTGAGGGAAGTCACTCCTTCTGTGTCCTCCCTCACCCCTGCAACAACATTTCAGGAGAGCTCATTAGGAATTGACTTGCTCAGCAAAGCACAAGCAGACAGCTTCTTGTGGGGAGGCACCTTGTTTTATGCATCTTCTCCCTGAAAAAAACACTATCAGTACAGAACTGCCTATTTTGTCTTGTGTCTTTTACAAGATCATGTTAACTGCACCATACCTCTCTGGAAAAAAAGAAAAAAAGAGCAGAAAAGAAATGTATTCAGTACATAAATCGTGCTGTGCAAAGTGCTGTAAATCTACAGGTACCTCTCTCCCCATGGATCAGCGGGAAAATCTAGTGCAACAATGCTCAACTAGTCATACCCTGTCCTTTCTGCTTTACCCACCTTCTCATCTTTTTAAACAATGAGAAGTGATATCCTGGCTAATTTTAAAACTCATGTTTTAAAATATTTCCTTAGACAGGCTTTGTCAGGGTCCATTTACCAAAGTCCTATGTTGTATACTTATCTCTTCTCAATCTAGCCCACTGATTTCAAGAATCTTCAAGGAAGTATAAACTCTTGTAATTTATATGGTGTAAAGTGATGCAATTTTTATGTGATAGGAAGTTCTAAATTGTTCTATCATGGATTCATTTCTACATCCATCTTTAGAGTTCAGAATATACAACTCAGGGAGGGAGGGCGGGGAACCCAGACTGCTCTTTTACACCTGTAATAGATCAGAAGGAATTGGATTGGACTGGTAGGGATTGCACTGGATGGGATTGGACTAGACTGGAGTGGACTGGATGTGACTGGATTGGATGAGATTGAGAGTACACATCCATCTCAAAACAGTAGAATGTGTTCTAGAAAAGGAACAGAAATGCAGAAGCATCTGAGTTGGCTGTAATCCTGTTCAGTAGATGTCTGACTGATGGACTGATGGAGAATACTTCCAGGTCATGACACACCAATAAGGCACTTGGGAAGTGTGAAGAAAATTCTGTGTGCAATTCTGGTTCCTGAGGCTTGCAGTCTACATTGATAATATTAAATCAGTGTCAGGCCACAAACTCCAGAATCTGTAATCACCCATCCTGCTGGGCACAGTCCTTACCTTTTGGCCAGGGCTGACTTGCACTGTCTTAGCCAGTTCCAGTTTTTTAGTGTGGGCTGGGAATGATTCCCAGAAAGCTGCCTGCTGTAAATCTGAGGCCATCATTGTTGAGGACAAGGGAGTGGTAGGGTGGCTGTGGGCTGCCCCAGGGCCAAGGAAAAGTCTTATGAACATTTAATTTGCTGGAATGAATGCAGTTATGGTGTTGGAAGCACACCTGGTTTCTTGGAATAATTTGCAGGTTTGATGTAATCACCACTGTAGTTAACACTGGTTGCAAACTCCTTTGTGTTTTCTGGGTCTTACACACTGAAAATTGCTGTCACCATCCATCTTTCAAGAGGGAGTACCACTGATGAGCTGATTGGACCAGACGCAACAACAGCTGTCATGAAAGGCAAGCAATCTGCCAAGCTCCTTCTTGGACTTCATGGGAGAAGTTGTTTCTAGAAGACTCTCTAGCACAGGTTTACACAAGGGGGTTTATTTCTTTTTGAACTGCTGTGCAAGTTTTAGTGAAATGTTCCTCCTGCAAGCAGTTTTCTGGCCAGGGGCACAAGTTTCTAGCATATACTAAAAAGAATCAGTCAGTGGAGTTTTATCACTTCTGGGGATTTGTAGTGAAGAGCACTGCAAAACATATAGGATGTAACAGCAGAAAAGAAAGAGATGGTCTATTTGGTTCAGTAGCAGAAAGAATTGCATGAATCCTGCTGTGTGTGCTTAAGAATAGACTGGTGCCTCTGTCTGAATTCACCCTGGAGCAAAGCTTTTCCTCTGTCCAAACAACTGCAAATCTGGAGAGAGGTGGAAGAAATTGGGCAGATCAGCAAAGGACCATTACTTGATGAATAGGCAATAATGGTTGCAATGTTTAAATTGTTTTAGCCATCACCTATCCATGAACTGGATGTGTTAGTCAGCCAACAACAGCTGTGTGCTGCCTATAGGCACTTCTTGTCCAGGTGCGAAAGCAACTCCCTCTGGGATTGCTAATTTGCAAAAGGTTTTCTGTGAAATATATCACTGTGAATGACACATAGGGATTTTGAGGAAAGCATGTGTATTTTAATCTAATTTTTATGTTGTATTTTTGTGAGTTCAAAACTCTTTTACATCTTTAGTGTCACAGCTTTTGCATGTGGTTATTAGCCTTTATCCTGGAGGAACAAGCCCATCAAGAGAGTCAGGCTGAAGTCCCAAAGCTTTCTGTCCTGTGCTCAAATCTTTGTGAAAGCTAAATTGCCTCTCAGATGTATCACCTTACTGTTACAATTGCTAGGAAATACATTTTCATTTCATTTCTAAGTACTAATAGCTGATGGAGATTAATTGGATAAGACAGAAGCAATTAATTGAAACATCCAAGAATTCAGAGTTAGAGCAAGGATGTCAGTTGTAGCTGATGACATTTTGTGAAGTTGCAATAGGGTAAGACAAAGTTATACAAATTGAAAAATACATTCTTCTTGGAACAGCAGATAATTTTTTAAATCCACACACAACTGTAAAATGACTTTTTGGTGTAACCACTCAGGAGGGTTGACTTCCCATCTCTTGCATGTGTAGACAACGATCCACAGCCACGTGCATGCTGATCTTTAGTGGTAGTTGCTGTTTATGTCAAGCCCAGAGCTTTTTTTGCTGCAACATTAAGCTTCCGAGGCTGTGCCCAACAAGCTGCCAAGAGTGAAAAGGTCTCAAAGGCTGGGAAGGCTCTGTCCCCACCCCTTGCCTTTAATAAAGAATGTGATGGGGGAATAGCGCTGAGGGATGGACATGCTTCATGTCCTTCCCTGTGCACCAAACCTGGTTATGAAGAAATCCAGTGCTTTGGTCTGGGAAGAAGCAGCACTGCCTGTAAGGTCCATATCTGTAATGCCTCTTCTTCCAGCAGTGTCCCAAAGGAGAGGCTCCAGCACAGCAGCACTGAAGTGCTACTTGTGTCTCTTAATGTCTCCTGAAATTTGCCTGAGGGGCAAGATAGGTCCTGCCAGTGTGGCCCCCATGAGATGTATATGAAGGCCAGTTAATCTGCCTAATAAGCTTGGTTGAGAGTTCAAGATTAGGAAAATCTCGAATTGCAGGATAGTGTATTCTCATGACAGTGACTTCTTGGAGGGAGGAGGAAGCCATAAACCACTAGAGTCTTGTTTCACTGTCAGTCTTGCTACTGTCTGGGTGAAATGAAACTGCATCAGTAACAACCAAAATGAATCTCTTTAAATCTGTGTCTTTGCTTTGTGGACTTATGGGTACCTGTTGTGTTGAAACCCAGAGCATTTCAGTGACAGGAAGAGAGATGAAATCGGTCTCACTGATGGTAGCTTAGTTTGGGATAGCTGGTACATTTATTGCTCCCAGGTGTCTATGCATTCCCAGTTCATGGATATCTGACTGCTCAGAAGTCAGATCCAGAGCTTCTCAATTTGCTCTTTTAAGATAAATCACCATTGACTTTGGATGTCTTAGTCCATAAATTTGAATACTCAGAATCTGTTTTGGAAAAACTGTAAGACTTCCATGTACATGGAGCCAATAATTTGACAGCCTTTCCAAGCTGAGCTGTACTTGCTTGGAACTCAGAGTGCATCCCATAGGTCACTGTAATAGAAGACAGATACATAAAGGAAAGAAACATGAATGACAAGGAATGGCAGTGAAATGTTAGTGGGATAACCATATGCCTCTGGAGGTTTAAATTTAAATCTTGCTTTGGTTTCATCACAGGCCCTATTTGTCTGTGCCACAAAATAGCTGACAAGTACCATCTAGTAAAGAACCAGAGCTGGAGTAATAGAAGATTTGTAAGCTAAAAATCCCGAGTGCTGGAAAACCTCCTCTTCAATGCACACTTGACACTTGCTAGTATTGGTACAGCAAATAAGCCATCACTGTGCCTCCGTCACTCAAGGAAAATAAATGGAGACTAGAGTTAAAATCATGTCTTACATGAACCAGTGGAAAACCCCAATCATCTCAAAGATAGAACAGGAGAAGGCAGTTTAGTCATGCAAGAATAGCTCATGTTTTAAGACAGTTTTCAAGGTCTGACAGTAACCGATTTCCCCAATATTGGACAGAGGAGCCCTCTGCTAATGGGTTGGAAAGGTTTGACAAAAGGAGCAAGGTAGATTCTTCTCCCATCTGCATGCCTCTTGCTGGGAATGATTTGCTCTCTGTCACCTTTGAATGGTCATTTTTCACCCTATTTTATGAATATTTAGTTCTTGCAGTTCTGACAAAGGGTATGAATTTGGTATGACAAAGGGAAGGGGAAAGTAGTTAAGGAAGTCTCTTCAGCAACCTGTATCTCCTACACATGATCAGAAACTACTTGCTGTGCTGTACTGCGAGCTGTGAATTTCCACTGCTGCATTGTGGGAGGAAGAATTGGGAGTTCATCGTTCTTTTCTCCCTTGGCCTCAATTTCAGATGGAACTGGTTTGGAGCTAGCTGATGTCTATGGCAATGCCATGTACAGGCTATTTATTCCTAGAGGATAGTGGGAAAAAAGCCTATTGTGTATTAAGAACTCCTGACTTTCCAGATTTTTTAACATATATTAACACATTTTTTTTCTTGCAACTGCATGCATGATTTTGTAAGTATGGAAATGAATTTCAAAACTCCAAAGTATACTTTCATTTGTAATCTAAAAGTAAATACTGTAAAATGTGATATTTTTGTATTTCTTCACAAATAGAATTCATTATATATTTTCTGTTTAAAAACAGATAAAAAGTGATACAAACACCCAGGATTTCATCACACTGTTTACTTTGTAAGCAATGCAATATTGGTAGTCAAACTATGCTCTACACAGCAAGCATCCACACATCTCTCTTAAAGAAAGGGACATAGTGTCATGTTGGGTTTTTGAACAGTGTGGGAAGGGCTCACTGATTTTCTGTGCCTACCTTCATATTCAGCTTATTTACTGATAACTGCCTTAGGATTTTGTTGAGGTTAGAGAACACTTCAAATGTCTGACTGCTTTCCCAGAATTTAGCCCCAGTTTTGACTGGAAGTCTCAGTACAGTGGTAGGCTCTGAAGGATTTCTTGCCCATCTCCTTGAAGACGATGTTTTGCAGCATACACAAAAAACAGCCTTGTCATTTATGTCCTTGGCATTATTGATTTCAGTCTTAGCTTTAAAATAGAACTGAAATACTGTGGAAGTATAAAAAATTGGTAAGGCTTTTTTCCTCTGTGCTGGGTGAAAAGACTGTCTCCCAGTTTCAGCATGCACAGCCTGATAATCTCTTCTGAGGTCGAAAGTGGGTCTTGGGAGGTTAGGAGACTCCTGCGTTCTTTGTAAAGTCTTCTAAACACCTCAAGCTACATCATGGTAAAGTGTGTGGTGAAACTCAAGCTGCTCTCCATAGGTCCACAAAGAAAATGTAAACTACCAAAATTGCTGAGAAAGGATGGGCTCATGGCAATGGCTGTGCACTCCAGCATGGCAGTGTTGAGTTTTCTCCTCTTTTAGTAGGAACTTCATGTAAAAACACAGATAATTGCCTGTGTAATGTATCATAGGTAACAAATTTAGCCTTCCAGTACCTAAAGGGGATCTACAGGAAAGCTGGAGAAGGACTTTTCACAAGGGCATTTAGTGACAGGATAAGGGGTAATGGCTTTAAACTGAAAGAGAGCAGGTTTAGATTAGATACCAGGAAGAAATTCCCTATTCAAAGGGTGATGAGACACAGGAACAAGGTTCCCAGAGAAGTCATGGATGCCCCATCCCTGGAAATGTTCAAGGCCAGGCTGGTGGGGCTTTAAGGCAGCTGGCCTAGTGGAAGTTGTTCCTGCCCATGGCAGGTCAGAACTAGAGGATCAGAACTAGATGATCTCTAAGGTTCCTTCCAATCCAAGCCATTCTGTGATTCTATAAATTTCTGTAGATTTCATAGGCTATAGTAGCCCACATACAAAATAGTACTGCTTTTCTTCTGGCCTTTGTTTCACTGATTTAAATTTAAAACCTTCAGAGCTGGGACCATCATTGTGATTTGTGTGTATGTAGGTTCTTATAAAGGGCTTACAGTCTCATCTGGGTTGCAGAGAGATTGCTGCACCACAAATATTTACCAGTTATTGACAATAATTATTCCTTCATTGAGATGCACCGAAACATGGCAAAGACTGTTTTGGGAAAGAAAAGCTTGCAATCAGTTGGCTGAATTCTTCGTACTGGCCTGCATAACAATGCAAAGTGGAATTATTTTGCTTTACATAATTGTTCTTGTAACTAAGGAAACTTCACAACAGCTGCTGATTTATTGTTAATTTTTTTGCTAGTTAAATTTTCTAGAAGAAACAAAGAAAGTAAGTTTGGGGAAACCAGAAGATCAAACTGGGCACATTAATTATTTTTCTCTCTTTTCTTTATAACTGAGATACCCTGCATGCCTCAGCAAATTATTGTTGAAGCTTCTGAAGTATTAACATAAAAAGCTTTAATTGAAAATACGTCTCCTGAGAATTTCAATTCTTTAGCTGTGGGCTCAGACCTCCAAGATTTTCATACATATTGCTGAGGGCTAGTGCATTGGGGCATACAATCTTCAGCAGTGGATGATGCAAGTAATTAATTATTATAAAAAGTGCTCAGTGGTTGGATTCCCCTTCCCACTGAGCTTGGTAAAGCACCAAAGCAGATATGTTCTTGTCCCAAAGAGCCTTCTTCTTATTAGCATGAAATATGGGGAGAGAAAAAGATGCCAAAGCTGAGCAGAGCAATGAGGATAATTTTTTATGATAATCCTCACAGTATCTTCGTTCTCAAATATTTTTCTAGTTTTTCTTTATTCTTAACTCTTAGCTCTTCTTAAAGTAGTGAGGCTTATGACATTGTACCAGCTTTCTCTCAGTATGCCTGCATACAGTATCTCAAAGATACCATGTTTCCCAAAGTTTCAGAACTGAGAAAGTCTGAGAAGAGCAGAGACTTAGTTTTTGTCTCGTGTAAAGAGAAAAGCAGGAACAAGAGAGGCAACCTCAGCATGTAGCTGTTGGGAAATTTGCTATAAAAATGTGTCTTGGAAAAGCTATACATGTTTGGACCGGGTTTTTCAAAAGGGATCAACAAAACATCTGGACATGGAAATAAGAAAACTTTTTTAATAATTAAAAACTCACTGGCCTATTTTTTAAGTCTTATTTTATTTAAGCTCATAAAAATTTGGATCCAAATGGAGTAAAATTTTAAGGGCTGAGCTCTGAAACTTTCAACAGGGTTCCCAG
Source organism: Xenops minutus (assembly GCA_035221455.1). Classification (NCBI taxonomy): domain Eukaryota; kingdom Metazoa; phylum Chordata; class Aves; order Passeriformes; family Furnariidae; genus Xenops; species Xenops minutus. The sequence goes on from JAWWEE010000001.1 coordinate 49,254,553, forward strand.
CAGGAGCTTCTGGGTTCAAACACTGTTGAAACCCGAATTGTTCCAGATGACCAAATAGACACTGATCTGCTCTGAAAAGTCATTAAGATGACCAGACATCCTCATTCATCTGGAATGTTGGTCCTCATCCTTGCAGCCCAGAGGCTTTTTTCAGGGGCTGTTTTAAAGCAAATTTCTCCCATTTTCTTCCTCCATTCCTTAGGAGAAGAGCAAAGGATAGACATATCTCCCTAATGGACATAACTGAAATTATCTTCACCAGAAAATCTGGATCAGGAAATATTTTAACAATGGGATTTTGATCTCACCCAGAGGTCTGAACCTCCAGTAGTAAGTAAGACTAAAGCCATGCCCTAGATGTCCCAATGATGTTTTTCTCTCTAATTCATGTACTGTAGAGGAATATTTTATGATGCCTGAAAAGATAACAGAAAGAGCAGTTGTCAGCCATCAAATGATGTTTTTTCTAATGAACTTCCTCAGGAATCAATACTAGCCATGCATCTTAGCAAAGAATTTTATCACCATTCTGGAAGTAAACCACAAATAAAATTTCACAGATGAGTTGTAATGAAAGCAGGTCAGCCACTTTAAAAACGTGAAGTACTTAGTGACTGCAGGAAAGGATCACTGTAAAAATCTGTTTCATTCTAGGGAATTCAAGGCTTTGTAGCTAGAAATAGGAGCCGTGAAAACTATGTGGAAATCATCAAATAGCTAATAAGGAACAACACTGTAATGAAGAAGGCTAAAGCAGTTAACAGACATTGGACAGGAATGGAAGAATGAGGGGTGATTTCTGTTTTGCATGTGGCATTATGAAGACTTATATGGGAAGGCTGCATCCTCTAGGCAGTATTTTTAGAAGATCTGAAAAACTGGAAAGCTCCAGAAAGATGCATGAGGAAAGGACAAAGGGTTTCGCCTAGGAGCTTCAGCAAGGGACAGTTTGGCTAGGCTGAAGGAAATGTGTTTTTTTGTTTGTTTTTTTTTTACAGTGGTGGTAGTGGTAGAAATCTTTGAGGAAGTAGATGGGTTTTTTTGGTTGGTTGGTTGGTTTGGTTTGTATTTTTTTTTTGCATTGGTTACCTGTCAACATTCTATCAAGTGGTAGGATTTAGGCATGGTAGACATCTTCAGTCAAGTTCAGAGGCTGGGGCTGTGTGATCCAGGAGACAAATCTGATTTAATCCTTCTTGTCTCATGCAGGTATGCATATTTGTAACACCCAGCTCTCACAGGACACTTTTTATCCACAGGCCATGGAGCACTTTACAAACAATTTTTTTGTCAACTCCTCTGTTTCTTTTTCATAGAAATTGAAATGCAGAGAAGTGACAGAGTTCTCTAAGGCCAGGTGTGGGAATAGAGCCCATGCTCTCTCAACACCCCTGCCTTGAGCTGCTCACCTGACTTCTATTCTCTCTTAGCAATACCGTATCTGTTGCAGCAGCTTTCAGCCCAGTTATTATCAACTGACTATTTCAATTTTTAAAAATTAGTGTAGCTCAACTACCCATTGCAGATCAGTACTGGATCACAAATGATATCCCACTGCAAAATGGGTAACATCAGTACTGTGTCAAAAGGAGGGTTTTCTCTGAAACCAGAAGCGAGCTGGACAGATCTTATTAGAAGGCAGCACCCAACACAAATGCCAAAGCTCTGATCCAAAGCAGCTGGTAGCTCATGATTATGGTAAATATCCAAATATAATTCAAGCTCTATAGGGATATGAGATGTTGATGAGAACAGTGAAGGTTAGAAGGGTTACATTTAAGGGACGAGACTATGCTTAGCTTTCTTTCCAGTTCTGTTTTTAACTTGTAGTGTAAACATGAACCAGCATTTTAACCTTCCTATAGCTGTATTTTCACACTGATGAAATGTGAATAATATTTCCCAGGTTTTAGGAAGCTCTTTGAAATCCTTCCCTTGTAAGGCATCAGAGGTCAGTAACTGTGTTTGTTGTTTGGTTGTATTTTTCCACAACAATCCATAGAGAAGCAGTGGGTAATAAAAGGCAATTAGTTATCTTAAATATGTAGCTCATAAATATCTAGAACCAAATAATGCAAGAGAGATTCAGATTTATTGAAGACCATGGGAATAATGGAACATGCTGCAGTTTTGTACTTGATGTATTTATTTTAATAGAAATGTGGTGGTTTAATTTGTGTGTATGAAGTATGCCTGACATTTTCTGTTGATTTTAAACTGTATGATATAATGGAACAATATTTCTCTTTCTGCTGTTTTTGAAACTTAATTTTTCCAATTTTAGATGTGATCACCTGGGACGCACTGAAGCTCTTTGCTAGAACCATTTTGTTCAGCTGCTCTTATAAAACTCCTATCAGTTCTTGTCTATTACAAAAATGTCATTGAAGTTTGTGAGCTTTAAAAGGCATATGTACTTGAGATGAAAAAGAAATACCATATAATAACAAAAACAACAATAAAGCACAAAGTGGAAACAGTAGAGGTACATTGTATACTTTTTGCAATAATATGCCAGAGACTAATGGCTTAATATCCTGAGGATGAGCTGAAGTTCAACATTTTGAAGATAACTTATCATTTTCTGCAATTTTTTCAAAGTAAAATCTTAAAAAGGTACCCAGCAGGCTTATCAAAAATTGACTTGAAGATGAGATAGCTATAAAGTTCCTTTTGCATTGTAGTCAGTGAACCAGGACAAGACTAAGAAAATAAGTCCAAGACCTGTACACAAAGTGTGTACAAAGTGTGTTTAGCTTCAGTGATTACTGGGACTCTGAACCACTGTCATCCCATTAATTGTTAACTTGGATAAATACGCTTCAGGCTAACTCAAAATTTTTTTTAAAAATTAGAATGCTTATAGTGGCTTCTGGGACATGCCCTAAATATTAAAATTCTTATGTGGTGTGTAGAGATGTATGGTGGGATCCTTCAGGGTAGTCCAAGCCACGACTGAAGGACTGTCTGGTTTGCTTTGGAGGTTGTGCACTTCAAGATCACTTTGAGAGTCCCTTGGCTGAGAACAGTATCTGTGTTGTAGAGTGCATGATGCCACATATAAATGCTCTGGTCCTAGAGCCATCACTGCAAACTTTGCACCAATTTGGATGGACGTAGAATTGGGGTCCTCCATGAGCTCAGACAATACATTGAACAATAAATATTTTTAAATCAGTGGTTTGTGAATGCTGTCTACTTCTACAAACTATGCAAGTGCATTTGACTGTTTTTTGCATGAACTAAAAGTGAAAATTAATGTATTCTTTAAGGCTCTGACTTGTTTTCTCTCCTAGGTGAACTGGAGAGCTCTTACTGGGACTGGGATGATTGCTGGTACCGCTGTGCCCAGAGCTATGGGACAAAGGAAGGAGATGCTAATGCTACACTAAAAGAATGATAAATTAATCTTGTGATACATTATAAAACACTAAGTTAAGAAATCTATAAAGGCATAATAAGTTAAAAAAACAAAACCATTTCAATTTATATTTACAGGGTGTCAGTGCACACAGCATTCTAGATGGTCCACTCCAGTGTTAAAATCTGGAGTTTAACTACTCAAAAAAGCAATTATGGTTTATAAACTCTATTTTTTCCTTTCTTAGAAACTCAATTTTTCTTGGTCCATCCAGCATACCTAGGGAATTTCTGCATATGTGGATGAACTCTCTTGTGTATCTTGTTTTCCATTACTCAATCACCACCTACAAGCTTCTTTACTGGAATTTTTTTTGTAATCAGTAATGGAATAGTTAATAATTATTGTGTGTTACTTGTTATGTAAGTTTCCCTCTTGCTTTCTTTTATTCTGATTTAGCAAATATTGTTCCACTAGGAGATACAATGTGACTGTGAACAATGTTTTTTTCATTTCTAACCTTATTAGTATTGATTTACTAATTGTATACTGAATTTCGTCCAGTGAATTTATTACCATGGTGATTCTTGTTCCTTCATGTTAGGGAGTGTATTTCTTTTCAAGTTCAACATATGAAAAAGATATGAGAAAGCATTCTGATTGAAATCAGTCAGTGAAAAACAAAATATATATATACATATATATATATATATATATATATATATGATAGTGAAAAATATCAAGATACAAGTATTTGAAAACAAACAATGGTAGAACAATATGCATATACTATGAAAGCCCAATTTTTAAACCTCTATCTTAACATGAAGATTCAATAATCCTTAGTGTATATTAGTGGAATGATCTCCCTGGTCATGTAGAGAAGCATATATGTTGAATACTTCTCTTGGCAGCCTCTTTGGCCTGCCTTACATTGCCACTTCTAAAAAATTTGCTAAACAACAATTCTCTAAATCAAAAAAGAACCCTCAGCAGCTCAGGGTACCTCATCTTAATCACTGAAAATCGCCAGAGCTTGCTGTGAGATTGATAGCTTTGAAGCAGCCTGCACAGGTGAAGAGTCTCAATTAACTGTGCTTTGAAGCTTGAGATTGTTCAAATGATGTCATATTCATATCCCTTGTATGATTATGAATGCTTCTTTTCCCTTCAATATGTAATCATTTTGATTTCAGTTATCTGAAATCAAGGGTTTGTATGTGAAAATAAGATGTCTCCTTAGCTTTGAGAGCTTTTCCAATGTTACATTTCCCTACAGTCCAGTTAGATTGTGCTGGGTGTGCAGTGGGATAACTTCCACCTCCTGCTGGGAAGGGTGGAAGAAGAGAAAACTAAGACATTATAAATTTTCTGATTTCTTCTCAAACAATGGAACACCAGATGAGAATTAGGGTCTTAAATTTCATAACTATCTGCCCTAGATGTCAAAGTTATCTGAGGGCCTCAAAATGTTTTTTTTTTGTTTTTTTTTTTTTTGATATTGATGGTTGGTTCACCAGCTCTTTTAGAAAGAATTGCTTTTGAATCTTATGCTCCCAAGAGACTAGATCTTTATACTGTCCAGATGGGCTTTGTCTTCTTGTCCATGCTGATCACTATTGCTTTTCCCTTAAGCTTCAGGAGACACAAGCCGAAAGTCTCAGCATGCTAAGCCATGGTTGGACCTGTATGAAATTCAGGTTTATCAGAACTGGCAGGGCAATTTTCAAAGGCATTCAATGTGATGAGACTGAACAAAATCCAAAAGCATTACAGAAATAGTAATGAAAGTGACAACAAAAGTAATAACAGGAAGATATGTCAACTAATGTAATTTCTGGTATGGAGAGATGTTCTATTTTTCTCATCTCAGTCATCGTTCCAAACAGTTAATCAGGAGATGGAAGAAGGGCATACACACAGCCTAGTTTCAAATGTTTGGCTCTCTAATATCCTCATCCCAGGGATACTGAGCATTTTTTCTGCTTTCTGTGCAACAGTTTTTCCAGCTCAAATCATAAAGAAATGGCAATTAGGCATCACTATTGAATTTTCTCTTCTCCTGCTCTTGAACACCAGCACAGAGTATGCAAAACAAAGAATGAAAAGTGGGAATTGTCTTGCTAGTAATGGAGCAGGCAGGTGGTAACCACACTTTCAGTTCCTAATGTGTATGGGTGATGGAGAAAGACTATAATCATCCAAGTCAGAATAAAGTGCCTTTCCACAAACCAATCACTGAATGATGCAAACCCATGGTTGCCTGGCGATGTTTTTAAGCTTTTGATACTGCTAATTTGTTACGTATTTTTCACACAGCACCATTCTTAGATAATTACTGTAGTTGGTGCCATAGAAAGGAATCTTTAAATGGTATGTATTAGACGTTTTGCTGATGAGATTGCCTGCTAGCAATCTTCTTATTGTCCTGTGATGATTCCAAGTGATTTTTTATGGACCATGAGCATAAGCTGGAAGCCTAGGAGTATTGGATCAGAGTTCTGATTTTGGCAACAGCAAAACATATTGCATGATGTTATGTGAATGGCAAAAATGCACTGAATTGCCATGTCACTGGCTGTTCAGTGGAGAACTGACAAGAAATGATGCTTACCTCAAGCAGATGCTGTTAGGCTGTATTATTGTAAAGGATGGCAAAAGTTTCTGCAGCCAAGCTGCAAGCATACGCAGATGGTTATCTAGGCAATTTATTAGTTTTCCTACAGAAGGTACCGACAGCCTTCCTTTGGCAGGTAGTTGTCACTTGAGCTATTGTTGCTTTGAATTTCCTCACCTGCCAAATGCTGCTATACTTTTAATGAGCATACTTCTAAAAATAAAATTAATTTTTCCACTTTTTTTCTTGTCATATGCTTCCACCTCATTTTACTTTTCTTTCTGCCATCCAAATCTCATCTTGTCATATCTCCTTTTTTTCCTTTTCTCACGTCTGTTTTTTTTCTCGTCTCTCTCTTCTTTATATTGTTTGCTTTCTCTTTTCCTTCACATTATTTTGTCATCTCTTCCTTTCTTGTTTTTCACCTTCAGTCTTTTTTTCTACCACTAAATTGTCTCCTTCCTTTCTACTCAGTACGTTAATAAAACATATGACCATTCTAATGTTTTCTGTCTCTGCTCTTCAGGCTTCTGAATTACTGTTATAGTTCTACCAAAACTTAATTACCACATCAAAGAGGAGCTGTCCTCATTTAGGCAAGATTTCAGCCTTTCCCGATTTTTTTTAACACGGTTGACCTAATTATAAGTCCCATTTAAAATTATGTATCTATAGAAGCAAGTAGGAAATTTTTCAAGTTGTTGCCAGGATATTGAACATATCCTACACAGAATTTGAGAAATATGAAAATGTCAGAAGTTTTATTTAAACCATGTCTTTTATAAAAAACTTGCAAGTGAGTTGTAGGTGTTGAAATAATACTGATGGTTAGATGTAATAACATCTGACTTTTATGGCAATAACACATTCTTTCCCTACTGAGTAAATATGTCTATTTTAATATAATAAGCAATAATCATGTGTCAGGACCTGCAATCCCTACACTTTATGACAGTGGTCATTATTTTATGATCAATTTGCAGCAAACCCATGTTTTTTCATCACATACTTTTTATGGCTTCCTTGTTCCTATTGAGGTAAATTGACTTTCCACAGAGGCCTCATAAGAACTGTATATAGTAAACTGGTGAGTGCTATGATTTTTCTTCTGTAAGTATAAGTTGTTACATTCTCCAACTACAAAGTCTTTGTATATAAGCTTATGCTATAACTACTTGTTATTTTAACTCTCAATCAGTACAGGTCCTTTCCATCCCTTCCAACATCATTTCTGAATGAGATGACGAGTCTACAGTTATTACATCTGTTAAAATTAAGATTGCCAGTAAAATGAAACTTGTTAACAATCGCACTGATTAGTAAAGAAGAAGAATAATTGACTTAGAAAAATGGCAAAGTCAAAACTGCCTGGGAATTGTAATCGAGAGGACACGTCCTTCCCAAATGCACAGGGGTACTCAGGCTGTTGTAGCTTGTTTAGCACATATTAAAATTTCTTTTGCAGGCAGGATATTCTGGGCTATGTGTCACGTAAGAGACCAGCATGTTGGGATCTTCTTGACCTTAAAAACTATAGGCAGCAGCTTCTGTCAACTTAATTCTGCTGAATTGGATGAATAAGCAGAGAATTTATTACTGCAACCAGTTTCCTTAATCCCTAGGAACAGGTGGATTCCTCAAAGATATGTCTTAAAACTCCACAACATAACTTTAGTGTATAAGTAAGACAGGCTGGGATGAGGATGAAGTACTTTACCTGTTCCCTTCCTCTGCAGCTGAGCTCCACAGGGCAGTAAGGATCCTGCCTTGCATATTTGCAAGTCTCTGAGACAATGACTTATAAAATTTTTCAGACCTGTTGTAGCCTCTGCCTAGGATTCATTCATCTCTATGAAAAAAAGGTAGAAGGGTTGGGTTTTAATTTTTTTTTAAAAAAAATTAACTGCTTTTTATCCGGAATGGCTGGAAACCAAAGGTTGAATGTGGAAGAAAATGAGAACCAACTGAATAATATTCCAACTCTGCAAACACTAACTTTGAGTAGACTACGTTAGGGTATGTTGTCCATCACAGTTTCCACAGGTACAATAGCTGTTTAATAAGGAATGCTCTAAGAAGGTCATATTCAGGAGAAAGGCAGCTGTGCCATATATGTGTTTGTGGCTAATTTAGTTGCATAGCAAATATTACTTTGAATAGAGGGAGATTATGATGTTATAATGCATGTTGCTTTTGGTGGTCACAGTAGGATCCCTGTGTCTTCCAATGTGCCAAATCAATAAATCAGAGATTGAACAAGCTTCACTGAATATGTTTCTTGGCTCTGGTTCATTTTCTCATGAAGTCCTTGGGCATCTGTTTACTGCCTCCATCTCAAGGGGGAGCAGATCACTAACGTAAAAGAGCATTTTCGTGCCAAATAGCCTGAAGCCAAATGGATCTAGATTACGTATGGATTAAGAATTAACAAGCAGAATACTGATTTCTTGAACGGTAAAACCTGACAGAAATGGGTCGTCATTTGACTGGAGTGTGCAGGTAAAACAATTATTTAAGTGTGCAATGATTCATTTCAAGATGACATTCAGAACATATAAATTTGATTCTTTTCAGTGTTTTCTAGCTCTTTTTCCATGTGATTGCTAATGTAATGTGTATTCTAATGAAGGAAACCACTCCAGAAATGGCTGCTTTGGGTCTTATGTTTTATCTGTGATCACAGGGTTTGCTCCATATCTTTCAGGGTGATGACTAATTAAGCTCCAGTTATTACAGTAAAGCAACCACTATTGACTACTGCCTGGTAGCTGTTTGTCCTGAGGTTGGAAGATCTTTGTGTTATCTTGGCATATACATTTCAAGCTTTTCCTCTATTCTTGGCCCCTTAGCAAAAATGAGTGCTAATATGGAAACAACATATTCCCTTATAGTAGCAACATTCTGATCATCACACATGGCAGCAGGAAGACTAATAGAAAACAAACAAACAAACCAAAACATAGGCAGCAAAATTGCATAAATTTTATAAAACCACCTTCTCTTTTACAATGTAAGATGTATGTCAATAAAAGTAGGCCCTTTGCTTGACAATAAAGGTAGCCCCTTTTCTTGATAGAAAACTGGCAGATTTTTCAAGAAGTAGATAGCTAAATGTCTTTCATTAAATACCATAAAAATAAATAGCTTTTTGGTATAATTTTGTGCAGTAGCAGATTAGCTGTGGGAAGCAACTTATGCAAGAAATGATACTGCATATTATGGGAGCCATTAAAGCAAATGTTGCTACTATTCCATTAATTTAAATTGGAAATTAGTATTTTGGAGAACCATTAAGAGACTTTGCTTCCAGCAAACACACAAGGACACTTCTTTTAGAAACTAATAATCTTGGACTGTTCCAAGCAAAATACCATTTGGGAGACTTATGGTCATAGTGAGCACACTCATTTTCCATTGGCTCACCATCGGCTGGAGGTGTTCAGCAGCCCCCAGTGAAGCATTAGGTAGCTGCAGAAATGGGGCCTTGTGCTCCAGAGGTATGTCTGGGACATAAGTGTTTTCAGAGATGAGTCAAGCTATTCATGGAAGTTTCCAGGAATGAGCAATTTTTGGTAGTGTGATAATCCTGATTACAGAAGCATTGTGTTTACTTCTTGGATTTTAACAAGTCCCAGTTCAGCACAATGGTGTGTGACCTTCCCAGAAGAGTTCAGTTTTAAAATACTGTCTTAAAATATAGTCTGTCTTTTTTATTAACTAGTATGAAAAAGAGCTCTTTCAGTGCATGGAGATGAACTCTGGGAGCAGACAGTGGATATAATAACACAACAGAGAGAGCTCGTAGGCATGCAGTGCAGAATTTATCATTGCTTCGAATTAAATCTTGAGTTTCTTCATGATAAATGTGAGATAATGCAATAGTGTTTAAATAATTAATGCAACTGAATGCATTTTACAACAGCATTTCTGCTATTTCTTGACTGCTTGTAGTAAAATAGCATCCATAAGCTAGAAGTGTACTGTGATAGATACTGTGCAAACATGTGAGAAAAATTGAGTTCCTTTTACATATGCATTTTCTTTTTACTGATGAAGAGGAAAACAGTTTGCTCAGAGAGCAAGTGGAATGTGCCTCCCTGGAAGTATTCAAAGCTCAACTGGATACGGCCCTGTGCAAATTGCTCCTAGTTTGAAGCCCTGAGCAGTGGGTCTAGAGGTCCCTCCCAATAAGAATATTGTGTGATGCTACTCTATACTCTGCACTATAGATAATTACACACTTATATTGTAATGTAAGGGGCATATGAGAAAATGCTTTATATATATTGTGTTGCACAGAAGGTGTTTGAGGTGTTTGGGAACAGTCAGAACTCATTTTTCTCTTTACCCAGTGACACTGATCATATTCCTTGACTCGTCTCACAAACTCAGTTCCAATCAGGCTGAATGAACTTTTACAGAATAAACTTCTTAAGGTGCAGAAAACAGAGCAAGCTAGCAAAAAAAAATTCACCTCAATCACCTCTCAGCTGCAGCTGGATTTTTTTTTCCCATTTGTGGCTTAAACATGGCTGTAAACTCTTTGTTTTGCTGTGTCTAGGGTTTTGGATTTTTTTTCAGTGACACTTCCTGCTCACATGAATATGCAGCAAAATAAAATCAGGGTGAAGAGAAATGTGCCCTTGACCTCAGGTATGATGAGGTTCTGTCATGAGGCAGTGCTGTGTCCCACAGATGCTTTCTGTGTGTGTTTGCACTAGTTGGAAGGACCCGCTCCATATGCATTCCCTTCAAAAGATCAGGGTGGTAAGATCAGAGAAACACCAGATGATAAGCGATGCTCTTGGATTTGAAATTGTTGTATCTTCCAGATATAATACCAACAGTATTAGTTCTCCTTCCCTACTTGGCAGACATTTTATGCTGAATGTAGCCAAGAAAATACTGTACAATGCATGGAGAAGACTGTATTCTAAATATCTTTAGGACCATCAGGTTAGTTTTGTGTTAATGCCTGGACTGTTGAGGAAGAAGCAGAAAGTTGGAATAGTGTGTGAAAAAAGTAATGAAAACACTTCCATCACTACTTAAAACAACTGTTTTGTTTTAGATTGCCAAAACAGATTTGCCATTATTTTTCTCCATTGCTTTGGGGAATACAGAAAACCAACTTTTTAATGCCAACTATAGTTTTCATTGAATTTGTTGCATATTGAGAAAAACTCTATGAAGTTATTCCTTCTAGTAATTCTCTCTAATGGAGTAGAACTGTGAACACTTCTCAAGACTTGAGAAAATCCTTCTACAGTTGCAAGAAAGGATGTAGAAACTTATACCCTTTCACCATCATTGATTAGAGACACTGGATCTCCCTTGTGTGTTTCCCTAACTCCAGTAAATATACAGATGTGTTGCATGAAGTTGAATCTCTTCAAGGTCACTGGAAGCCATGGGTTTCACACTGTTCCTAGTTCAGTCTTATAGGAGTACACCTCAACCCATTTGGCATTGGAGGAGAATCCATATTCTCTCTGGTTAGGACATAAAGTTACAAATATGAGACTTTTTCAGGCTGTCTTTTTGCTACTCCTCAAAATATTCCTCTTAATTGCTTGTTTTGTGCTGACAATGAATATATTTAGTATCTTGTATGTTACATAGAAACAAATTTATGGTTCCCACAGCTCTAAAACAGATGGCCAAAGTTAGGTGGCATTAGTTAGACTGGAATCAAAGTTTTCTGCAAACACTACTTGTTTCCTATTATTTGTCACAGAAACAAGGGCTTTATGCTCTGATGAATTAGAGGAAAAAAGCAAAACTGCAGAACATAATGAAAAACTCCTAAAAAATGCACAGATGACATTTTAATCTCCAATAGGTTTCCCTATTGTAAATCAAAACAAATAGAAGAGTTTACAGAGAGTGTTTCTTGCTGTGGCTTAGCTATTAAAATTAATGGGACTATAATACTCTTCAAAAACTTGAAAATGGAATTTATCTTATACTCTTTGGGTGTAAAGAAATGTATCAGGCAGACTATGTCTTTTAAAAGCTTCTATTGTAATGAATGTGGTATTCATTATTTTTTCTAGACAAGTTTATTTTGCAAAAAGAAAATGAATACAAATGGGTTATTGAAAGTCAATTGTGAATTCACTTAATATTTTGAAAGGATAAGAAAAATGTTTTGGCCATTGCAAGATAAAATGGATATCTATAATATTTCAGAGAGATGGTTATACAACACAGGCTGATGTCTTTCCTGTCCCTTACTACAACTTGCCAAGTTGCTGAGTACCTGCACTGTGGCTTTTTAACCTGTCTTAGCCATTCAGTGCAGCAGCCTTCTTCAGAAGCGCGCTGATGAAAGGCTTGTCTGCTTTCAGGTTCTGGCTGGCACAACACAACTTTCATTTTCACACTCTTGCTTTTCATCCAGGCAGGTAAGGAAGGAAGGGAATGGAAGTTGTGTTTGTCACCTCATTTTGAGCTTTGGCAGGTGGAAAGGGAGAGTGCCTCATGGGCTGGAGGACAGCAGTTAGCTATTTGCTCCCTGGGAGAAGATGGGAAATAGACCCTTTCCTAAGTCTTGTGCTCCATGCAGTTCTCACACTTGCTCACAGTTTAAAATGCATCCTGTCCCACATAAAGCTGCAGAGATTGGTGGTGTGGAAGGAGGGGGCAGGGAGACAGCAGGGCAATAAGAGCAGTGTGGAAAAGGTGACATAGTCAGAAAGTGGCAAAAGACAATTTTCTGTAGGCAATTAACATTTTGAATGATTTAGTGTGAATAAATGAACACTGGGGGCCCAGTCATGTAATACAAAGAATGTAAAGAAGGTCCCTGACTGTTAAAGCTTCTTCTTGGTCTTGGAGTCTGCTTTGTGGCATTGGGGGTGAGAAACTGTGCTTCAGCATAAACTTCTCCAGCAACACTCAGCTGTGTGTAGGCTTGAGAAGTGCAATGGCAGAACTACATAAATCAACCAGTTTGATGGTTCAGGGCTAAAAAGGTACAGAAGAATCACTGGCTTATATCTATCAGAAAAAAAATATCCACCACCTTTTATTCTTTTGCCACTGAACAGAATGTGCCATATGTAACAAAATCTAAGGAATGAGGCCATCAATTCACAACAACAGTGAAGGGGATGTATGCCTTTGTAATGTTCCAGTGGCTGAGCCTAATGAGAAAAACCCAATGCACCTTCAAATCCCTCCAGCATTGAAGAATATCTCCCCTCTCTTCCCCTCCTAGAAGAACAGCTCCAACATAATGCTACTGTGTATCCCAGGTGGGCTGCTCTCATCTTCTCAGAGGTATTCCATAGGATATAACAGGCACCCACAGCTACTGAGGTAAGATTTGGAACTCACATATTCTTCCTTTTAGGTATGTGTCTTATTTACTGGGTCACAGGAAGAGGTAATATCTAGGTTATGTGGAAGATGGATCCCCTAGATAGTAGTTACTGCTTTGGCAAAAGGAAATCTGTTTTATCAAAGTGGAACAGTTTAAACAAAGCAAGATATCTCAATGTGAGCCTCATCTTTTTGTCTGAAAATTCAATAAAAACTGTTCAGAAACTGCTCAGTATTTCTGGTTAAAAAGCTTCTCAGATATTGCCCTCTGGGCTTGTCTTCCTTTAACCATAACACTTTCCAATGTTGCTGTTAATAAAGTGTTCTAAAGGTAGCCAAACAGCATTATTTATGTTTGGCAGAGGTCTTCTTTTCAATTATACATTTCCTATTATTCATTTTGCATTACAGTGAACAGTGAAAGTTTGAAGTTGTGTGTTCACAATGTTGCAACAGCAGGAATAGGCAAAAATGATCTTCCTGTGAACGTTGTACTATTATCAGACATCAGCTTCCCAGAACCCCACTGTGACTTACATAGAATCACAGAGCCCTGTCAAACCCGACCTTGAGCACTTCCAGGGTCTGGGCATCAACCACTTCTATGGTCAACCTGTTCCAGTGTTTCAATACCCTCATTGTTCTAACAGGTCCACAACGGGTGTTACTATATGCTACTCACCTTAGAGGTTGCTCTGATTCTTCCTAATTTCTATCTTCCTTTGAAAATAATTGTCTCCAGGTCTCCCATGTTCTCCCCCAAGCCATTCCTCCTGTGCAAAACACTCAGCACATCCAGCTCAGTGCTGCTTTCCCAGCTCAGTACTGCTTTCCCAGCTCTGTAGCCACAGGCTTCAAGGGGCACTGGGCTGCCAGGGGGCTCCCAGTCCCCTTTGGCACCAGCTGCAGTAATGCCTACCCTCCAGGTCTTGTGATGTGATGGTAGCTATGCAGCTGTTTAGTCCTATAGTTCCCCCTAGTCCCCCTAGGAAACTGAATCTGTCCTGCCAGTCATGAAATCATGGAATTCAAGACGGCCAGTGGCTCACCAGGCATGCCAGGATGACCTCCATAAAGATGCTTTACTATTCACTCTATTCTCTTAAACGTTAGAGAAAAGCAATACAGCAATTACTACATGCACTGAAACACGGGAAGGACATTTGATCTGTTTGTGCATGAGCAGAATTAAAGCCAGAGTATGAATCACGGGACTTCTGAGCTACAGCCCAACTTGTAGGAAACAACACTCATCTAGATTTCACAATTACCATTGATGGAGAAGCCAGCACAAACATGTTTTCAATGGATAAGTATTCCATTGTTTACTAGGTAAACTTGTCTAGATGCAGCTTGCAGCAACAATAAACCTTTTCTTTGCAGATCTCTGCTGGTTTGCTCTTGTCTGTGCAGATACTTAGACTGTGATCACCTTATGGCCACCCTTATTTTCTTTTTTTTTCAGCTATGCAATTTGAAATACTTGAGTTTTCATTCAATTTTCTTGTCTTCTCATGCATTTTAATTTCCTCAAACTTTTTGCAGTCAATTTCCTTCTTGAACTTCACATATCAGTCTGTAGCTGAATATTCCAGGAGCAGTTCTGGCAATGCCAAATAGAGCAGAGAGCTCCCACAAGATAGGCAGTTTTCTGGACAGTGTTGAAGACCAGCCCACTGGACTTTTTCCTCCTTTAGGTGTTCTCAGATCTCATCGTGCTGTAACATGAGCTGTTATAACCTGCGGAAGCTATCACCTGTTAGCTGAGCACAATTATTCAGGTTCTTATATTTTTCTGTGCAGTACACCCCACCAGCTTGGCCTGCTAGTAAGTTCACATCCCCAGAAGTTCATGCACAGTGTTTCCCCAAATTTCTCCATACTAAGCAAGCTGGAATGACTCCTCACCTTGGAATAAGGACAGTAGATTGTCAGCTTAGTCTTTGCATAGGATTCTTAAACAAATTACTCTTCATGTAGATACTGGGGGCAATATACTGATTGAAGCAAAAATTTCCTCTGTTTACCTTAATTTTCTTTTCTGAGCCCAGTGATCTGCTAGCTGTTCAAAACTGAAAGAAACAGAGAAACCAAGTCCTATTTGAAGGTAGAGCAACAACCCTTACAGCTAGAGGAGAAGACTATTATATGCCTTGTGTACATAGAACATTTGACTCCACATTACGTTCCTTCAAGCAAAGAAGGGAAAATGATCTGGATGAAACATCTGTGATGTAGGTGCAAAAAATGTTCAGAAAATTTTATTCACAAAGTCATTGTCGGTTTTTCCCTGCCAGAGGAGGAGGAGGAGGTATTGACTGCTGCTCTGCAGGTCTGCCAGCAACTGACCCTAATCAGTGAAGTAATTGAGCAGAGACCACATTTTTCATTTTGCAGATGATATCAAGCTTGGAGGGACTGCAAGGTTACCAGTGAACTGGCTCAGGCTTCAGAGTAGTCCTGACAGAAGTATGAAAACCTCTGACCTTCCCTTTTCATGCCGATTTAGTTCAACAGAGGCAGGCACATTTGACTGAGAACAAATCAGAAAAGGAGGCGAATGATTTGGCAGCAGCTCTGCAGAAAGCGATCTGAGAATCACAGGGATGAGAAGAAGAACATGAATCAGCATTGTGCAAAAAAGGCAAACATCATATGGAGATCTATAAATAGGAGTGTTAAATATAGGCCAGTTAAAATAGCCCCCCTGCTCCACTTGGCACTTTAGAGGACTTAGCTGGCATAAAGCAGTTCCTGACTTTGTAATTACCAAACGATTCAAGGATTTTTATTTTTTTTTTAATCAATAGAGGAGAAAACTGGAAAGATAATATGAAATTCATGGAATTAAGAAGAATCAAAGGAGTTTACTGTATTAGGTCTTGATGCATGTCCTAATGATAAGGATAGTGAACACTGGCAGGCAGTACTGTCCATGAGGTTATGGAATCTCTGTTGTTGGATGTTTTAAAAATAGGTTGGACCAAACTGATGTTAGGACTCTAGCTTATAAAGGAGGTGATCCTACCCTTTGGCAAGAGGATGGGCTTCAGGGAGCACATACACCCTCAAGAGCCTTCCCAGTTCTTCCTCAGCCTTTCTCTGATTTGGCCCTGGATTAATGACATGATGCTGGAAACTGAGACATGTGGTTGAGAAACAGTAGGTGGTGACCTGGGTTGTTGTCAACACCTCTGTACTAACCAAAAGGAGACAAGGAGATGTGGAAAACGTGAAAATGATTGCATATCCATACCACATGTAGCCCTATTTTCTTATAAAAAAGAAAAATCATAAAGATATGCCAGCTTGAAAATAAATTGCATGACATATATTGTCTTTTATACTGCATCAGAAGTGCTGTAAAAAATGGACACATGCTAATATCAAGACATTTTCTTCTGGGACTTGACCTTAAAAAGCTTTAAGAGAACTCATTCAACAGCAGATTGTCAAGCTAAAAATTTAGCAACCCTCCAAATGCCACTTGCATTTCATAGTATGCATAAAACAGGCTAACACTTCCCAAACCACAGTGTGTTCATATGCAGATTCAATTTTGTGCAAGGCCAGCAAGAAAATCACAAGCTTTCTCTACTCAGCCTGAGCAAAAGAAAAATGAATTTGACAGCTGGCCTTAAACACTTTCTCCTTGATGATTCAAAGAAAATGGAATCCATCTAAAGCTGTTGATTAATTCTTCAAATACAGATGGAGAGCAATACCTTGAAAATCTACCGCTTAGAAGTATAATAAATGAAAGCCTAAGGGTGGGGGAAGGGCTTACTATTACAAGGTTTCCAAATAGCCCTTTTCAAGGAATATAATACCTATTTTGTATTACAGGATGACTTTCTCTCTACAGTTCATGAAATGTAAGAGAAAAGCTTTATAGACTCTCATAAAGGTGATATGTACAGTACAGAAAGAGTCTAGACTTTGAGGAGTTATCATGGATCCAAGCTAAACAATCTCTGTTCATACAGTCCAAATAATTACCAGAGGCAAGAGGCTAGTCAACGGACAAAGTATTAGTTCAGACAAAGTATCTTCTAAAACACGTTTTAGTAGAATTTTGAAAGAATAGCAATAGCCATGGATTGCAAGGCACGTTTCTACAAAGTACTAGAATATTTCATCAAATAATTCAAATTTTGTCAATGTATTTGGAGCTATTTAATAATTATATTATCTTTTTAGGGCTAGTTTCAGCACACAGGATTTTTTTAGTGTTGCTATCAATAGTAGGTGTTATAGAGTTAATTAAACTAAGAGTTTAGGAATTCCTCTAAATTCTTACAGCTGTATCAGAGTTTTTCGCATAGCTATGTGGAAACAAAACTGAGATTTTTATCATGACTGAACTAAAATCTGCCTTCAATTTAAAAATATTACAATAGATTTGGTGAAATGTAGTCTGTCTTTCTGTGTTTATATGTACCTCTAAGAGAGAGGACTGTGATAAGAATTTCATTGAACACCCATATGTTATAAAATATCTGATTAAACCTATTTAAAGGAGAACACTGCATTTACAAAATCCCTCCTCTACTTCTTCTGAAACTGGCATATTTTCATTAAAAGTAATACTGTAGAAATGTAAAATTTGCAGGAACTAATTTATCTTCTTTTTTTCTTTTATTTCTTACAAAGTCATAGGAGGCTTTTAAAAGTCATTTCCTCCCCAGAAAATAGGAAATAAAATACAGTAACTTTTATTGCATCTGGAGAATATAGTTTCCCCAATTGTGCCATTCCGTGGTAGTTACGTGACTCTTCTAGACATGCTGACATAAAAAAACCAAAACAATTTTTGAAGGATGAAGAGAGAAATTTCAGGAATATGTTTCTCAGGTTGTCCGCATTGAAGATTGCAATACAAAAACCCAATCTTTTTTTGAGCCGTCATCATGGTAGTAAAACAGATTAGCAAAGGAAAGAAGAAAGTCAAATATATTCTTACAAGGCAGAGGCACACTGTGCATGCAAATGAGATCGTATATAATCCCAACTCTTTCCTTTTGGTGAAATACCGCTTTGGAACTCTTTCAGAATACAAAGTACAGAGAAGCAAATATAGCATCTCTCTAAGCAGAGAAATCTTATTTTCCTTTTAAAACAGGGATTTTAATCAGCAGTGATTACTCCCCAGATAGAAATTAAATTGATATTCACATTCCAGTAATTAAAAGAGTAGCTTAGACTACTGTTGTAGTCCGTGTTCAGTAGAGGACCAGAAGTGTCCCAGAGGAAGGTGCTGCTGGACATATCCTACACCAATGCACCAAGCAGGATATTGTGGGACACCTGCACAGGACTAGCAGGTGAGCTGAGCCTGAGGTTTGGTTCCAGTGTTCCAGTTCATCCCATCTAGCAACTGACACTGAGGATGAAATCCCAATTTGAACTGGATGTCATCTGAGAGGTGATCTACACCTCACAAACATAAGGCCAAGCACAAGTGGTTTCAAAAAACACCACTAGCCCCCACGCTCCCACCCCAGTAGCTAAAAATCAACTGGCTTCACCTGTCATGATCTCCTGCCACTCTGACTGTAATTAGCCTGTTGTGTTTACATTAGCAATGAAGACTCTGGGGTGAAGTACATTCTTAGGCCAAGGCTCAGGACAAGAATCACATATCATTTAACTCCTTCCTCTTAGTAGCATACCAGTGAGAATTAAAAAACCATAACCTGTGTTTTCACTTGGTGAAGGTGTGCATTTCATTCAGTCAGAATTCATAAGGAAAAAGCACCAGTTAAAAATAATCAGAAGACCGCTGTCTGTTTGATAAAAGGGGATGGTAAAGATGAATGTTATTTTTTACACTGAGTCTCAGAGGCTTAGTATAAAGAACAAAACCAAATTTATAAGAGACTAGTTAATGATTAATGAATACTATAAACATATAACATGGCTACAGAAAATCGCTATATTGTATTCTGGGAGACAGCAAACAATGTTTTCAAAGCAACCTATCAGGCCTCATGGTAGGATTTTGACTCTAAAGTAATAATTCTAATCTACTTAAAGCCATTTGTAATTGGATTTTTAATATAAAATACGACCAGAAAAAAAAAGATTAACAGCATTATCTCTGACTATATCTGATACAAACAACATAGTATGTCTGAGAACAACATTCATGTATAAGGAAATGAAAGCTGGAGACAAAGTATTTGAAAAGTGTTCTTGTTTTGCTTCAGAATGAATCCTGGACCTTCTACCTTAATCAGACAGACACAAAGCAGACAAAAGAGTTTCAAGTATTGCGGCAGGGAAGGGCTTTCAGCTAGCATCAGGATGAAGACCTTAATGTGAAGGTCAGGTGTTCCCACAATACAAGTTACAAAAACCACATCTGTCATGGCAGTTTGTAATGGGGAACAAAGCATCAAATCGGCAGATGTTCATTTATGGCAGTACAATTGCAAAAGGTACTTTTGCAGCATGGAAAGAAACTGTGGGCGACCCTTTTCAACCAGGTTTAAGGCTTCATTTTTTTTGTAATAAATTCCATGAAAAATTTCATATTTAATTTCTGACTGGTTATTTTTCAAGGGAGATGGTTACATTGCAAATGAATAGATGATAATTCAAAGTATGTGACTTCCAGCTTGTTATACCCTTTGCATAAGGCACATTGATACTTAGATTATGCTATCTGCTCTTGTGCCTGGTCATACAAGATAACAGAGTTGTTAAACCAGTCACATTTATTATCTTGCTACAGCATGTTCTTTTATTGCAATGGCATGCTTACTTAGCAATTCTGGATACCTGGAGAAAATCTGAAATGGCTGCACTCCTGTCAAGAGATAAGATATGTAGAGGCAAAAGCCTCATACTCTTACATCTCACACAGTGTTTCTCTAGAATGTGTCTGTGCTGTCATGGACAGTCACTCCCTTGGAAAGGTGAAATACTTTTTCCTTCTTGAGTCCCTTCTCCATTTGTAGTCCTTTGTATCTCTGGAATATCATGTTCTGAGGGTGTCTGCTGCCAAGTGTTTTTTCCATCCATACTGTGTCTGCTTGGAGTCAAAACATGCAATCAGCACTCAAATGGGACAAGGCAGATCAGTATTTGAATCTTCTGTGCTGTTTTCTGACCAGAGGGGGACATGAACAACATGAGCTTTGGTTGCTTTTCTTGTATGTTTGTGCTACTGTCACACTGCATCTCTGGGAACAAAACTGCACGTGTGAGTTATGACCGCTGAGCTGCAGAGTAAACCTCATTTTCTCACTCTCTTGCTTCTAGATGAAAAACAACTCACCCCACCCCAGCTGGGTGAAAGGAGTACTTTCCTTGATGGTAGAAAACAGATCTTAAGTCTTCAGGCAGTCATGCACATCCAGAAACCTCAGTCTTCATTTCTTACAGCCAGATAAATGAGCCAAGCCAGAAGGCTGTTACAACTTAGGCTTCTCTAGTTCTTTGGGGTTTTTTTGATATGAAAACTCCATCTGTATCAAAGCTGGTATGTAAATTTCAATAAAAAACCTGTGGTTTTGATAAAGCTGCATTTTCTAACCAAAAATAGCTTCTGCTTGAAAATACCCAGCACATAACATAAAATACCATTTGGACAACACATTCACTAAGATAAAATCACCCTAATAGTAACTCAAGGTTGAATATATATTTACCAGAAAGAAAGGCTAACCTTCAAACATTTTCAGCAGTCTTTCAAAGAACATTTTGCCTCATCCATCTGAACTTGTTTTTAAAATAGTCTTCTGAGCTTGGATATTTAATGAGATGCTTTCCGTAGCATCATTAGGGTCTTGATCTCTCAGGCAAATCTCTGTTGGAAGGTACTGATAACCACCCCAACAACTTGTATTATTGTAGTATCTTTAATCCCTTCCCAAAGCTTCACATTCACATTGATGACATCTTCACTTTACTTTCCCGTCTTCCCCCACACTGCCAAGAAAAACTTTCACTCTAAGTAAAAGTCAAGATGGTTATAGATTAAGGATTTTAAAGAAGCAATTACATAGTATTAATGACAGTCAGTATGCTAGCAGATCAAGTATTGTCAAGTTTTGAGGGCTTAGAAAGAAATTCTTTCTTGTGAGAAAAATCTGTAGGTAAATTCTGCAAATCTGACACAGGGGAATAAAAAACCCTCATGTTCTGCTGTATAATGGCAATCTAAAGTTATCACCATTTAGCACCAGTTTTATCACCAGTGTTTAGAAATCTGCCTTGCATGTGTGTACACACTGAATTTCTTCCCTATCTTATTGATGGTCGTGTAACATTCTCAGAAGTGAGAGGATTAGTAATGTTTGTAAACTTGTCTGAGACATGGTAACTACACTATTCATTTAGACCATGTGTACAATATATATTAACTGCTATAAATATTTTTCGTTCTCTTAACATATGTGAATCATATTTTATTTACACTCCTGAGCCTACTAGAAAACATTTAATGGAATCATCAATGTGCAGTTGCCCAGCTGGCCTCACAATAACTTTTCTTATACCTTCCTTCCCTTGCACTTGCAGTAACCATGGATCTCTTTGGCCTCACATGGACCAGTCCTATCCCACCTGACAATAAACAACTGACATTTTTATCCCTCGTGTTTCTGATGCTCAGAATCAGGGATTTGGGAAATTCAGTCACTGTATGCAGGTCAGCATCAGTGTCTTGGAGTGGAGCAGGGAATGGTAAAGCGTTTCCCATGAAAGCAATAACCATGGTAGGTCTGTGTGTGGGGTGTTATCCCTTAGGAGGCAGTATGATTATAAAATCATAGAATTATTTAAATTGAAAAAGATCATCAAGTCCAGCTGTTAACCCAAGTCCACCACTAGGCCATATCCCTAAGAGCCACATCCACATGTTTTTTTGATACCTCCAAGGATGGTGACTCAAGCACTTCCCTGGGCAGCCTGTTCCAGTGTTTGACAACCATTTTAGAGTAGAAATTTTTTCTAATATCCAATTTAAACTTTTCCTGGTGCAACTTTAGGCAATTTCTTCTGGTAATATGAAGTACAAGAGCAGGTTAAAAGCTGGAAAGAATAGTTTGTGAGACTTAGATAGATGTTTACACACACTTTCAGAAATCTGCACATAATTTTGTGCATGTGCAGATGTATCCTTTCAATAGGAGCTGGTAGGGAAGTAGGCTAGATAACTTATGCAGGTGTTTTGCTGATTATTGTTGCATGTGTAGATTACAAAAAAAAAAAAAAAAATCCTTGTACCAAACAGAAAGGTCTAATTGCACTTTTAGCCATTTCCATGCTGCTGAAGAAAAGAGCATAAAAGAGACTGATTCCTGTGCCTAGGGCTAAGTAGCACCATTTGGCTCAGGTCTATAGTGGTTATGGCTGCTCCTCTTTGTAACAGATTTGTCTTGCAGACAGTTGTGCAAAAGCAGAGACAGAACAGCAATTAAACAGAAGGGTGATTAGGGGATGAGCATGCAAGCACACCACAGCTCTCTTTTATTTACCAGTACGGCTGGACCTGCAGGTTAGTTTAGGACAGAGTAGCTCTGGCAGGACCATCCTTGTTTCATGCCCCATGTGGCTGCTGGATTATTCACACAGTGGGCCCATGGGTGACCAAAGCACTTGCCATTTCTAAGCAGGAACAGAAATAAAAATCCTCTGCAAAAATAATTTTGTCTTCTGCTTACCAGTCGTGTGTCACCCTTGTCCTCCATCGTCTCACCCCCTGGCCCCATTTAAGTGCATCAGGGAAGGAGTTACTGGAAAAAGAGGGTACATGTGAGAAAGGACAGAATAGGTAAGATTATTAGTCACATAATTTTTATTGCTTGTGATTGAAAGAAGCAGGTTGCTCTGCTGAAGCAGAAGAGCTGGGTGTTGAGGGGGAAGGGTTTGCTGAAGATGAATAATGGAACAGCTTCTTCCTTGCCTTCTCCCTGTTGGGTAGCAGACACAGAGTTTGGGGCTACAAATTTGCTCCACAGGCCCTTATGCATGACCTCCCTGGTCCCTGGACTAGCTCCAGTACTGACTACTGGGGTCAAGCAGCTGTCCTGGAGCAGGTGATAGGTGAGCAGGGGAAGCCTTTCATTTAAGGAATGACAGCTTCACAGTTGCCATGTACCAAACATACCTGGACAGACTGTTACTGCAGATCAGCTGGCACTTGCCATCATGCAGAGACCTTCTGATGGATGCATGCACTCCATTAAATAAACATAAGAATGTTTCTGTTGGCGAGGATAAGTCCCTTTTTGGAAGAAGCACAAGCTAAACCACAATTAATAGAGTTTTATACCTACATTCATAGTAGAAATACCTCTACTCATAGTAGAAATTTTACCAATATTACTATTCTATTATATATAAAGGGACTTTGCTAAAAGACTTCAGACTTTTTATACAGCTTTAGTATCATAAAATCCTAGAATGGTTTGGGTTGAAAGGGACCTTAAAGATCATCTCCATTATATCATGCTGTAGGTGAAGCTGACGACAGACACTCCTTCCACTTTACATACGTTTCACAGTTAAGAGCCTTCCTGCTTCTTCGAGTGGCCACCCGCTCCTAGGTATTTTAGCTGACATTTGCTGTTTAGAGAGTTTACTCTGCAGCCCCCTTTAATGCTGCTCATATTCAATGCAACACTGGCCAAAGTAAACCTGGAAGTGATTTCAGAACAAAAACGGAAATTCTTAACATAAACTAAAGCAATAATGTGAAAGCATATTCAAGATGCTGCTCTGGAGTGTGATGTCCTTTCATGGTAGGAGGGGGAGAAGTAATTGTGTTAAATATGGTATGGTCTTGGACTTAGGTGAAGAATAGGAACAGGGCAGGATGCAGCTGAGAAATGATACGTGTGAAAAGAGACACTTGATCTGTTTTGAGCACTGTGAAACAGCAGTTAGAAATCAAAACACATTGTGTTAGTCCCAGGGAGGCTACAGAAGGTCGTGTCAACACCTTGTTACAGGCAAACATGAAACGCCTTGCCAGTTAGGTCATGAGCATGTAAGGGGCATGGCTTGAAGACAGTAAACCGGGCAGAGCCTTTGCCACCAAGCCAAGCCTGTCAGCATTTTTAAGAGACAGGAGTGGTGCTGCAGTCTCTGGAGATTGGATCCACTGACCTCGAGGTCTTACAGTGCTGACTGTACCGACAGCCGTGAGATGGGTCTGCAGGATGCCCTTAGCTTTGGGAAACATTCTTTCCCCATGGCGTAAAATTTTGCTGAGCTTTTTTTGGAGATACCTGCCACACTTTGAAAAATCACATTTTCCTGCTTTCAGTTCTGATTCTTGGGAAACTGCTGCTAGCCTGCTGAAATAATAATAGCAAACATGCTAAGACAAGTCTCACACACTGCAGGCTTTGATACTCTGCCCTTACAGCACATCCACTATGAGGGAACATCCAGAAAAGCCCTTGCATACAGAAAAGAGGCTCGCAGGCAGCAATGAAAAACAGGCATGAAAAATAAGTGGATGTATTTGGTAGATTGTGTTCCTCAAAATTTTCAGCTTTTTAAGTTAAAAACTGATTTGAACTGAAGATAGAAATAATAAAGAGAAATGGACACAGATGCCTTCCTTTCAGTGAACATCTGTTTATCAGCTGAAAGCCAGGTCTAGAGGAATTTAAATGCTAAGCTAATAAAAAAAATTGACAAAATTAACTTTCCGTTGTATCTATGACTAAGCTACAGAATTCAGGCAGAAAAGTGCCTTATCAGCCTTTGTGACCATAAATTGCCCAAATGACACCTGCTCTGAGAGCATGCCCCAAAAAGTGTAGCTCACTCAATAGCTACTCCTTGTTACCAAATAGAGAAATTGGTATGGTAAATACTGTTTCTCCTCCACTTTCCTTGGAAAGAATCCTTTCCCTATTTCAGCCCAAAGGAGGAATTGCTTGATGATCCCTAACTATAATACAATTTTTAAAATATCTAAGAGATTTAAAACTCACTTACTGCTGTCTCTTAAGAAGCATGTTTCATAATGGCAGGGTCTGCTTTTCTCGCTGTGTGTGGACTGCTTCACTGTATACATTGAAGATTTTTTGCTACAAAGGAATATTTTTTTGCAATTTAAAAACAAAAAACTAGGTTTGAATGAAGAGTACATACACCATGCTGGTAAGGAAGTACATTCTTCTAGCAGTGAATGCATTTGAAAATAGTTACAGGGGCTGCAAAGAATTTTTTAAAGCTGAATTTTTGTATGGGTTATCTTCTGTGCACATATGAAAGATCACTGTAAATCAAAGATTTACACTTGTAAAATGCTCACTTTAGATGCTGTTCTGAATAGTAGATAACCTTCCTAGAGGACTAACAATTTTAGATAATAAGCCTATTTAAGTTCCTTACATATAGCTCAAATATACATATATCAAAGCTTAATCGATACCTCCTTCAGTGGCAATTTTCCTCACAGCCAATGACCAGACATACCAAACACTTTATTCTTTAGAATACCTCAGATACTAATATTTTCTGGAGTTACCTGCTGGATGAGGAGAAATGAAGCACTGATGTGCCAACATGTGTTGCTTAATCACTGTGGCATTTTTGTAACTCCTACCTTCAGCTACTCACATTATAATTGCTGCATAGCTCGTCCTTCTTTATTAGTATGCTCATCCTTCTTTGATTTGCAGCAGATATGCACTGTAGGTGTGAATCATAGTGTCTTGAGAAAATCTAATCACTGACCTAGAGAATGTTCAAAATAGTCTCATAAACACTCAATCTCACAGAACAGAAGGCTGTGGTAGCACATATGGCTTCCTGTTTTCCCCTGTTTTGGTCCAGAGAAGAAGTTTTAAGTCCATCACTTAAGGAGGAAGGAGGGCAATAACCTAAACAGTACGGCTCAGGAAATATTAAGATCCTGATATTGTTAAATATTATCCTTTCTCTGATTTCACTTTAAAGAAGAGATGGGCATCTTATTGCTCAAAAGACTAAACCTCCTGTGATTTCAGATGTGGATAAGGCAAAGTTAATGATTGTAGCAGATGTATGATGTATAGGAATATCATTAATTGTGTCAAGATAAAAAATTCTCCCATGGAAGGGACCCCACTCTGGATCAGGGAGAGAATGTGAGGAGTCTTCCCCCTGTGGATGAAGGAGCAGCAGAGACAAAGTGTGATGAACTGACTGCAGGCTTCTCATTACTTACCTGCCCAGCTACAATCTTTAAATTTCATAACTGCAATTCTACTTAATATGGAAATTACCAGACTTTCAGGTTTTTGAAGTAATGCACCAATTCTTCTGGATAGCAGCTGTGAAGAAATGCTTAATGCAAAATGCTTTGCTTACTGGCCATGCATCTATGCTTCCATATTTCAGAGGTGAAATTCATTGCAATAATTGTCAAGGTACTTTTTTCTTTTACTAGAAGATCTACTTTCCAGTCTGGCCTGTTGCATCATACTCTGTCTTGGCCTACTCTGGTTCAACACCTCAACCACGTTTGAAGAGGTAGACCTTAGACTGTGCATACTTACTGTTCTGGTAATAAATGCCTTGACTTCCTAATGGTTTTGAACCAATCTTGGAAACACAGGAGTAGAGCCTTGCTAGAGTAACTGGGAATGGCTCCCAAGTACATTTATGTTAGTATGAAGCAGCACTAAAAGACTAAATGACTTCTCAGTTGACTACAAAGCACATTTCAGTACTACACACTTCACACAGGACTGAGACTAAGTTTTTGCTATTCAGTGAAAATTGATTTTGTATAATATAACAGTTGTGTTTATTAAAGAACATCATATGCCTGTAGCCCAGAAAAATGTTTATGAATTTGCAGACAGTGTTGTCTGCACATTTAGTGTCTCAGCAGATTATGCAATATATTTTAAATTACTAGTTTAGAAGGCTTCAGCTCAGTTCAGTTTAAAGTGATATAACTCTTAACTGCAGAAGAGACATTTAGGCAGAAAATCTTACAAAGAATTAACACACTACAGTAGTTTTTCAAACCAGTTCTATTTCTTTGTGAGCCAGTCTTTGCCTTGCAGTAAATGAGATCAATATTTTCATGAGCTGAAACCAACAAGAAATAAGTATCTGAACTGAGGTGTCATTCAACTGCTTATTGAAATACAGATTTAGCAAATATTAACTTGCCCTGATGTATGATTTTAGCAGGAGTAATTCTTATCAATTTACCTCCAGAAAGTAATCTAAAGATATGATGATAGAAGTAATTTTGCAGCATAATCTTCTTTGACTGAATTTAATGCATAAAAGATTCAACTTTCATGTACATAAAACTCAGCATTGCATTTTCATTTTTTAAGAGTAGTGCTTTTTATTTCTTCATTTAAATCCCTGTGGATCTTTCCTTTCATACAAGATGTGGCATTTTGGCAGAAGTTTTAAAATACTAGGAATTTGAAGAGTGAAGGGAAATGCTTCAGCTGTGCCTGAACTGAAGAGATAGGATGACCGTATATGACAAGTCACTATATGTGTCTCCAGAATGCTGTCAGCTCTGGACTGAGAGACAGGATTCAAATTTTTCAGCCATCCTGTGGAGCTGAATGAAATTGGTTCCAAAATTATAAGTGTATCACAAATAGAAATAATAACAGGAGTGAGAAGAGTGAAATAATTTTTCTGGTCCTTTTTGTATTGCAGCAGAGACCATAGACAGCGATTTGCACAGGTGTGCAATTCTTAGGGTTGAGATCAAGTTTTGCCAGAGCCTATCTAAATTGTTAAATCTATTTCACCCCTTTAATTGATCCAGTCATTCTGTTTTCTAAGTTTTTCTATCTTAAAAGAAGA
The DNA here is from genome assembly GCA_035221455.1 of Xenops minutus. NCBI lineage: Eukaryota > Metazoa > Chordata > Aves > Passeriformes > Furnariidae > Xenops > Xenops minutus. Next base: position 49,282,653 of record JAWWEE010000001.1, read on the forward strand.
AAAATTAACTCACCTTTGCCTGTTTACTCAGACTCAACGGGCTGTGGGGAGACAGGTCCATTTCTTCAGTCACTTCAACCAGGGTTCGGTTGCTGCCTAAAACACAATTGAAGCCTGTGGCTCATGAGCTGCTTGGCTGGAGTTGACAGGGAGCACTTCCCTGTCTTTTCTCTTCTCTCTCAGCTCTGGACACCTCTTGCCAGTCAAGCCCACGTCTCCAGCCCACCACAGGAAGAGCGAGGCTGTATCCACCTCTTCACTATCTCCCTTCTTATTAGAGAGGCAACTTCCCTTCTGTATTTGTCTCTCCCTTCTTTTACCAACTAAGAAAGCACTTTTGAAGACAGAGAGATCATCTACAAACTCTTGTCTGACCATCTGGATAATGGGAAGTGTTTGTGGCCTCCCAAAATTAAGAGACAGCATTTTCAAGATGTCATTTTCAAATGGCCTTCCAAGATGGTGTTTTACCTTGCTTCCCTTTTCCATCACTTTCTGTGATTCAGGGTTTGAAACCTGTTTACTGGTTCCCCTGGTGGAGGATTTGTAACACTTGGAAGGCTTTGCAGCCCCAGCCACCCATGTGCAAGAAAGCATTCAGACACCATGTGTCCCCACCCGGGATACAGTGGGATTGTCATTGCTGCCCCATATGAATAAAATATGAATTTCTAGGCTTGCCTTGAAGTTACTCCCCATTACCCTCAAAAGTAAGAAGGGCTAAAGTATTTTGAATTCCACTTTTCCTATAAGGGGATGTTCAGGATTTGCCCACTTCTTGGAGAGACAGCTACAAAAGGGTAAAGAGAAAATGAATAGAGTTTATGTTTCTAATGTCCCACCTCACACTAGACCTTGCCACAGAATAAAAGAGAACTAATTCAAAGTTTTTTTCTGGGTTGAAAGAATTTGTTACACTTGAAACAACAGGAGATGACTAGAGTACCTATGATTCAAAAAAGGGCATTTGAAGCTCTCTACCACCCTTTCCAGGTAACCATAAAAAATGGGTGGAGATGAGAGTGATTTGGTACTTACGGCTACAAGAGGGGAGGATTCGACATCTTCCCAGGTATTCCTCAGCACTACATTCATCACACCACGAGACGTGTTTTGGACCTGACAACACCATGTTTTTAGTTTCGATACAATGAGTTACCAGCTGTCTCTAAGGTCAATCTGAATGTACAGTGAATACTTGTAAGTAGTGTGATCAAGTGAGAAAGAAAGAACAGGTATGGAAGGCTGCATTTTTTCAAGAAAATTGGACTTGCGACTTCTCATCTCAGAAAACTGAGGAAGAGCTTATTTGCCTGGTAGGCTGTGGTGTTCTGGCAGGGATGAAGAAGGTAAATCTAGAATGCTGTTGCACAGCTCTCCACTGGAAACAGCTATTGATTAGCAAGTGGAAGTAGAATTTGACAGCTTAACAGTTTGCATTTAAGAGACAGAATAAAGAAGTTGTATCATTTGATGGAAGCAGTAGAGAAAATGCTCAAGCTTAATTCAGGTGGTGATTTTTTTAAGCAGTTTTCCCAAGTGTTAGTAAATACTTTTGTGAATTGAGATGAAATGCTGAGACTGTAAATCTATTGTACAAGGTTATTTTCAACAGACTGTATGCTTGCATGCATTTGGAAGTATGCTTGTGAACAAAGAAGGGGCATTAAAACAGAAGTTGGTGGTTGTGGGCACTGAGACCACTTGTTACATAACAGATGTTATTGGTGTATGGCTGCTACTCTTCTGTGGAGATTTTAAAATGAGTAACGGGTTTGCTGTATTGAAGCCAGTGCATGATATAACCTCAGGGAAAGCTGTTCAATGAATCTAAAGCAGAAATAGAATTATTTTACCTAGAATTAAGTACCCCAGACAATCCAAGCTCTTTGGGATAGAAACAGAAGTGCTCAGTCAGAACACTGCCAAATTTGATTGCATGCACTGACTGCATACCTAGCAAAGAAAATCTCAGCACAGCCTAAAGGAAAAGTATATTGACACTCACAGTATGCATTATATGTATTATCAAAAGTGAACGTTCAGTAATCACCAACACAAAGAGGCTGAAAGTCAAATCCTGATCTGCTTACCTGGGGCAGAGCTGGAAGTGTGCTTGCTCAGCAACACAGACCCAGTGGAGCCATGCTTTGAACTCAAGGAGCAGTGAGGGAGACCTGGATGTCTGCAAGTGTTTGGCTGACCTTTCTGCATGGTTAATATTGCACAGAGTTTGTTAGGCTGTCTGTTAGAAAAAAAAAAAAAATTGGCTCAGAGCAGTGGGTGATTGTGTTGTCCTAAAAAACAAAAACAAGCTTTCTCTGTAAGGAAAAAAAACATAAGAAACTGGAAGCCACATTGCACATTTTCTGTCATTTACACTAACCCCTCCCCAAACAAACAAAACCAAAAGCCACACACAGAAAAAAAAAAAACAAACAACAACACCAAAAATTTTCATCTGACAGACATGCAGGCGAGGTGGCAGCTTTGCACCAGCACCTTATGTTCAAATTCTGTCCCTCAAAAATGGGCTACTTGCTTCAGAAGCACAGTCACTCTAGCCTTCCTGGACAGTTTTTGAAGAAGGTAGCCTTTTCCAGAAGCTGACAAATACCTTGGCTAGGCTGACTTAAATATATTTCTTTTCTTTGGCTGTTGACAGGGTCCGGAAAAAACAAGCTCCTAATGAAGGACTTTCAGTTAAGTGCCTACTTATTGGGACTGCCCAAGTACAAATAGGATTGATCTATGTTTTAGTTAATAATTAGCATATGAAAAGAGAATGCATTAAGACGTATCTCAAAATCTCCAGAGACCCAATGGATTTTTTCCTTAAATGCTATCAATGGACTTAGCATCACTAATACCCTGGTTTAGGCTGTGGTATTTCTGACACATGCCTGTACATCCCAATTCTTAAAATTCTTTGTCAGAGAGACCCAGTGAAGGCATTACACCTTCCCTGAAATCAGGTCTGTAGTTAAACTGAAGCCTGGCTCTTCACTCCTTGCACAGGGACAACTGCAGCAATGACCCTGTGCATTTAACAACTAACCTACAGCTTCTGCAAGTAACTAGCAGGTGATGGTAAACACTTTTTTCTCTTGCTGCAGCTTTTTTGTCATAGCTCAAGTTGTCATTTACTCAGACTGTAACTGGATTTCAGCATCTTGTCAAACTATATCCCAAACCCCCTCTTGGCAGACAATGACCAGCCTTGGTTCTGGGCCTGCCACCCCCTCTTCTCACTCCACAAACTTCTTCCTTTAGGAAAGCGATATTGATGGTCCCCTGGACTGTTCAGATCTCTATCCCTCTGACACAGCAAATAATTAATTACCACAAGCGGAAGACAAACTTCAATCCTGCCTGCTTTGTCTTTGGTCTCTTTAAAACCAGCACAAATCAATCCCCAAAACTGATCTGAATCAGTACAGAGAAGTTGGAAGTTGGAAATTCTAGAAAGAGGCATGGCAAATGCCCTGCCTGCACTTGGGAGGAATGAAAGCCCACCCTCTGAACAAGAGGAAACCTTTGTCAGATCAGAACTGGCATTTAAATCCATCGACTTATTATTAGCAATTACCTACAATTTTTCCGCGAGGGCATTTATTTTCGTAAAATAAAATGAAAGTGTCTAAGTGCCTTCATTCTGTAGTGAAACAACAGCTTTATCTCCTGGGAACATCTCTCTGTCCTGAACAGTATGTCTAGTAGGTGTTTTGTTCTTAGGTGTCCCAAATCGTGTTACGAGTTCACACAGCTGAATACGAGGTTTTGCAATGTGTGGGGCTATTTCTTGCTTCACAGTCCTGGTTGACTTGTTTTGTCCTAAGGAGACGAGTATGGCAGTTCGAGACCTGCCTTCATAAAGAGCAGTCCATGCATCACGTCTGCTCAATTGGTTAAAAAGCGTAACTTAGTAATCAAACTTAGCTCGATTTGTTTGCTCCCCGTAAAAATCCGTGAGGCATTTTTAACTGGAACTTGTTTTGTGTGCAGTAAGCAACCAAACACACCAGGCTCCTATTCCAGGAAAGAAAAGTGTTACTGGCAGGTGACAGCCCATGAATTCCCGGGGAGGGGGCGGGGAGAAGTGAGTGTATGATGTCCTTGGACGAGTTTCTCGGCAACTACTGTTACATGAGAGATCGCAGGTGCGATGTGTCTTGCCAAGGAAGCACGACGGAAATACTGAGTGAAAGGAAAATCGCTTTTATTTCCTTGCCTTTCACCCCCAGTCCCGCGAATCGCTCCTTTCCCTCGGCCCGGAGCAGGGATCGCTGCCCGCTGGACCCTGGGCTACCCGACGGCAACACTGCAGCGGGGGACGGGCGGGGGCTACGCTCAGCCCCTCAGAGGGGACGGATCCGGCCGTCGAGCCTTGCCGCGGGCTCCTCAGAAAAGCCATTTCGGGGACAGGGTGCAGGGCAGCGGCGGGGGTCCCTGCCCCGAGGGGGCTCTGGAGCCACAGCGAGGTGCGGGCGCCCGGCGGGGCGGGCGAAGGGCTGCGGGGCCGCGCCTGCCGCCTGCGGACGGGGAATCTCCGCTCTAAGGGGCCGCGGGGGTACACAGAGGGGACCCCGAGGGGAAGAGAGGGTCCACCTCTCCCTGAGGATCCCACGCCCCGCTTCCGCCCTTTCCCCCCCGCCCGCCCCGTCTCACCCGCTGCCTCCCGCCCCCGGCGGCAGCTCTCCCCGATGGACCCGGCCGGGAAGAATGCAGGCGGCAGCTCCGAGGTAATTATTAATGGCCGTGCCCACCGCGGCGGGGGGCGGGGGGGCCGAGGTGAGATAAAATGGGGCGGCGGGGAGCCGGGAGGCGGGCGCTGCCGTCGCGGATGCCCGCCGTGAGCATGGCCCTCGCCGCACCGCTGCTGCCCCTGCTGCTGTCCCTGCTGCTGGGGCGGCCCGGGCGGGGGGTGCCGGGGCAGGGCGCGGGCACCTGGTCCCGCTTCGCCCGGCTGCCCTACCCTCAGGACCAGCTCTTCCTCCACGACACCTTCCCCGACGGCTTCCTCTGGGGCGCGGGCAGCGCCGCCTACCAGACGGAGGGCGGCTGGCGCCAGGGCGGCAAGGGCGCCTCCGTCTGGGACACCTTCTCGCACCGCCCGGCCACGCCGTCGGGGGCCGCCCCGCCGGGGCCCGTGGGCGGCGACGTGGCCAGCGACAGCTACAACAACCTGTTCCGAGACGTCGAGGGGCTGCGGCGCCTGGGGGTCTCCCACTACCGCTTCTCGCTGTCCTGGCCCCGCCTGCTGCCCAACGGGACGGCGCCCGCCAACCCCGCGGGGCTGGCGCACTACGGGCGGCTGCTGCTCCGCCTGCGGCAGCTGGGCGTCGAGCCCGTCGTCACCCTCTACCACTGGGACCTGCCGCAGGCCCTGCAGGATGCCTTCGGCGGCTGGGCCAGCCCCGTCCTGCCCCAGCTCTTCCGCGACTACGCCGAGCTCTGCTTCAGGCACTTCGGCGGGCAGGTGCGCTACTGGCTGACCATGGACAACCCCTACGTGGTGGCCTGGCATGGCTATGGCACCGGGCGGCTGCCGCCCGGCGTGCAGGGAGGCCCGCGCCTGGGATACCTGGCCGCCCACCACCTGCTCCAGGTAAACCGTGGGTGGCGGGAAGGGGCCCTGGCAGCTCCTTGGCCCCCAGGTCGTGCCAAGGGCGAGGATGTGGAGGACACCCTTAGCCCTCCTCGCTGGCAGACCTGTTGCCCGGTTGACCAATGCCATGGAAGACAAATCGATGTGCCTGACAAAGCACAGGCAGCAGACTCCTGGGCAAAGGATGGCAAAGCTCAGAGGTGGGAGGCAGGAACTTTGTAGCTGTGATTATTTTGAGTTGGTGGAAAGGTGCAGAGTTAAAGCCCTCTCTGTATTTTGCAGAAATGTTCAATCCTGCCCCCAGCAGTTCGACTGGCATTCTGGGTGGTTGAAGGGATGCATTGAGCTGTGCCAATCCAGCGCTGGCTTTCTAAGGTGGAAATGCTTAATATGACTGCAAAGGGGATTGGTGTATTTGATAAAAACATTTTACAGAGTTAACAGAGATGTTAGAGGTGGCAGAAATGTTTTAGAGATGTTTTCTTGGCGAAGTATGGGTTTGTATTGAGTCTGAACACTTTCTGGGAAAAGAGACCCTTGCTTTCCCAGCTAGTCTAGTAAGTGGCACAAGTAGTTTGCTATACTTAATTTTCATCAGTGTACGTAGTATTTCCTGGGAGCAACCACTGTAAATTCTCAGAGAGAATTAAGTGTGTCCAAATGCTTCCAGTGACAGGAGAAAGGACTCAGCCTAATTGGAATGCTGTGGGCATTAAGGCATGATATATTGTACCTTAATACACATTCACAAACTCTGGTGATCTGCTCAATGAACGTTTACTGACAGGAATTGTATCCTAAGAAGTATTGTATATTAGACATGAACACCAAGAAAACAACACATACCTTATTCGACTTCTCGCCACTTTCCTGCATTACTTTTGCATTCTTTAGTGCTACAGATGAGTCAAAGGGAAAATATAGATGGGGAAAATGTAGGTAAAATTTCAGATTAAATTCTTGGTCCTGAAAACTTTTAAGCTCTTCATTTAGTTACCATGGTGTGTGCTTGACCACGTTTCCTGCTTGAGTATATCCAGCATCATCATAGTGTCAGAGTCCCTCGTAATCTGAGCATGGGCTTGTTTTCATAAAAGGTCTGTGAAGGAAGGTTCTTTTCTACTTAAGAAATGAGAAACTGAGGCACAGATGATGTAAAAAGTATAATTAAACCAGGAAAGCCTACTAATACTTGGGTTAGTGACAGAACCTTAATATTTTTTGCCTCGGTGACTCTCAGTCAGGATTTTCACATTAGTGGACATTTCTTTTTATGCACAGTGTAAGGTGGCACGATACTGTGCGTTTTTTCCATGTTTCGTGAATAAGGAACTGAAACACAGATATAATTAAGACCCTAAGTGTTCACTGGTTGGTAGTGCCTATCTCCTGGCATGTGATCTTTTTAGCATATTGGTGAGTTATATTATAGTGCCAACTCTTCTACAAGTCAGATCCCCAAATCTCAAATGACCCACAGAGAAGATCAGGGACATGCAGTATATGCAGGGATGCTCACATCTCTGACTCCTCCAGGCAGAAGTCTTCAGTAAAGGCAGAGGTAGAGCCTAACTCTTCAGCACAGAGAATTGAATAGCTATAACACTGAGAGCCACCTTTTCCTTCTTAAATCTCTGCAGCTTATTGATGTTAGTAGGAAGCTACATAGTGTGGCTTCCTCACAGCCTGATACCCATAGATAAAGAGCATGTAATTGTGTAAGTAAAGATTAAATTCTACCATATACGATAAAGAATGAATTACATTTCCACACACAAATTAAATTCTTGTCTTACATGGTTTTTGAGTGATTGACTTTGCAACTTGAATGACATTCTTTAGTATCTGTCTGTGGGCTGTGTATGTTTTTGTAGGTGAGTTTGGTCAGTTCTCAGGAGTGTGCACCACCTTGATATGGATCAGATGGGTGTACAGTAGTACTGCGTTATCACATATCCTGCAGGATTTGTGCGGCACCAGAAGGTGTTGCTGGCAGATACAGTCCTCATAGGCTCACTAGAAAAGATGATGTTGTATCATCCCACACAAAGAAAAACCCCTTTTGGTTGCCTAACCCTTTGTTGCTTATGTATTACATAAAAAAAAAAAGTCTGGTTCCAGATTTCTTCTTAATCCTTTTTCCTTCTCTGTGTCATTCTTGTGCTTTATTTTTTCCAGGGAAATGGAGCTTGCAGAACATATTTGTTTTTTTTAAAAGATAAAATATGTTATCATAAATGTTTGGTTCTTAGGAAATGAGCAGACTCTCAATATGCATATTTTCTGGCTTTTCCCCCCTTTTTTACAATATGCACTTTTAAGTGTCTTCTCTCAGCATGAAGACTCGCAGAAGTGGAAAGCTAAAGCTAGTGAAAACTGATGCCCATTAATTTATTTTACTGAATGCTAATTATGCTAAAAGACAAAACAACGTCCTTTGAGTTCTTTAAAATTTGACGGATACAAATGTGGATTTTGAGCTCTGTCTTTCTGAGCGATTCACTTATTATCTGAAGAAATAATCAAATAAGAGTTTGATTCAATTTAGGTTGTTCAATTCAGGACTGGTGAAAACAGAGCAGTGAAGTTTGGTCTAAGTAATGATGTTCCAATTTAGCTTGAATGGATTTCATCGTATTGTACTGAATTTTTAAATTACCTTTCATTTTTCTGAACTTCCTTAAATGAGTCATAACAGATGCTAAATGGGCAGAGTAAGACACATGTTTTAATAAACAGGAGCAAATAAAAATAGTGTAAAAATCTTGTAAGAAAAAAGATTTTATTAATGCGACCGTGGTGTATTATTGAGGGATGTTTATCAGTATTCAATGAAAATTTCACCCTTTTATAGTGTTTCCACTGACACTTGTCACTTTTGATATGTCTAAGCCCTTCAAATGTGGTATGAAATGGAGGATGCTGTACATGGTTATTCACAAAATAAACGGAATGGATCAAGTGTATTTCATAAAGCTTGGCATTCTCTTCAGTCAACGGCCAGAAAATGTAATGCCAGCAATCTGTCATGTATATGATGCATCTCTTTTTCCAGATAGGAGTTGAGAGAGGTCAGTGTATTATGTTCTGGTTTTTGCAAATGCATTTTTTCATTAATGGTTCACAGTATGTTGTCTGAGTTGAACATACTTGGATTTACTCAATATAAACAGCATTTGCAGAAGCAGAAGAACACGTTGTTTCCCTGAAGAAGTGAGTGGAACTGCTGCCTGGAAACCAGTCACATAGCAACAGACTGATTTCTATTCCAAAACTCTTTCCAAAACAAAAGGTAAGTACTCCTTTGTTGACCTTCAGTGCTAAACCTAATAAAGTATGTGTAATTTCAGCACAGGAGAGTGGTCTTTTCTTGGTGCGTATTGTTTCTTTCAAAATTCAGACAACCTTCAAACTTTCCTTCAGTACAAGTGAAGTGATTTGGGATTTTTCTGAAAGTGACACAGCTCTTCATAGTTGTGAACACATACAGAGTTTTTAGAAAAAAGGAGGAATAATTCTAAGTAATAGTATTTTTTCCTATTCTTGCTTTCTTAAGACCTAATTCAAAGAAGAAATTGGTTCTGCTCTGGTTTTGAGTATCAGTTGGTAGCATGTGTTTACAGTAGTGATTATTCTAATCATAATTCATTTGAATCAGGTATTTTTCAAATGTCAGGGATGACAAAGTGCGGTCAAACCATAGAGCAAGTTCATATCTGATGCTGCAGTTTTCTGTGCCAGTAGCTACCGAGGTTATATGTTCACAAATTGTATTAAAAACTATAGTGAAAATTTTTCAAGCTTTCAGCATCAAAAGAAAAGAAAGGAATTTATATTAATTCTAAAATTTAATAAACAGAGTAGTCTGGGTTTCAAAGATGCTAATTTTATTAAAATTATCTCCAAAGACTGTATTTGTGACTTTCTCCCTGCCATTTTCTCCTTGTTGTTTTTAAATATTTCACTGTAACAAAAAAGGCAGTTTGTTATCTTTACAGAGTACTTTGACTTTTAGTTATAGAAATTTCAGTACTGCAAGTAGAGTAAAGTATTATCATGGAAGAGTAAGAGTGGACCTTCCTCATGTGTAGGGGTTCTATAACTTGAAAAGCTTTTTAGAGATTATAGGAAATCTTATTAAAGCTTAACAGGCAGGACCTGCAAAGGCTACACTGTAGTAACTGAAGTGGGATGGAAGCAGAATTTGTGTGTCCTCTATGGAAGAAAACCAGATTGAGCCCGGTATATTAAGTCCCACCTCAGCTCCTGCTGTTTGTTATGGATGGAATATGGATGGGAGGATGAGGATTTCTTGAGAGTGCATGTTCATGATGAGATTTTTAGTTCTTAATAGTTGTGGCTCTATAGCTGTGAATCTCGGTGCTAAATTCTATTGGCAGCCCCAAATCTCTGCTTTCATGTCTCATTTTAAGTGCCACATGCCTGATTTTTAATTGTTTCAGTAGCTGTTGCTGGAGATCGTATTTCTGGTTCCTATCCAAGGCAGTCTAATATGCTTACTTTTTAAATAGCACGTTTTTCATGTTGGGCAGCACTCTGCTCAGCTCTGGAAAGATAATGACTCCTGGTTAACAGCAGTTTGGTACAGATAAGAGCATTTACATGGGCAATGTAAAATTCACCTGTGATAAAGTCTCGCTAGGTGCATGAGTGTAAATCTGCCTGCCCCTTGATACTGTTTCACTGTGCATTAATAGAGCCTTATAAAGCGTGAGACACTCTTTGTTCTCCCCTTCAACCTCTTTCCTCAAGCAGAAGATATCTTTTGTTGTAGTTTTGAGGGATCCAAAGTGAAGTGTGTGGTAGAGCTCATGTTACTGTATATTCCTTTGTATGACAAACTTTTCCAGTTTCCATTTCACCTTGTTCCTATGCACAGTTTCCAGTACTTAAAGGTAGTTAGTTGATGGTCGTAATTCCTACCTGCACTTGGGACCTGGAAAATAAAGCCTAGCTTCAATTTTTGCAAAGTGAAGTAGATATTTTAGTTCAAGATAGTTCATAATTTTCTAGTGTCTGCCTTTCCCTCTAGACTGAAAGCTAGGAGCTCTTAGAGCTTTTCCCATGATAGGTCAAGTAGAAACCTCTATTCTGCAACCGTCAGCAGGCTGAAAGTGCAGAGGCAGTCCTTTGTGTTGAAAGTGTTGCCTTCTGTAAGGAAGAAATGTTTTGTCACATATGAGAAAGTTGTTTCATTTATCACATTCCCACCTTCTAGAAGGTCAGATCCTGATCTCTCTTGATTTGGGACAAATTAAATCAGAATGCGACTCTTTCAGTGTCTTGGGCAATTACCTTAGCTTTGTTCCTCACATTTGTTAACTTTTTCTTTGAGGTCAGGTTGGATGGGGCTCTGAGCAACCTGGTCTAATGGAAGGTGTCCCTGCCCGTGGCAGGAGGATTGGAACTAGATGAACTTTAAGGTCCTTTCCAATCCAAGCCCTTCTGTAATTCTGTGACAGAAGAATGGAAAAGAAGAATATGGTTGTAGACAACATCTTATGATGTTTAGGAAATTAGTGAAATGAAGACTGGGTAGATCTCTGATGGAGAAGGTTATTCACAGAACATGATCATGAAAGAAGAGACTGGCTGCTGGAGGAGGAGCTGAATCACTTCACCTGAGAGAAAATGTGTAAGCAGAAAGAGGTGAGTTGTAAAGAAGGAAGAATAACAAAGCACAAAAGTAGAAAGTGATATTGGCCATGGCAAAGCACTGGAGCCTTCAGTAAAAGGGGATGAATGATACCAAGGAAGGGGAGGAATTAGATGCTCTCTGTAAATACTCCTGAGCATAAATATCAATGACTGAATGAAAATTCAGAGTTGAAAGACCATATGCACACACACACAAAAAGATAAATGTTCTTTATCAGTACAATTAGATTGACTCTTGCAAGTCATGGATAGCTTTGCAGGAAAGAGCTGCCGTAATTATGGTATTAATGGTAGGAATAAAACTTCTTTTAAGACAGCTAGAGCAGTTTGAGAAAAGACACTGAGTGTTTTTGTTGGTGGTGGAGATGACAGTATCAGTAAATGTAAATTCTTCCTCTTTGCAAATTCATAACAATGATACATGCTTGATTTAAATCTAAGAACATAGTTCAATGAAAGAAATTAAATCCAATCTGTATTAATAGTAAACAATTTGTTTAGGATATCAGTCATGGCAACTTCTGGCTTGCTGTGGTAACTTCAAGTTGAATCTGATAGCACAATGCACTCTTAAGAGGCCTGGCCTATTAAGTTTGTGGTGGATCTTTCTGGAGGTTTGTCAGAGAAGGTCCTTTGACATGCAGGCTGGAGTAAGAAAAAGCTTTTAAGAACCTCTGGATTTGACCACATTGAAGCATGTTTGTATTGCTTCATTTTTATGTATGTTTCGTTTGAGAAGACACAGCATTCTCTGTTATGGAGAGCTGCTTTGATTCTGAATACGAAACAAGGGATTGGACGCAGAGACATCTGGCTCTCTGTGACATTTGCATGATGAAAGCATAGGGGCTTTTGCATGTATCAGGATCTGGCCAACCTGCGAGTCTTAAAGACCAGGGAGTGCTGCAAGACGCCCTGTGACATGTTCCTCAGTAGAGGGTGAGCTGACAGGGAGCCATATGCATTTTCAGGGGACTGTCACTTCAGTCTGCACATGATAATTTTGTTACTTGCACTTTAGGTCTCATGTTGACACCTGAGATTGGACTTTCGTTTTAGTCAGCTTAGCATACCTCTAAAGACAGCTGAATAGTTTAAAATTGGCCAGGAGAGATTATACTGTGGAAATGCCTTGCGATTTTGTGAGTCCAAAAGTCAAGCCAGGAATTCATTTGTAGGTAATCAGTTAGTCCCCTTACTCAAGGCTAGAAAATGTTGGTATCATTGGGATTATATTTCACAAGCCATTTGCTTTACAGTTAGGGAGACAGTAGCATGTTTGTTCCTGCTTTTAGAAAAGACATCGAATGGTTGGGTGGAGAAAGGGGATAGACTTAGAGCTGTTGGTCACACGTTCTGGTAAGAGTTCACAGCGATTTTCCAATGCCTTTTCTGAGTCAGCTTTTTACTTCTTCTCTTGAATATGTAGTAGCTTCACTGGATCACTTGTTTTTCAGTGCTGAGGGCAAAGTTTACTCAGTTTGTTTGTTTAACTTTCAGCATTTTAAGAAATAAAATAATTTTTTGCTGCAGGCATGGAGCTGTTGAACACAGTTATTGATTAATTATTCTAATTATGGTTCCTTATGTATGAAAATGGTAGAATTATGCAACATGTCTTTTGAGAAAGTAGTTTGGGAATATATTGCATTGTCAGGCTGAGTGATTTACTTTAATTATTATTATTTTATTTTGTAAATAATAACATTTTGCTTAAAATTTAGTTCAACCATTCTGAGCTCATGTTTGAAAAGAAAGCTCAGTGGACTCCTGACTGTACAGTGATGATGTACTTTTTGGAGTACACTTATTTAGTTCTTCATTTCTTTTCCTTTCATAGTACAGTGTTAACTTGGGTGCAAACAATGCTTGCAGAGAGAAGGCCACCACAACAGAATGTCCATCACCACTTTCGTATGCCATCAGGAGGCAAAATCCAGGCCAGAAAGAGTCGTAACAAAACATGGGGTGATAAGAAAGAGGAGTATTGGGAAAACAGACAATGCATGGGAATCTGGTGAGATGTGGGGTTGACTGGCCATGTGTGGGAACGCTGGAGCTGGATTTATGGGACAATACTGTATTTTTATGTGGATATTTAGCATGGAAAATTAAACTTTATGTGAAATGAGACAGCCTGGAGTCCCCCAGGTGAGTCGTTCCCTGATTTTTTTCTTTTTCTTTTTTTTTTTTTTTTAATAAATATCATATGATTTTTTTTGTGGAAGCTAACTGGTGATTTAAGGAAATCACAGACCATACTTCACAAGGATGGGGCCTAATTCAAAGAGTCTGCATTGGCTATGATGTCCAGTTGCTGTCCCCATATTGCCACTGACACTGGGAGTAGGGGACACAGTGAGGAGCCTGCAAAAGAAAGGAGGAATGCTACATTAAGTCTGGGTTTCTCAGAAGAGCTTAAGGAAAATAAGTGAGAATTTATTTTTCCTTTAGCTTTTTGGGGAACCCTGTCACTTTCAAGCACTTAAGAGGAATATATCTGTTTAACTTGCTAATTTACTTATCTTGAAGAAGATGTGCATTCCCATATTCAAGCAGCAGCATCTCTGCATATGAAGTGTAAGACCTTCAAAATACACTGAAGGAGCTCTTGAACTCGGTTTATCGTCCTACTTCCCCTCCCAGCCATGAACATGCCTCTTGTTTTGCATGAGAAGAGAATATTGGGGTATATCATGCAGGGGAGGGAACAGAGCTGTGGGAATATGATTCAGCTGCAGTTTTGCATCTTAATTATATGCTTGGTAGGAAGAAAAAAATCCTTTTTTCTTCATACCACTTTGTCATATCAGCTAGCTTTTTCTAATCTTCCTAATACCTCCTGAATTCACAAAGTAATAGAATGTAATTAGAGCAAGTCAGAAAGATCGAAACACTGTGAAACTGGCATTTGCTGATTCATTGAAACTAAACAATTTAAGAGACTTCAGTTTTCCAGAAAAAGTTGAAAACTAGGGGAAATAAAAATCAATAATTTTGTTTTTATTTTGCTGTGGAAAGTTTTGGTTTTCCATTTTAATGTGATACTGAAAAATTTCATTTTGACACAGTGAGTCAGTCAGTCATTTCACACTGCCTTCTGTATTCTTTCATTGGATGAGTGCCCACTGCTTCAAATTGGGTCAGTTTACCCTTGTGAAATTGCTGTGTAACCCGCTGCAATATGACTGACTTATTGAAGCTGCAGACTGATGCTTTTTCTTCTTTGATGAAAGAAATAGAACTGTCAGGACAGGATTCTTGCACTGTAGTGGTTACTCCGTGTCTCATTTGTATCTGGGCTGCCTGTGCCACTTTCGTGTGAAACTGTAATTATTCAGTCATTTATCCTGGTCCTCTTTTCTATTTCTGGTAGAAAGAAAAGTGGTACTTGAAGGAGGCAGTTGCTTAAAAGGGGGAAAATTCTAATAAAAGCAGCATCAAATTGGCACAGTTATTCTGATTCTGAATATTAGAATCAGCAAACTGTAGCACAGGGCAGCTCAGAAACAGACTTTTCCCATAACCCAGCTTAGGGTAATGAAATAGAGGCCACTTCAAAATTGGTTGGTGGTGAAATGGTTATAGAAAGAGCATTGTAATGCTAAGCCACGAAAGGCAAGAACCCTAAACCACACTAGTCAGATCCCACTTGACCCAAGCTGGACTCTTCTGGAGAGTAATGTTTCCCATGTTACTGGTATTTTGGAGCAGGTTTGTAGAAACCAGAGTGAGGGGGTGTAGGTCTGGATGAGATACTTATGCCAGCCTTTGTGGGATCTGATTTTGTGGGCTCCTGACCGGTGATCAAGAAAGAATTTAAATTGTCAAGGAACTGTGATGTTTCTTGTTAGGTCTCTTTTTTCCTTTTCTCTGTGCTGTGATCCAGGCTCTCAGGATTATTAAGGAACATTACCTAAATAATTTGCCTTTGGTTGCAAAGGCTTAGGATTGTGATAGTATCTTTGCTTTTTTTTCCTGATTTATTCCTGTGGCTCACTATGATGTCTGGAGCATTTGGCATTCTTTTTTTTGGTGTTAAATATCTTGGGGATTTGCTTTTTGGCTGATAATGCCACAAACATAGAATCACAGAATCACGTGATGCTCTGTGTTGGAAGGGACCTTAAAGATCATCTAGTTCCAATCCCACTGCCAGGTCTTGGAATCCCAGCCTTAATGGGAAGGGAACACCCAAGATTCGTAGATGCTCATGGTCAGAAAGGAATAACAAAAGTCAGAAGGTCCACAATTTATCTTCTGGGCTTCTACACATGGAACACCTTCCGCTAGATCAGGTTGCTCAAAGCCCTGTCCAATCTGACCTTAAACACTTTGAGGAATGGTGCGTCTGCAGATTCTCTGGGCAACCTGTTCCAGTGCCTCACCATCCTCATAGTGAAGAATTTCTTCCGAATTTCTAATCTAAACCTGCCCTCTTTCAGGTTAAAGCCATTCCCCCTTGTCCAATCTCTACATGCCCTTGTGGAAAGTCCTGCTCCGGCTTTCTTGCAGACCCCTTTTAGGCCCTGGAAGGTGTAATGATGTCTCTCTGAAGCTTTCCATTCTCCAGGCGGATGCATATAGTAGATATTACTGTGTAGCATTTTGTGGGAGTACAGTCAGAGGATTACAGGAATTGGAAAAAGAAGAATAAGAAGAAAAGCAAAAAGGAAGACAGCAAC
>JAWWEE010000001.1:49298724-49416172 GCA_035221455.1 Xenops minutus
GTTTCTAGCTCCTTCTAGCTAGCCCCTATAAAACCGTTGTACTCTAATAAATATTTGGCCATTTTGCGTTACCCCGCGTTTGCGTGCAGAGTGGCTCATCCCGTTTCCCCCCAAGGTCTGTGCCAGCATTTGGGGCTAAAAGCTTGCTACAATATTGCAGGCAGCTCAGCGGAACGATTCATAGATCTCTTTTCCATGTTTTGCTAAGGGATTGTTCACTTTTTATGAGTGCTTCTGGGGAATATTTTTTAGGAATGAAGTGAGTATGGAACACTGAACCACAAAGAGGGAATGGAATAGGAAAGGATCAAACATACATTGGAGCAGCATGTTCCCAGTGTGGGAAAGGACCCAGAGAGTCTGGAAAGGCTTGCAGGGCATGAGCATTTCCTACACCCAAGACCATGCAGAAATGCCTGAGGTATTTAAGTATCAAGAGGCAAAAAATTGTACAGGGAGGTATATAGAGGCAAGGGAGTTAATTGGTATGTCAAACACACAGAGTAATTTGCCAGAATGAACTGTTTACTGTCAGAGAGCGAGTCTTGCTGTGGCACAAACACTGATGTTGGACATAAGATGGAAACAGTAGCAATGAGAAGCTGCCAGGCAGACTCAGGGTTTTGTTGTGTAATAACACAATTCCAGATTTTTGAGTGACTGGTGCAAGCAGCTGAAGATTTTTCTTTGAAGCGTCTCATTCTGGAACTGCTTCAGCAGGAAGAAGGTGGGTTGGACAGCCTAACCGATTGCAGCGATTCTTATATGCGCCTATTATTCTCCTACAAGAGTAAGAAAACAGTACTTTCGAAGTTCCCACATTATGTTTCTGGTAAGAATAATTATCGATCCCACCATTGAATAGTTCACTAGTGTTTTGTGCACTAACTGTGCATAGGCTTGGGAAGCACCAGCCCAGAGTCTTGGTTTTGTGTCTCAAAATCTTCAAGGGCTAGAATATGTCCAGAAGACAGACAGGCAGTAGGTGTCATTTTGGAGTGTGGCCATTGAAACTACTGCAGTTCTGCACTGGTGGAGTGACACTGCTGATGTAAATGCTGAAAACGGGGTAGATTATTGCAACTGTAGCATAACATGGTAGTTTGGATGTAGATAAGTACCTGTTCTAGGTGAAAAAGTTGTCTTTGTTTTGTTGGCTGTGAAATGGATGGTTTAACTGAAGAGTAGCCTGTGAGAAAGGCAAATGATTTTTTTATCAGCTTGTCTTGATGAGACTGAGGACACAGAAAAGCATGCAGGAAAACCAGTATGCCTAACCAAGGGTGGACATGGCCAATACAGAATGATCTGTTTTGGTGTCAGGTGGCCACTAGCTCTTGAGCTCCTCTTCGTGGCGCTAGTAGAGAGCTGGATGGAGGTTAGAGCCTGCAGAGTCCCCACATTCACCTTTGTGTATAGCATGGAAATAATTTGTGGGTACAACTGGGACAGTCTTCAGTCTGTAAAGATTATCAATAGCAAATGATACTTACCTAATAGCTGAAAAAACAATGTTAAAGTTCCTGGGGTTCACGTCTACCCCAAGTTACAGCTGACAGCAGCAGGGCATTTTGCTACTTTGAGTAAGGCTGTAGCATGGAAAATTACTCTTGTCCCAGAGTTTAGAAGCAGCATCATCATGCTGTCTTCCAGGCAGTGTTTGCATCAGCTCTGAGACACAGTTTGGCATCTGCTTGGCCTTGCAATAGCTGGCTTTCCAATAACCATTATAAAATGTGGTTTAGTGTAAGGATATTTCTCTTAAAGTGGTTTGGCAGCATTCCCAGTGATTCCAGAGGGAAGAGCAGCTAGGACTTTTTCTCCAGCTCTGAGCCAGCTGTCCACTGGGCTGACCAGGGGTGGAGCTGTGTGTGCTTTGGCTCTGCACCACAACTAGTGAGTAAAGATGTGGACTAAGCTGTCCTTGGCTGCCTGTAATCCTTCAGCATAGACCTGTGCCAGGGTCATGCAATGGTGCTGCATGGAGGCTGGTGATGGCTGGGTGAAGATGGAGGAATGCAATGCATCTGCTTTGCTAGGTAGAGCCTTCATCACAGTATAGCCATCTCCCTTGCAGACTGTGGAAGTGAGCTCAGGGGAGATCCATCACATTTGAACTAATTTTAGGACATGTTAGCTAGAGACATCTACATTTGAGCTTCCTGTCTTAGGCTCCTTTTACAGGTAAAGATGAGCGTCTCTCATTCTATGACAAAAAAAATGCAATAATTATCCCATTTCTGTCTGTGGGGTACAGACAAACCTGCTGTGAGAAACTCAAACCTCGGCTTTTTGTAGGCAGAATTTAACCCTTAGTCTAATGAGAGTAAGAAGAGGTGGGATAGATGACAGAGGAGGGGAGTACTGAAGAACTGGTTCAAAAATTATCTTGAGGTGCTTTGTGTTCCTGTAACTTCTCAGATACAGGGCTCTGTATATGTCAGGGCCCTGACATATGTCTGACATATGGTCTGGATCATGTGCAAATGTTGCCCGAGTCTCCCTTATTTCAGGCATGTAGTATCTTCTGCATATCTGTGGGGAAGGCCTGCATCTCATGCTCTCCCCCAGTTTTCCTGGGCAGTGATCTGAGTCTTCTGGCACAGGAAAGCAGCTGATGTTCCCCCCTGCAAGGGTGGTCAGTAGCACCTTCCTGGTCCTGTAAAGCCAAAGCAGGCAGATAGCCATGGTGTCCCATTTAAGGTATCACGGGCACTGAGGCTTTTCACTCCCTTTTGCCAGTCAGCTGCTGCTGCCCCACCGTGACTACTGGAGTACGCTGAAAACATTTCACTCTTTTTTCAAAAATGAAAAGGAAGCAGTCTTTGGAAAATTCAGTTTAAAACTTTAAAAAGAAAAAAAAAAGATTAAAAACTTTAAAATTAACACAGTCTTTTTCCCACTAGTTGGAACTGATATACAAATGCAAACCATATACCAGTCGTCGCAGTCTTCCTCTGTCTGGTAACAAAAGATGCCCCTTTGCTTTAGGGCCCCATTATTCTCTCCAAGGAAGTTATTGAACCTCATTTCAATTTAAATAATGCAATAGGTATTTACTGGCTATGATAAGCAGAAAGTTTAAATTGTGTATTCAGTCTTCAAAATAAACCCCCTCATTATTTTAAAGCAAAACAGAGGTATTCTCTAATCAACTAAGGGAAAGTAGCATAAGGAAAGACATACAGCCATCAGGTAGTGAGAAAAAAAGGTAGAGTTAAAATAAAAAACCACTTCCAAAATGCTTTTTGTCAGGTCTATCAAGAAAAGTTGATCATGTGTGAGAGCACTGGGATTCATAGACAGGAAAGGTTAATGAGGATGAGGGTTAAGTAAGTGTAAATAACTACGGGTGCAATGGACAGAAAACACTATGAATTTACAGTATCAAAGTCAAGCCAGACCCATCTGATAGTTTTCTGTGATAATTGATTATCTAGTGAAAGAAAATAAGATAAATGTAATCAATCTATATTTTCAGTAGTACCCTTTAAATGATGGCACAACTGTTCCAGTTGAGGAGAAAAAGAATTTTCAGCTGTAGCTAGGAAATTGCTAAAGTAAATATCACAGTAGGTTGCAGTGGAAGTAGAAGCATTAGGTTCGAGGGCAGTGCACAGCTGAACTTCTTAATGTATTTTAACTCCCATGCCTTGGCACAGGCTAGGATTGCACTATTTAGAGCATTAGCTAAACTTGAAGAAACAGTGCCAATGCAAGGGATAATCAAGATAATAAACAGATGAACAGAAAGACTCAAATTTTTTTCTGTAAGATGAGAACTTGCTGATCACAGCATGACCTTCAGATGCCAGTATAATCCAGCTGAGACAAAGACACATTTGTTTCTAGTCTATATCAGATGATGTTTCCAGCAGAGATGAGGAATTACCTTACTAGAACATGGCTTATTTAACTGCAAGAACACTAGGAGACGATATACTTGTTGTCTTTAACTAGATCAATTAGTATGAGAAAAGTGGATTTTGGTTGCTATAGATGGAGCCTTACTTTTTTCCCAAGTGCTCATTTTTGCAGAGATTATTTTTCCTCCCAGTAAGAACTTGTGTGTTTGTTTCACACAGAGTATCTTCTTATGGAGTGTTCATGTATAAGAGAGCATTTCATGAAAAGTTAATGCAATGCAATCTCTTCTACTTCCTACCTCTCTTTCTTCCTGCCTTTCTTCCTCCCTCTCTGTCTTCCTCCCTTTGTCTCAGCAAAAACACCTGGCTCTTCAAGCCCTTTGCATCCTAGTTCAGGCCATTAATTTGCTTTGACTTGGTGTTTGGGCATCTAGTGAAGTGCTCGATTGCCCACTTCTCTGCTTCCTCTAAAATCATTGATTTAACCATTATTCCATGTAAATTGTGTAATCTGTGAATTTTTAAAACGAAAAGCATCATCCTGATTTAATATATCCTGTCTTAGATCCATTTTTTCAATATCCTTTGTACTACCTACTTGTTTTAAGTTGTGTTGGCATAGCTGTGGCTAATGAAAACCTTTCTCTCCAGGATGAAATGGCTGGCCAGCTTTTGTTGCACTGTATAGAATCTCTCAAAGATTGTTTTCCTGTTTTATTTTAATTAAAAAAAAAGTAAATTGTTGTATTATGGTTTGTAGCCTGAAATAGTTTTGGAGTGCCCAGCTGGATTGGTTTTGGATGAAGGTAACCTGGAAACTGCTCTGCAGGAGCACTCCTGGTATAATGCAGGTGCTAATCGCCCTCTGGTCCATGGGTTATTGTAGATATTGGGTCCTCAGCTCTACTGTTTGCTAAAGTAGATGTAGGTACTATGTATGGAAATTAACCAGCTACATATTATAATTTTATTAGGCACAGCGGTACACTTCATCTCCTTTTCTGTCTAACAAATCCAGAATATATGTAAGCCATCTGGCTGCTTACCTGAGCTTGTATTGGTCTAAAAATTAAGGAGAGTGTTTTTTTAAAAAAATCAGCCTCTGGATTTAATGCTCTTCCAGTCCTTTTGTATTTAAAATTGAGATGTCTCTGATCAGTCTGTTCTCTGGAAGTGGGCTTGTAACAAACACTGAGCTAATTTACAAAAATCTCTGTGGCTCTTGTTTTGATGGATGTCTTCATGGAAATATGCTGGAAGTTTCTGCTATACCTGTATCTTTCTCAGTTACTTAGAAACAAAGCAACACTTCAAACTCTGCTTCTGACTGCCTTCCTTTAAAACAGCCAATATTTGAATGGTAGGTATCTGTGTCACTTAGATATTGACCTAATTACCATAATTGTACGTGGCCTCCTGACAACTGCTAACATACCTGGCCTCATGGTAACTGTGACCCAGAGCAGTGCTACTTTCTGGCATATATATATATATATATATATATAGCTGGACAAAGGAGGATGAATGATGCTATTACAGGAAGTATGTGAACTTGCATTTCTGTTATTCTACTACATTTTGATCTTCAAACTAGAATTTCTCCCAGGATCTGTTTTCTTTAAATAATTGAAATATTATCTTACTTTGATAGTATATTTATATATTACAGCATACCAGTGGAATTTCCAAAGACATGATTATGCAGAAATAAATGCCAACCCCAGAGAAAAGGCTGAAAAAGTGAGTTGTGAGTTAATGGATATGTTAAAGTTTGAATTTGTTCTTATGTTTTTGTATCGATATTTAAAATGGCAAGGGGGGAAAAAAAAAGGTGTCAAGTCATATCTGGAATGAGTAAGAGAGAAAAAGGGTGGATATATGGGCACTTCATTTTTTATATTCATAGCCTAGGTGATGACTCTCATTCAGGTATACAAGCGTCTTGACATCACTGAGTTTATACTATGTTCTAGAGCAATTTGAAGTTTAGTATTGCACTTTGATATAGTAGGCAAAAGATAACCTGTGCCAGTCCCTTCAACTTAGACACTATTTTATTTTAATTTTTTTTTTTAAGATTTCATTCTGCAGCAGTGTTATGCAAAGGGAAAATAATCTTTTGTTGGTTTCTTATGTAAAGAAAGCCCAGTATGAAAGTTACTGTCTCTTCTTCAAGAGACAGCTGCTTTCTCTCCAAAAGAGAGTGTGAACAGTGCACTTGCAAAGAGTGGGTTAAGGAAGCCTGAAGCATGTGAAGTTGTGCTTTAAAAAAAAAGAAAAATCACATCCTGAGCCTCCAAAAGTGCACATTACACTGCCAGAATAAAGTCTAAACTAGACTGTGGTAAGCATGTTTAAAATCTGTCCAGCTGACACAATATTTATGACTACCTCAGTGTGTTAATATGATGTTAATTCTGGTTAGAAAATGTCTAGCACAATGGTGGCGAGAGCACAGAAGCTGAAACAGGGATTGCGGAAAGAAAAGTAGCTAGTTAGCATTTGCAACTATATGTATTAACCAACACTTGCCCTCTTCTGTGTGGTAATAAACACCCTAATAACACCCTTCCTTGATTTTGGGTTTGTTTTGGTGGGGGTTTTTTGTTTATTTTTTTTTTGTAGTTGTCTTGTTATTTCTCTAAGGACTGGATAAAACCAGCTTTAGGTCTCTTACTGTAATTTCTTTTTTCTTCACTGCTAAGGATAGGATTGCAGTACATTGATGTAATAAACCCCCTTGTCCTTTATTGCTTCATATTAAAATATGGAATATATTTTCAAAAAAGAAAGAACACTAGAGCTGTTCACATTTAGGTTCTCAGCAACTACATCAAAACATTTATTCAATATTATGTCAGCCAAACTAGTTGGATTCTTTGTCTACAAACAGGTGAAACACTGCTTAATTTTGACAGATAATTAAAAATATGATAATGTTTATAATGTAAGAATTAGATGCTTAATTTTAAAAGCTTTTTGTTTCAGTTCTCTCTTCTACAAGAGACCAACTTTTAACTCAAGTGTTGGTTTTTATTCTGTTTGGAGGCTACAAGAGTAAGGCAGGAAAACTTTTATTTGTATGCTTTTGAGTTAACGCTCATCTCTGTAGTAAAGCAATTTTATATCTACCGTTAAACATGCATTTAGTAACACATAAAGGGAATTTATTCATACCTCAAAAGTGTATTTTCATGGTTTCAGCACACTTTGGATGAGGTTCTAAATGTATTTCCCAAATCAAAGGAGATATAAATTGAATCCAGTTTAATCTGTGACTGCAGTATAGTAAAAAACTTGTAGAAAAGACTAGATAAATACATATAAATCATCCTTGCCCTTGAGGAAATGCAACGATTCAAAATTTGTTTGCACTGTAAAATTGGAAGCCCCATTTTGTCCCTCCATCTCCTGACTGAAGTTGTTAATCTCTTTCATGAATCTTTAAAAATCTGGTACCCCAAGAGTTTCTCTTCCCTCAATTAATCTTTTCCCCCTCATCTTTCCCTGCACTGGAATTTCTGAGTTCTGATTTGAACAACTGCAGTTTATCTTCTTCCTGGCTGCTGAGGACTGCAGTGATTCCTCAAAATAAATATGTCTGACTAAAGTCTGCCTCATCCAGGATCCTCACTGGTGAGATGCTTCTTTACTGAGTAACTGGCTTGAATTCCTCCTACAGTTTCCCAGATCTTCTGTTCATAGCCTAGCTTAGGGGAAGCAATAACAATAAGGAAGAATTATAGCTAGTAATAACCATTTTATTAATTAACACTTGTCAGTTGGCCTTTCAGTTCACTGTGCTGTTGCAAAGGTGACCAGACAGCTGAGGCATCAAGACCACTAGGTTTGGGTCATTCAGTTCTGCTTGCCTTGTCCATCTGCATTGTCCTCTGATTCACCATGTCAGCCTTTCAGGGATTGTTGCTGATGTGCAATTTCTGGAGTGAAAAAGTCTACTTTAGGTCCTTTTGGTTTCCCCAAATCTTTCCAGGATTTTGTTTCAGTCTTATGTAATGTTCCCTTCTGACACCTAATGGTATATGTCAGGATCTGGATCTGCTTTCTGCTTCATAGGGGTGGGATTCAGTTGCTGGAGGTCAGATACCTTCTGCCATTTGTGTTGTGGAATTCCCATGACATTTACACTGACTCACAAGTTTGACAAAGATCCGCAGGTGACCCATACGCTTTTGTCAGTAGCAGGTCCTGGTTAGGCAGGATCTCTCTCAGATCTGAGTTGGCTGTAGCCTTGGGATTCAGTTGCCTGGAAGGAGGCCTGTGATACCATTTGGATTAGAACTATGCCACTACAGACCTGACTTTACGCAAAAAAGAGGAAAGCACTCAACATGTATAACACGTATAAGTCTAAGTGTAGTACAAATTTTGTTCTTCTAGGGTATAGCTATTCCTCAATTTGCTCAGCACTTAATACTCTTCCACTTTTTGCAAATTATGAGCTATAAAAGTATAAGCAGGATAAGAGCTACAGAATATAGAACCAAATTCAAAATTCCTGCAGCTGAAGGGAACCACACAAGAGGGATTCCCATCAAGAGTGACACCCTGCCTTTTCTATTGCTGTTTTCTCTGAGCAGTTTGTTTGCTGTTGCAGTGCTGTAATCATTGCTTTTATGTCTTGTTTTACAACCAACTAGACTTCAGATACTACAGTTGAATGCTTTATTATCTGCAACTATCACACAAAAGCTACTCCGAAAGTTACTAGATTGAAGTCAATTTGCTATACAATTTCAGTGATTTTTGCAACTTGAGCATTCCTTGTAAAGGTATATAATTGAAATCACACACTTCAGTCAGTTCTATTACATGTGCACAAGCCTGAACATTTCAGGCAGGTTCTACACAGTGAGGTAGTTTGTAGTGATTGCTTTTTATTGGGTACAAATGCAAACACAGCTGGATCTGACATAAATAGTTGTAGACTGATTAGAAAAAGGAGAATTCCATATTCATATCTGGTCAAATTGTAATCTAAACAGTTGTCTGAAGATGGAAAACTGGTACGTTTATGTTGCTTATCATGATGAACTGCTTTTTGTATCCATCCAGAGAGCTGACTTGAACTTTCCATCTCATTCCATAGCCTGTTATCATTGATGCACAGTTCTAATCTCAGAATGGTTAAACTTAATAGCCAAGCTTACAGCAGAGTAAACTTAGGCCATCGTCTAAGTGACTGAACTAGATTTGGGCATGAACAATCCAAATGCTTGGTTTAAAAAAGAATCTTGTAGCAATCAGCGCAAGCA
Organism: Xenops minutus; assembly: GCA_035221455.1. Taxonomy (NCBI): domain Eukaryota; kingdom Metazoa; phylum Chordata; class Aves; order Passeriformes; family Furnariidae; genus Xenops; species Xenops minutus. The sequence continues at coordinate 49,307,867 of JAWWEE010000001.1, forward strand.
AGTCCCCTTCATTCTGGATTATATTTGCCTATATTATAGTACAGAGTTCTGGTCCGGTAATTTTTTTTTTTTACCTTGCTTAGTGGTGCTCAGCTTTACCGCATGCACAAACACCAAAGTCTTGTTAGATGCCATTGTCTGACAGCCTGAAGTTTTTGCAGTCATTAAACAATAGTTTTATTTGATCCTCATTCATCTGGGTCTGCTGTGGTCTGTGATGTGCAACAGTTTCTAATATATTGGTTGCATATATGCTGGCTGAATTTATAATTTCTATGCCAACTGCATAGAACCGAATGCCTCCGTATTCCTCATTAGTACTCTCCACTGATAGAGGCTTCTTCCAGTTCCTTTACTGTTGCTGTCCCCTGGCTTTTTTTTTCTCACAGAGGAGCTCACAATGGGAAAAGCTATCCACCAGCATATTCATCCAGAAATACCTTCTGAAGCCTTTTGGTGAGTAGCACCCAGTCAAACCACCACTACCATGGTGTTCTCATACCTCTGTTTGTCATTACCTTGCAGCAGTTACTGTTTCATTGTGAGAATGATAAAGGACCTTCATTTTTTGTTTACAGCCATGAAGCTAATATGTTTGGGTACTGAAAAGGGAGAGGGTCTAGTTTAAGTCATATAAACATTTACTGCAGTACACATTAAATAGTTCTGTAGTGTCTGCTTAATGTCTTCTCCCATAGGGAGCTACCTTTATCTTGTCTTAGCCTCTTTGAAGTGACTTCTCATGTGAACAAATTGGATGAGATCCCCTTGATATGCTCTGGAGACCACATATTCTTGTAGTTCACTCTTCTGCTGAACCCACATTATTGATACTCTTAAATATGCCAAGCTTGGTAATTACACCTTTCACCCACTCTGTAATTTCTGAGTCACTGTGTTAAGCCTCCCAGGAGCACCACATGCTCCTTGTACAGAGAAGTGACTGAGTTCCTTTGGTTTTGTGATAACATAACCTCTATTGCTTCTGGAGAGGTAACAAAGTGCAAATGAAGTGGCCATGCCAGAACAGCATCCCTAGTGTGGCTACCTATGCCAACTTTTTTGAATGCTGATGAGGTCAGGTTTTCTCCTGATCTCCACTTCCATTGCTGCACCTTCTTTAATAATTTGGTTAAAGGCTTAATCATATCTGCAAACATGGATATAGAATTGTGGGGAAGAATAAAACCCAGAAGAGATCTGAGCTTATGTGAACTTGTAGAGCAAGGAGCTTCTTATTTATTTTTCTTGTTATTGTTGAAGTGATTAGTCTATTTGTAAAAACTTTTGTCTTTCATTTACCACTTGACCTGTTTGTCAATTCACTTAGAATTGTGCTACCAAATTTATTACTTCCACTTGTTTAATTCATGCATTGAGTCTTTGAGTCATTCTTGAGTGTTTGAGTCTGACTGTAGGCTAATACATCATCACTTCATGAAATTACATGGATTTGTTTAGCCTCTGATAAATTTTTCCATGTTTGGATGATATGAATATAAAGCTGGAGCACACTGCAGTCATTGAGCAGTAGATGTGTGTAAAGTGGTATTGCTGCCCTGTAAATGTAGGGGCAAATTCTTCCCAGCCTTGCCCTGATAACAAAATCACAAAGACAGCATATCCTAAATCTGTTCTGCCAGACTCTGGCATTTTTTGCTATGACAGGTGTGGTTTGTGGTATAACAGAATTAATTGCTCAAAACCTGATCATTATCCAGTAAATCCTGTTGTCTGCTTTTATGATAGGCCAGATTGGAGCATGAGAAGTGCCTGATTGTAGGAAAATGTAGCTCCCAGGCCTGGAAGCTACATTTTCCTACACCTGATCTTCATGCAATTATTTGTTACTCCAATAAGCTTTTTTCTGAGGTTTGGAGATATATTTACTATTTCTGTGGCTGATGGTCAGGACTCATAAACACTTTGCCATGAATACTCCTGCAATCTAGTTTCATTTGAGACCCTAGCTGCGGAAAACCTTTACCCATTTATCTCTGTGAATTTCTGGAGCTTTTAGGGCAGCACATTCATGTACATCAGGAATAATTTCTGACTGCCAGTCTGTCAGCCTTTCCCAACTCTACAAACATGGATTTGCCAAATCCAGTATCATTTGATATTCTTGTAGTAGTGGTATGACAGGGATTTCTTTCTGTCTTTCTCCTGGGAGACTCTCAGCATTAAGTCACACACAGAATATTCCAGGAGCAGTTGGGTCAATTCATTTTTAATCTCCTGGTGTGCCCAGGATAAGAGTCAGGTTTCATTAGCATCAGGCTTCTAGTCTGGGTGCTTTAAATGCACCGATAGTAGGAATAGTCACCTGGGTTCTATATTCTCTGATTTTCTCCCCAAACTATATGTTGTCTTCATCATCTTTCCAAGCTGGGTTGTTGGTTTAGCTAGTCAGGTTAGGCCCAGCAAACTGAAATCTTTTTATCAGCTCCTTATCTATTGGGTACACGTATTGATAATGGCATTTAGTCTTATTTGTGTTTATCTCTATCTCTTGCTAAGAAAATTTTTCTTTCTAACACACTATTTTGTTTCATTGCCCTTTCTTGTTTAGCTTCTGCCAACCACTCAGACTTTTCAAGGCAATTTTCTTCATGTGCTCCCACTAAACCACCAGAATTACATTATTTCTCCAGTGAAACACCTGGGTTAGCAAACACAGTTCCACAGGGTGTAGAAAGAGCACTTCCAAGTAGTATGTTGAGGGGGTGGATATGCACAGGTGAGTATTTGGCTCCCCTATGTGCATCTACCAGAAAAACAGGTGATGCATGAAACACAGAATAATGCTTGACAGTAGGCACCTCTTGCAGAATTTTTACCCTTAAAAGTATTTGGAATAAATGTGTTTTATATATTTATTTAGTTATTTCGATTCTGCATTTAGCCAAAAGTAGTTTATTCTTTTTAATACTGATGTCACTAAAGGTTACATATGTTACTTTGGTTGTCCTCCTTGCTATTGCTTTTGAAGGCAACAATATTCTCATTTGGCTTCTGCCTTAGTGCAGGGCAGAGCTGTGAATTCTGGGGCTTTTGGCTTCTGAAGCTGTGTTTTGTAGCTGAGAGTTTCCTGCAGTCTTGTACTTCTTCCTCAGCTGGGTTTTACCCTCCATCTGGTTTGTACAAACCTTTATGAAACCAAAAGTTTGGAGTCACAATGGATACCTTCTCCTTGACAGTACTATTACAAATACCATGTATTTCAGGTTTTAGCATCCATTTAGTCTTGGTGCTCTGACTGGGCATTGCTTTATCAGCTTTATATATTCTACGTATGTTTTCGATGTATCGGTTTTTATATGAGTTCTATGCTTAACTTTTTTGCTCACTGCTGATTCTAGCACCATGCACTTCCTCTCCAACCAGAATGTGGCTTAAGATCCATTAGTGTTCCATTTGATTTTTTGATTAGTGATGTATCCAGTTGCCACAACTGTTAGCATTATTCCCATTAAGAGATCCTCCAAATTCGTGGTGCTTTTTTCATCCTCCTTTTTCAGCACATCGTCTGACAATAATCAACACTTGTGAAGCGGTGTTGTTGTCTTGGATTGTACTGTTTACTACTGCTTGTGCAGTCCTGTGCACTTCCTTTTCTGGATTACAACTAAGTTGTTAATGTATTTTTCGCTTGTATCTGTAATTTGTGTATTTGAACATGTCATCGTGGCCTGGCCTGTCCTTCAAGAGGTTGATGCTTGGGAGACAATTTTGCTTTTCAGTCTCGGTACTGGAGCTTTTGTATGTTTATGTATCTCCAGCAAGCCCAAAACAATTCTGATGACAATGAGTGTGTCTTGGTCTTCTCTGAAATACCACCTGAGCATTGTGTCCCAGATTCTATGTCTGTCATCAGGGACTTATTTTAGTTCACTTCAGTACTGCAAGATTGTCTCTAAGCTTTAAATCACTCACGAGTACTGCTCTGTACTTTTATCTTCTTTTTGTACTCTGTTTAAGAATCTCTCATATCTTTAATATTCACATAGGTCACAACATTCCTTGAACTATTTTTATGCAGTTCCGTAATTAATCTCTTCTGTCAGAGGTAACGGAAAATGATTAAACACATCAAGTGTCTCAGAAGCACTTGTTGTCAGAAATAAAGCTATTTTTATCTCCTCTCCCATTGCTTCTCAAAGTCAAATGCCGCTTAATTCTTTTCCAGATGACCTTTATATTTTCAGAGACTGTTTGCATCTCAGGAGACTTCAAACTGTTTTCCCAGCCCACTCGTCTCTTGGTGCTTTAGTTTACTTGGACAGGATGTCAGCTCCCATGGTTGTGCCAGCCTGTCTGTGTGATGAGTGGAGGGAAACAAGCACTTCTCGTCTGGGCATTAAAAAGGGCTTGATTGAGTTGTGGTCTGGAGGCATTCCACCCCTGTTCTGCGTGAGAAGTGCTCAGAGGCAGGGTATGACAAAACTGAGGTGAGATGATTCCCTGCCGAAGGTGCATGCCTGTATTTGCTCAGCCTCTGATGGTGATGGTGGCATGTGCAGAGTGCATTGGCCAGTCCAGCTGCCTTCTCTGTGGCTCCCACACCACAGAGCACTGGCCCAGCGAGTGGCCTTTCAAAGGCAGGGTAAGCCTGAGAGAGGCTTAACTTGGGGCTTGTGCCATAACATCTAGACTTTCTGTACTTCAAAGGAAAGGTTTCCTACAGCAGTCACCTGACACAATGAGATCAAGGGGAGTTTTGCTTCCTTCTGTCACATTGTGGTCACTTTATATCTCTCTGCTGCATATCTGTCTGTGATAATGTTCACTTATGGCTGTGCATACAGTATATGAAAGTACAAGCCTTACCACTCTTTCATTTTCTATGAAATCCAGTAGTAAAAGTCTAAAAATAGCTCTTACCTGCTTTCTTATATTTTGAGCATGTTTGTTTTCCCTTCTGTTAATATTTTTGGCGTATCTGCAATTCATCTTGATGCATTGGCTTAGCTTTATGCTTTCAGGCTACATTCTCCCTTTCATTCCCATGCTAGCAAAGCCTCCCTATTTTGCCTGTGATGGGAAAAAAATGGTGTTTTATCTAACTGCTTTGCCTTCAGACAAGGACTTAATGCCATCTTTGGTGCTTTTTCTGTAGAGGTGAGTACCACACCAAACAGAGGCATTGTTCTGAAGTTAACACACTGATCTACAACTTAAGGTAGAACTTAAATCTGGTTTAGTTCTTCTACTTTTATGCATGTTGTAACATCTCTGTTCCCAATTCTTAAAATAGGAATGATATTGCTTCTTTCCTTATGTGTGGCAGGAAATAATTCATTCATGTTCATGAGGCATCGGAACATTACAATGACCATTACAGTGTGAAAACAGTGACTAAATTGTGTTGAGAAAGGAACTGGAAGAAAACAGTGTAGTTCAGGTGTGCTATCAATACTTAGAGCTATAATTCTAGCAAATTTTACATTGTGTGATTGTAGATTGAAAAATGTTCATTTGGCATTCTATGTACCATTTACAAGCCTAATTCTGTTCCTAGGTTGTTGAGATTGGCCAAAAATAACAAATTAATTAAACTGTGGTAATGTTGGCTAACAGATTTTAAAAACAAAACTAGAAAAATACGTATTTGGGAAAGAATTATTGGTGAAAAATTAAGTTACTACATAACTAACATCTAGAAAAGTCCCGTGCTTTATACAGGAAGGTGTTATCTTGCTAGTTTTGAAATATGGGAAAAACCTTAAGCAAGTATCTCTTACTCAGTATTAAGAATATAATTTGATTGTGAGAGAGAATGTTTGCCCAAAGACTGGATGGGTAAAACCTACTTTACCTAAAGGTGAAACTTACATGAAATGTGACATCGTTTTTGTAGCTTTTGATTAAAATACTTGCTTTTGAGGATATGGGGGGAAAACCCACATATTTTCCCCTTCCTGGTACAAGGCACATTGTGACTAATCCTATACTAGACTTTCCCATGTCACTCAAATAATTATATCCATTTTGGGAAGGCTTTTGATGTAGAACTGAATAATGATGTTTTTGTTGGAGGTACATCAGCCCATTTTCTAGTAATCAAAAAGCCTTTGTAAACCTTTTCCAATTAACCATTCTCTTTATATTTCTAAATTATAAAATCATTTACCTTGGAAAAAAATCATCGAGTCCAACCATTAACCCACTGGCAAGTCCACCACTGAACCATGTCCCTCAGTGCCACATCTACATGTCTTTTAAAAATTGCTCCAGGGATGGTAACCCCCCCACCTGTGTAGGCAGCACGTTCCAGTGCTTGACAACCCTTTCTGTGAAGAAACTTTTCCTAATATCCAATTGAAATGTCCTCTAGCACAATTTGAAGCCGTTTCCTCTTGCTTCCTGTTGCTTGTTACCTGGGAGAAGAGGCCAACCCCCACCTGGCTACAACCTCCTTTCAGGTAGTTGTAGAGACCAATAAGGTCCCCCCTGAACCTCCTTTTCTCCAGGCTAAACAGTCCTAAACAGTCCCAGCTCTCTCTTCTGCTCCTCATAAGGCTTGTGCTCCAGACCCTTCACCAGCTTTGTTTTCCTTCTCTGGACATGCTCCATCACCTCAGTGTTCTTCTTATAGTGAGGGGCCCAAAACTGAACAGAGGATTTGAGGTGTCACCTCACCAGAGCCAAGTACAGTAACACTTTCCTATTCAGCTTCACTAACATGCAAATAGAGAGTTAATACAGGATAATTCCTTCGAGTGTGGAGAGCAGTGTTTTTGTGCAGTTTATGTGTGAAATGAATGGTATTATTACTGGTTCAGAAGACACAACTTAAAATTGAAACAACTTGTTCTGGAGTAATGAACACAAATTATGAAATTGTGATGTTCCCAATTATAAGTCTTGATTTGCTCTTGTGAAGGTTATGCATCATGCTAGGGGTAAGTACTGAGAACTTGCAGAATGATCCGTATCAGTGCAAGACTCAGGAAGGTCTTAATGATCATTAGCAGGAATTTAGAGGAGCAGTCAGGCAAACAAATGTCTATGTATTAGTAAACTGCCTTCGCCTAATGCTTCTTGGACTAAGTAGATCTCTATTGCAGTAGAGTGGACAACCTCTAACATAGTAGGACTTTTGCAGATTGTGAGGCTTGTTTGCCTGTGTTGAATTCTGCTGTCACTGCAGAAATTTGATAGGACTAGGCCATGCTATGACATTGAAGGGGTTTTTTTTCTGCTTTGGAAATATGTTTGACAATTCAAGCCTCAATTTTGACTGACTTTGACTCTTACAGAGGTCTCTTTAGGGCTGATCAAACACGACCAGTTTCAGAGTTTTGAATAAAGATAGGATGTGGTTCAAATAGGTATATTGGGTGGCATAGTCAGGGAAGAACATACCCACTTGAAAATGGGACTGTATCTGAGTCTGAAACGTGAGTGAAGTACAAACATAGAAATGGGCTTAGCTAAGGATAAGGTATGTCTTTCATTTTCATGGTGATACAGAACTTCATGATTTTCTCAGTGATGAAAGCACTTTAGGAGTAAACTGGATGCTGTTTAAAAGCTTTCCTGATAGTCTGTTCCTGAGTAAGTCTGTTCCTGTTCCAGTAAGCACATAGAGCACCCATCCTATCCACAGCTTCCCAGTGCCAGCTTAGCTAAAGTCTCTGCAAGCTCAAGCATGTAGGTAGTATCCTCCCAAAAAGGTGTTGGTCAAGTCTTTGGTATCTAACACTATGTGCTGCTCTCTGAATTCAGGTGATAATAACAAGACTACCAAAATTTAACAGCCTGGAAACCAGCACACAAGTTTTAGCACTTTTGCTCATAGCACACAGGTGACTGCACAACCCTTCCTAGAGACAGTTTGTAATGAGCCTTTTTTAATAAGGTTTTCCAGTCAAGCAAGGTGATCCACAAGCACTGCACACCTGTCTTAGCTAACAAGGAGCAAAGTACCCCTCAGCACCTTGCTGGGACATGGAGTTACCATGATGAATGTCAGTAGAAGCACTGAAGTGTGGATTGACGTGGTCTTAATCCTAGTTGCATGTGACCTAAAAATAAGTCACCATGATCTGGAAGTAAGATTTCAGATAAATATAAAGGAACTAATGGTGTGTTATTGCCTACTTATTTTCTCTGCACATCACTCCAGTTATAGGTAATAGATATCTAAAAGGTTTCAGCTGTCTCAGCAGAGGTACAGTGTCGCTCGAGCTACTCTAGGATATTCTCACCCTAGGAGAAGGATTCATTTGCCTGAAAATAGGTATAGGTGAAAATTATAATTTGACATGTTCTTTAGTATCCCAGGTGTCTCTGTGGCTAAGAGATGTGATTTAGGATTAATTGGGAGACTCACAGCTCTCTGAAACTGGTTGGAATGCTCCAAAGAATCTAAAACTGCATTAGACACCTAATTTTAGGCAAATGAATTCTGTTCCAGATTTCCACAGAAACTCTCTGCTTTGTTACTGGCTTCTCCCAGCTTTATTTCTGTGCAGTTTTGACTGCTTCATTAATCTACATCCACAGAGCCTGGGGTCTTTGATGCACTGTTTTCTAGGTGTAGCATTTTTTTAATGGAAATAATACAGTTCCACTTCATGCACACTCCAGAGGGCAGACATTTAAGTGGGCTGTTTCTTGTCTGCTTTCATCTGCATATAGAGCATGTCTTGTTTAAACTGAATAACAGGTTTAGTCTGTTATCAGTGGAGAGAGATGGACCCTCAAATAGTGACTCACCTGCATATCTTAGACAAAAGTCTTCTCATTTTCTGTAGAGGCAGAGTAGGTGACTTGCCTAGAAAATAGAGTTGAGTGAGATGATCTCACATTGCTACACTTCATGTTTTTTCATTGTAATGAGGGAGTTAATAGCATCTCCTTATGCATGTAGAGGGATAACCTGCAGGGTTCCCTTCCTGCTTTCTTCATGGTAGATCCAAAGCTACTAAAATTCTGGAAGATCTCTCTCCACTGATAGGAAGCAGGGAGGGCCAAGAGTTATGTGGCAAGTCCTACACAGTCCTTGAGATGTTTTAGGTGTGGGCAGCATACTTGCAAGTGCAGATGACAGAGATGAAATTGTGTGTTTGAGATCGTGCGTGGTGTTATCTTAGCATTTGAGACAGGAAATCTGGAGATGAGTCATGTTAACAGAGGAAGTTTGTATGGCCCCTTTATGAGGGAGAACTTGGGTGTGCAAATTTGAGTTGCAAGTGGTGACAAATTTGTTCTCAATGACATTTTAAAAATCATATTTAAAATATTTGGTATTGGTCATGATGTGTAATGTCTTGTTCTTTCATCAGTGTAATGGAGCTTTGATGTGAAGTAAAATGAAATCTACTTAGGTTAGTTCCCAGTTTTGACATGAGAGTTTGAAGTTGTTACTATAGTTTCTCTCTAGCATCAAGATCCATTGTATTCATACAGACAGATGGTCACGCTGATGCATGTTTATTTGAGCTATTGATGCATTATAAATGAGAGCACGTACATGCACGTTTGCAACGGAGAGTGTGATTCAGATACATGCACGTATGTGTGTACTGTGATTCATAGTTTCCAAGGTTGTTCTCTTTTGGTTTTGGTGACCACTCTAAAAGGGTCTTCTGTAGAGCTGGTGTTAGGTCCGAACAGATGTTTTATGTACTCAAAGACAGCAGGTTTCTGTATGTAGGCTACTGAACTGAGCCTTGATTATTGATATTACCTTTAGTTGTCATCTGCTTCCAATTGTTTTTCTGCCAGCAGTGATAATTAAATTTCTGCAAGAACATTAAAATGATAGAATTTGCTGTTTTCATGGGTAATTAACAATGTCTATGTCAAAAATTATGTTTCTAGTAAAGCTGGCAACTGGAAGTGATTGTAGTTCAAAGCTTAAATGGTAAGAGTATGTGAAAAGGAAACTGTGAAAAGCAGCTATCAATAAATTAATGATAAAATTTGCTGACATGCTTACTGCATGGTGGGGAATTATAAGACTTTGTGTATGGTTTCTCTTCCAGGTAGGGCTAAAAATGCATGTGAAATTTTGATTAATAATCTGTCATATATATTCATTGAATCTGTGACTGTATGGCAATAATGGAGGTTCGTGTCATCACAGCACATATGAACAAATACTAACTGATGAGTCTCAAAATGCAAATGTAAATTGGGAATAGTTATTAGGCAGACTTTATTCTAATGAGTAGATCTCAGGATCACAGAGCGGACAAAGTTAGAAGGAACCACAGCAGTTCATTTGGTCCAAGCTCCCTGCTCAAGCAGGGCCATCCCAGAGCACATGGCACAGGATTGCATCCAGACAGTTCTTGAATATCTCCAGTGAGAGGGACTCCACACCCTCCCTGGGGAATCATTTCCAGTGCTCAGTCACTCACACAGTAAAGAAGTTCTTCCTTATCTTCTGGTGGAACTTCCTGTGAATCAGTTTTTGCCCATTGCCTCTTGTCCTATTGCTCGGCACCACCAAGAAGAGCCTGGATCCATCCTCTTGACACCCTCCCTTCAGATACTTATAGACATTGATGAAGTTGTCTCTTCTCGAGGCTGAACAGGCCCAACTCCCTGAGCCTTTCCTGGTAAGAGATGCTCCAGTTCCTGAATCATTTGTTGCCCTTGGCTGAACCTGTTCTGGGAGCTCCATGTCTCTCTTGTACTGAGGAGCCCAGAGATGGACACAGCACTCCAGATGTGGCCTCACTAGGGCTGAGTAGAGGGGCAGGATCACCTTCCTCAGCCTGCTGGCTCTTCCTAATGCAGCCCAGGATGCCCTTGGCCTTCCTGGCCACAAGGAGACTCTGCTGGCTCATGGACACCTTCTTGTCCACCAGGACCCCCAGGTCCTTCCCCGCAGAGCTGCTTTCTAGCAGGTTGGCCCCCAGCCTGTGCTGGTGCAGGGCGTTACTCCTCCCCAGGTTCAGGACCCTGCACTTGCCTTTGTTGAACATCAAACAGTTCTTCTCTGCTCATCTCTGCAGTCTTTCTGAAGGGCTGCACAGGACTCTGGGGTATTGGCCACTCCTCCCAGCTTTGTGTTGTCAAATCTCATATTCTCACTTTTTTATCAATGACCTAGGAAAAAAAACATGACAACTTCTACATATGTGTAACTGACAGAAGATGGGGTATTGATTCACTGAGCAGTCAAAATTCTTTGATAAGCTAGGTTCAAAGAAAAGATATGTTTTAGATGAGGAAGGGCTCTGGAGATACGGCAGTTAAGATGAGCATGTGCTCACAGTGTAATTCTGTGGCCATATAAGCAGATAGAGTGTATTAAATTGTCTCTGGTTTTACTGCTGGCAAGGCTCCTGGCATATTACGTCCAATTCTGCTTCTGCAGTTTAAGACAGATGATGACAAATTAGAAGAGAATCAGAGGAGAACAGTGAGAGTGGTTAAAGAGCTTGAAGGTAATGCCTGAAGGTAATGCAAGGCTTCAGGAACTTAATCTATTTAGTTTTCAAAGGGAACATCAAGAGACTGTTTCAACTGACTCTGTAAGATCACAGGAAAGAAATTTGGTAGAAAATATATCCTCCCAGTAAAAGATAAAATTATACCAAGATAAGTGCTTAAAATCTGATGCTAGGGGTAAATAGGAAATTTTAATAAATTAAATTGAATTATTGGGGTAATTTTTCAGGACCTGTGGCAAATTGCTTTTCACCAGACTTTTTAAAATACATATTGGCAGTTCTATATCCTATATTGTGTGTTCTGGTTCTAAGAGGAGTAAGTTTAAAAGTGTTTGTTTTGTATTGTTTCAGAAATCTGTGTGGTTCTTAAGAATAGACTTTTCTTCTTTATATATCTTTGAATCTTCAGATAAAGTGATATTCCTATACAGAAAACATGCTTTGAAACATGTTTGGTTAAATGCATTTTCATTTTTTTTAATCAAGGTGCCTAGCTAAAAGTATGTTCAGTACCTGGAAAAGTATTTAATGGAAAACTGAGAAGCTGCTTTCCCCAACCAACTAGCAGTTTCTAGTTGATATATGGTATTAAAGAAAAGTTAATTTAGAAGTTACAAACCACTGATGAACGAATAAGATTGAGCCCTTAAGTGATGCATTTATTTGGTTACTATGTGACACTGGAAGTCAGTACTTGAGACTAATTGTGTTACTTAAAATGGATTTTTGGATCCTTTAATTACAGTCTTTCTTTCCAACAGGCCCATGCTAAAGTCTGGCATCTCTACAATGACCATTTTCGTCCAACTCAAAGAGGAAAAGTGTCTATTGCCCTTGGCTCCCACTGGATAAAACCTCAACGTATGACTGAAAAAAACATAAAAGAATGCCAAAAATCCCTTGACTTCGTGCTTGGCTGGTTTGCTAAGCCCATATTTATTGATGGTGACTATCCAGAGAGCATGAAGAGCAACCTCTCATCTCTATTGCCTGAATTCAGTGAAGTTGAGAAGGAGTATATCAAGGGAACAGCAGACTTTTTTGCTCTTTCTTTTGGAGCTACCCTGAGTTTCCAGCTTTTGGACTCCCATATGAAATTCCAGCAGCTGGAATCAATAAGCCTAAGACAGCTCCTTTACTGGATAAACAGTGAATATAACAACCCCCAAATATTCATAGTGGAAAACAGCTGGTTTGTTTCTGGTACTACCAAGAGAGATGATGCTAAATATATTTACTATCTTAAAAAGTTCATTATGGAAACTTTAAAAGGTAGGCCTGAGTTTCTTTTACTATGTGCTTGAAAAACTCATAATGGCATATAGTCTACAGAGATGAGTTAAAGCACCAGTCTGAAAACTGGTTTTAGTTTTCAGCATTCATCTTAGTACTTGCGAAATGAGAGTTCAAATCTCTTCCCTGTGTTTGTTCTTTTCTTGAAGAACCTCAGTATCTGCAGATAGCATTTGGTGAGCTTGATGCTGCTCTCTTTGAAGTCAGCAGGAAAATCTCTACCATCTTCGGTGGGAGGAAGTGCAAAATGTGTGAACTATATCCTCAGTGGACTTAGGAGACTTTACTGTGTTATTTATTAATAGTAGTTTTCCTTATCTGAATGCATATGTACAAAATAAAGAACATATATTTGAGAAGGTAAGTACTATGCAATAGGAATTCCTCTGAAAAAACCCGAAGAGTGAAATAATATAATTTAAACTGAAAAATTAGAACCTTTTCATTCTGCACCTTGCCCTGACAAAAGTTTTGCATTGGTACAGCTGTGGGCATCAATCACAGTAATCTGAATTTCATCAGTTTAAGGAGAACAGAAGGGCTAAGGTTATATAGTCTAAATAATTTTTTTTGTTAGCCTCTTATTTTTTCTGAACAGTAAGAGAAATACACCACCTTATATGAGAGTTATTTTCCAACTTCCCATTTCCTTGTGCAAAACAGATTTTTTCAGTACTAGTAGTCACCAGTAAACTGTTGGGGTTCCCATTTCCACTTTCAGTGTCTTTTCATGTATTAATTTACAATTTAATAACTGATTTATTAATCTACAGTTTACTGTTATTTTTTTAAAAAGAGTATTAGAGTATTATTGTAGCTGTTAGTTCAGATGAGATAGCCATTGTGTAACATTGTCATTTTCATATGTTGGAGGAGTAAAAATAGTTTTTATTTTATTCTCAGCACTCATGAAGATGCAGAGGACTCCCCCACTGGTTTCATCTGCTATCCCAGAAACCTAATTATTGCAAATAAATTAAAAGGTGAATAAATATCTGAGCCAGTGCATCCAAAATAGAAGAAGGGAAGCAAAACAGTAACTAACTGTTGCAAGTACAGTATCACTAGTTTGCAGAAAGGCAGATGAAGAACTCATCTTCATGAAGTGATCATATTCCAGTTGCCCCTATTTCTGCTTAGTTTTGAAATTTCTGGAAATACATACATGAATGTGCCTCTTAATCACAGCTGGCTGGAAGCAATGTCAATTTACAAAGTGTCTTTCTTTTTAATGTGTCACTCAATAAATAATACTAACAGCAACAACAGTATGACAAACTTGTCATATTAACTTAAGAATACTAGCACTTGGCTAAACCTTTTATAGAAAAAATAAGAAAAAAGAAAGCAGAGACAGACTGGGTCTGCAGAAGGGACTTTGTTGTCATTAAAATTAGAATTATTGCACCCAAATCTTCTGCTGTTAGGATCTGCAAAAGCCAATGCAAATACCAAAGTTCTTTATGCAATAGCTAGGGGAATTTACTTGAGAAAGATCCACAAAATGCATTGTGCATACTGTGCAGCATTAAAGACCAAAGACAAAGGCGCATGCTTTCTCTCTGAGAGATGTAGGACATGTCTATCCAGTGCAAAAAAGAACTGCAATATGAGAATTTTTGAGCTTTTTACCACGAGATTCACTCCAGCAGTCAAAGAACAGTGAAATGACTTTAGAGCTATGGCACTGAGAAGCAAGGATAATTGATTTAGACACAAGGCTGCATAAATGTGGCTTTGCTGCTTGCTAGATCTGGCCGGTGTCTTTGCCTGGTTGTGTGTATGCACTGATTCAGGCAAAACTTCCTATTTCTACATCTGGGTTAAAAAGTACATGCAGCCCAGTTGGAGCAAGTCTGTACAGTAAAAAGAGTTGGTGTTGAGGGCCAGGTTTCCATGCTGTGTGTATTCCTGAAGCCCATTTCTGGATTAGTTTCACCCAAAAGGAACCCATGTCATGCTTCCTGAGACTGCTGGGTGTTGTGAACCCATGCATGATGAGAGAGATTTGCTCAAAAATTGTGCTCCTGATTTCAGTTGAAGCGCTGATGGAGATGTCCATTCCGACACTGCATGCTGTAGACAAGCTACATACATACTTTTGAAGGTTTTGGGTTTTTTTTCCTCTGGGACAGGATCTCTGTTTGGGGTTCATAGCCTAAATCCTAAATCCTTTTACTTTTTGCTGTTTTTGATTTTCTTTTTTATTCCAGACACCATTTAGGGTTGATTGCACTAAATAGAGCTGTAATATGAAGTAGTTGAACTTTAATTAGAACTGTTAATTGGTTGGAGATACCTTTTGACATGTGTGGGTATCTCACCATTTACTCTGGGGTCATATTTGCTTCCCTGCCCTGTCTCTGGTGCAATGAATAAATGGATTGTATCTTGCAAAGCAGAGCGTGTTGACTGGAAGGGCATGCAGAGGACATTTCTCTGGGCCATGTTGACCAGCAGAGGGGTTAGGTCTTTGTCTGGGGAGTTAGTAGGTCTGAATTCAAAGAGTCTTCAGAAGAGCAACCAGGCCCCTGACAAGGCAGGACCAAGCTCTCCTCAGGCATGTCCAAAGGCAGAACACAGCTCCTGAGTGCCTTCCACATGGAAATGGGCTGAAGGCTTCACACACCTCACCTTCAGCCAGTGGGGTTGGAGGGCAGCTGAGCAGAGGGTTTTAAAGATCTGTATTTGGTACTTATGGGTCTGCCATGACTCCTGGGACTACTTCTGTATTACTGAGCTAAGCAGAGCATGAGCTGAACTGCTGTTTAGTTTTCAACCCAGCTCTGGCAGAGTTCTGGCCTGTACAGTATCACACTTCTAGGCAGGCTGTGGGAGATTGCTCAGGACAGGAGTCACTTGCAGTGAGTAGTATGGACAAAGCCACTAAGTTTCAGAAGCAAGGACAGCTTAGGTTTCAGTCTGCCTGGTTTGCACACCAATAGACATAAAGAAAAGAAGGGAGAATATAAAAAAAAAAAATAAAGAGAAAAAAAGAGACACATTAATTTTCATTGTGGTTTTCCAGTAAAATGCATTCCCTGTGGGATACTGTATTTGAGACTTCCAGACTTCTAGGGACTTCCAAAAATTTTTCAAGTCACTTCTTTCATGGGTGACACTTAAAAGTTAATACGTTTTTTAAGAAGGATTTGAGGAGGATTTTTATGAGGCGCTCAGGAAGTGTGGGAGTGCTGTGTGATGACTTACAGAAGGGGTGAGATGCTGTTCAAAGAAATTCTCACTGAGGCCAGTTAACACAGTGGACCTGTATTGGCTTTTACTCTGCTGGTATGGAAGATGTCATCGTGGATGCATGCAGAGGTTAGAAAAATACTGACACTTGCCAAACACAAAAGAATGATGCCTTTAGGAGGAGAAATATTCCATTTCCTTAGACATTTTCTCATGACCTCTGACAAAGACTGGGCCAAATTTGTTGCTTATTTAACCACATTGTTCATTTAACTGATTCAAACAGGGTTACAGTCAAGAATCCGTGTGGTCCTTCATAACTTACTGTAATGAGGTACATTAATAAAACCAGGAAATTAAGATATTGATTATTCTGGTTGCCTGAAATAATGCTTTCAGTGTTACCAGGTTGGAAAATATTGGGTTCAGTCAGTACCCAGTTAGGGTTGACACAAAATGGTGAGTAATAAAGATAAACTTTGCTGCTTACAGAGCCAAACACCAGTTCAAAAGGACATTTAAGAATGTGCTTAAATGCATTGCTGAATTAGGGTGGGTCTAATTATGCAATTAAAATAAGCACACTTCTTTGTGCTTTCCTGGAGTTGAGCCTTGCCCTGGAACATTTTGCTGAATCTGAGTGTTTAATAAAACTAAAAGTATCATTTGAAATCTTAAAATAAAACCACGGTGCTGGTAATACTAGCAAATGTAGTGTGCCAGTAGACCCTGATACTAACCTTCTAAGTGTGTGGTGATTCTTAAAAGTCAAACAGTTGATCTAGAATATGCACATGTTTTTAGAAACCATTAAATATTTAAGCTGGAAAATGCAATTCCATAAAAGAAGTAACAAGTCAGAATTATCAAATAAACAGAGTCTTCCTACATTATCGTTTCTACTTAAAATCTATGGTAATAAAAATTCATGAGCACACTAAAAGTGCTGTCAGGGTTTTCTCAATACATATTTGCAGTGGGTGTGGGGGGAGGAGATAAAAAGAGAGTATAACTTTTGTTTGCATCCAGGGTAGTGCTGTGTTAAGGGCACTTAAACTCCCTGGGTGTGAGCTGCAGGGTGTGCTTAGCAGAGGGCAGGGCAGTGCAGTCGCTGGCTCAGTTGCTGCAAATGGTTCAGGTGTAGCGTGCCCTGCTCCGAGGCTGAGGTTTGGCTCACCTGATAAGCAGCACTGCTCAAACCACTGCTGCGAGGCTGCTCTTTGTAAACCTCGCTGCTTTAAAGCCAAGCCAGGTACCTCTGCTGCCTTGCATGGTGCACCCATAACTTGAAGGCAGCTGATATATCTTCCCTGAAGAGGCTTTGAGGCAGGCCCTGAGATACTTATCTGACCTATTGCATTGTTCTTACACAAGAATACAGCAAACATTGCTGATGTGGTGTAATCTACAGAGGAAAAATGAGCACCAAGATAAATCCAGGTTTGTTCTTCCCTCAGCTATCCGGTACGATGGAGTTAATGTGTTTGGCTACACAGTGTGGTCCCTCCTGGACGGCTTTGAGTGGCACAGGGGATACAGCATTCGACGTGGCTTGTTTTATGTCGATTTTCAAAGCCACGACAAGAAGTTGATGCCCAAATCTTCTGTCTTGTTCTATCAAAAGCTGATAGAAAAAAATGGCTTCCCACCTTTGCCTGAAAACCAGCCCATAGAAGGTATTTTCCCTTGTGGCTTTGCCTGGGGAGTTGTTGACAACTACATTCAGGTGAGTCTGATAGTAAAGCCGACAGGCTGTCCAGCCAGATCAGTGCACAAGTTCATAGTGATATATTTGCTGAATAGAGTGTCTTTGCCAGTATGTATTGCCACAGTGCTGCAAGGAGACAGGTACAAGGTTTTGTGCCAAACACTGTGTCTTGCTTTTTTCACCAGACTTTCTTTGTATGGCCAAAGAGAACCAGTCAGATTGAGATACAATAAATAACATTTTAGAAAAGCATACAGAAATGGAAAGTGATCTGATGCTCATCTTCCCTGGACATATGTGATCGGTTACAGGAAGACAGTTCTTTTCAAAGGGAAGTTGATTAAATCTGCTGAAGTATATATATATTTTAGAAAACTTCCTGAAAATTCTTAAAATTCCAGTGACATATTTCTACATCTTTTGCACATATATTCTGGTACTGTCATTAAAGGGATTTTGTGTAAAAGGAAGTAAACAATATTAGGTTAAATTTCTGTGCTCCTTCTCTTTCATTTTATGTCATACTGTTTCTGATGGAGGTCTGCAGTGCCCCTGGACAGAATCTAGCTAGATTATGGATCCAGCTCACAGCTCTCACTCTTTATTTCAACTAATCTGGTACTTTGGGAGAGGCTGTCAAATTTTAAGACTTCATAGCATGAGTAAAAATTGTAGCTTAGTTATGATCTCTTGAACTGTTTGGTTCTGTAATTCTCAGATGCTATTTTGGCTTGCAAGGCTTCTATAACCACAGTAAAGAGCTGTAAATTCAAAGCCAAGGCTTGATCCAAGAACAATTTTTAATTTACATTTTCCACTAAGACAGACTCTTTCTTAAGGCTAGAGTGTGAGGGGCTTGTTTGCTTTTTCTCACTCCAGAAATAAGATCTGACTTTGTTCCCTTGAAAAATACTGCAGTCTCCTTACCTAGTTTACTGATTTCCAAGAAAATTCAAGTAATTATCCTCCTAGCTCTCAGATAGATGAGGAATTGGAAATGGAATTGCTGCTTTTGGAATCAATAACAACTATAAAGTTGTGGAGTCAGTCAGCCTACGACAGTTAAATCACTCCCATCCTCTAAACCTTCAAAGCTGAATATTTTCATTTCAAAAGGCCATTCAAACATTTTGTGCTGAAAGGCTTAGGTAGTGTGATTTGTAGATGCATCACAGTGGAAAAACTCTTTTGACAGCATTCCCACAGTATTAGTGGCAGTGCATGCTTTAGTAATCTACAAGGGACAATTCTCCAGAAAAGCAATTTCCCTCAGACACGCTGTTTTTTATTACTTTCTTCTATAAGCACAGTACTGACCTCTCCAGAGAAAATAGCAACTGATTTTCAGCAGCTTCTTTACACAGTCTGCAGAGACTCAGCTACAAGTTGAACACTGGTTGTAGGCTGACACCTGCTTTTCAAACAGAGGGCAGGACAAGGAAATCTGAACTCAGGGGGAACCACACACCCAAGACTGAAAAGAACGAGAAAAAGACAAATAAAGGCATGTGATACTAGGATCCCGTGATTTTGATCTAGAAAAAGTTGCATGAAGTATGACTGAGGAGATTTTACACTGCACATTATTTTAAGTAATTCAATTTTTCATTTTCTAGTCTTTTCTGTGTTGGTGTTGTTCATTAAAAAGTGAAAGTATAATCCTGAGTGGCCCTGAGAAGTTCATCTTCTACTATATTGATATGTCATACAGGCAGTTATGATATCTGAAATACTGAAGCCTTATGGGAAATGCATTTTTTGTTGAAGTGACCTATGATGGCTTTACTCAGAGGCCCAAACCAAAATTGATTCAATCACCAACAACCTGCTGAAATAACTTGAAAATGAGTGCAGTATGAGTTAAATAAAAAAGGGTGTCTTTAGCAAGAGGAAGAAATTTTGCTCGTCAACTGAATTTGTGCTAAAATCAAGTGCAGAGCATTACTCATCTTTCATCATAGTCAGGAAAAGAACAGAACAGAGAAATGATGTTGCATTCATTATTTCTTTTACTGCATTCAGGGAGTGGTCTTGAAACTGAATGTACCGGGTAATTTATAACAGACAATCTCTCTGTAGGCCCTTCTTAATCTTGAAAGAAAAACATTTTAAAAATTACTGTAGTCTTGACTGAAGATCTGCTTCTCTGGAGATTTGTCACAAGGCTTAGTGCCTTATCCCCGAGCAATCCCTTGTTTCCTATGCAAACTGGAACAACTTGGAGAAGATACAATTGTGGTGACCATTAGCATAAGCTTGTTTGAAAAGTAGGGTGAAAATGATACATAGATTTGTACTTTTCTGACCTAACATGTTAATGGAAAGTTAATTCAGTCTCATGAGCCCAAGATGACTGGATCAGACATGGTAAATGCAATATTTTGACTTTGAATTTTCTTTCACTAGGTTGTGCCTGATGGTTATGATGTTCCCACCTACCTAGAACAAACACCTTGAATCTGGTATGTTTCTTATTCTACCTAGGTAGACACGACACCCGCCCAGTTTCTTGACTCCAGTGTTTATGTGTGGGATGTTCACCAGACGAAGAAGCTTATTAAAGTGGATGGAGTTTACACCTCGAAACGCAAGCATCACTGTGTTGACTTTGCTGCTATCAGGCTCCAGATCTCCCTTCTGCAAGAAATGCATGTCACACACTTCCATTTTTCACTGAAATGGTCTTCAATCCTTCCTTTAGGTAACCTTTCTCTGATCAACCACACACTTGTACATTATTATCAGTGTTTTGCTAGTGAACTCCTCAGAGTTAACATAACTCCTGTTGTTGCTTTATGGCAACCTATGATTGATAATCAAGAGCTCCCAGTTTCCCTTGCCAAATACGGAGCTTGGGAAAACACAGAAACTGTTCAGGCATTTGTTGAGTATGCCAGATTCTGCTTTACCAGTCTTGGAGACCATGTGAAATTTTGGATTACCATGAATGAACCATCTGTGAAAAACTTGACATACACAGCAGGGCACAACCTGTTGAAAGCCCATGCAAAAGTATGGCATCTTTATGACAAAGAATTCAGGAGACCTCAGAAGGGTAAAATATCTATAGCTTTGCAAGCTGACTGGGTAGAGCCAGCTTGTCCCTTTTCCCGGAATGATCAAGAAGTGGCTGACAGAATTTTAGAGTTCGACATTGGCTGGCTTGCAGAACCCATCTTTGGGAATGGTGACTACCCAGAGGTGATGAGAGCATGGCTTCACCGAATAAACAGTGTTGACCTGTATAATTTCCACTTGCCTTATTTCTCAGAAGAAGAAAAGAAGTTAATACAGGGCTCATTTGATTTTTTTGCCTTGAGTCACTACACTACTACCCTTGTGGGCTCGGAGAAAGAAGATGCAGTAAAATACGACCACTACCTTGAAGTTCAAATGATCAATGACATCACATGGCTCCACTCTCCCAGCAGAGCTGCAGTAGTGCCCTGGGGACTGCGTAAATTGCTCACGTGGGTTAAATCAAAGTATGGTGATGTCCCAATTTATGTTATGGCTAATGGAATTGATGATGACCACAATATGGTGCATGATAAGCTCAGAGTGTATTACATACAGAATTACATCAATGAAGCTTTAAAAGGTAAGAAGCCATAGATGGGTTATATGTCACAAATCCCACTATTATATTAGTGTTTATTAGTATACACTGTGTGTATAGAGGATGTATAACTTCTAAAAACAAGTCCTTTGTAGAATGCTTCATAAATGAGATTATGCTACAACATAACAGATAGTTTTTCCCTTTGATTTACAATTGATTGACATTACTAAACACAAGGAAGACTGACCTTGCTGATATTCTGCATAATATAGCAGAAGAACTTTTTTATGGCTTCAATAAATTAAAATAGATGTTATGTGAGTAGCTCCACATGTATTAAGTCAGATTTTCATCTCATTGCACTTCTGCTGTTGTTTTGTTTTGTTACTTCTCTCCACTGATGTGCCTTAGGGCTGGGTATGAGTTCTGTTCCTCAGCTGTCTCTGTATCTTATCCAAAAGTGATCTTATCCAACAGTGATCTTCATAATAATTCAGCTGTCTACCTCATTATGCCATTTCCTGGACTGTTTCCTGCTATTCAGAACACAAACCAGTCTTTTTCTCTGTTTCAAAGATTCATAAATTATAAGGCAGAAAGGAGGCATTTTGAATCATCCTGTCATACAACACATGCTGTTTTTTCAGAAAAGAACAAGACCCGAATGAGATAATTTTTACTGAAGTCTTCTGCACCTCACTGTAAGCTGGTGCAGTGTGGGTATAGATATACATATATAAATCTTACTACTTATAGTATTAATTTCTTAATCTTTAAGCAATTTTTTGGGTGCATTTTTACATGTGTTTTACTTATGTAGATATTCACAGCAGAAGACAAGCTATCACTCATTTATCTCTTTGATAGATAATATGGACAAAGATCTCTGTGTCCCTCGCTATAAAACATCATTTCAAACCTGTGAATTATTAAACTTTTCCCTCTGTGCCAGTATTCTTTATGAGAGGGGTAAACCCAGACCTGGACACACTGTTCCTGCCATGGCCACTCTTACATCTCAGGCAGTTGTAATGTAACCTCTTACCCCTCTCTTTTCTACATCCAAGCAGGCTGTTAACCCTTTTGACCATGACAGCAGGTTGTTTACACACCTTCTGTGGTGATTTACTGAGATTTTTAAAGTCAGTTACAGATTTCTGTGCCCACTGCCTCCAAGCAGAACTGCCTCTGCCAAAGTAGGTCTGTTTGTTCTTTGACATCTTCACATTTGATCATTTCAAATGCCAGCTCCTTGATTGTGCAAACCTTGCAAAACTAGCTGAATTATGTCTCTAATATTTGCAAACTTTGTGAGAAATAGTTTTACACTTATTTCAGGTTGCTGATATGTTTAAGATCATTAAATAACTTAGTGCTAAAAGCCAATCTCCCTGATCACAGCAGAACTACAGCTACTGTGACACTTACTTACCTGCAATTACATTTCTAGACTCATTTACTAGTTCTATTTGAGACCAGTTAAAATCTGTTTATTATGGGCTCCCCTTGACCTCATAACATTCCATTTTCTTGATCTAAATGCCATATAATACCAAGGCAGTTGCCTTGTGAAGCTCGAAGTATATAACTTCAAACATCATCACTTTATTGATCTGCTGATCTCATAAAAATAGATGTCAAGTTAGTCTGACAAGATTTATTTTTCATAAGGTTAAGCTGATTGGCATTAATCAGGTATTATGTCCTGTAATTCTTATTTATCAAGCCTTATATAATCTGTTCCACTGTTTTGATAGGTAGTGAAGGATGGTTGGCAGTTCCGTAATTTGCTAGGTCATCCTGTCCCCTCTATCAAGTATTGGCTTTAACTTCCTCCTCTATAATTTCATCTCCTTCACAGATTACTGAACATCAGTATTAAGTGCCCAAGAGTTCATTCACCAGGATTTTGTAGCACTGTCTGCACATTTTGTACATCTATATCTAAAAAACCAATCTTGTCTCTATTTGGGTTTATGGTTTCAAACTGTTTTTTCCTGTATTGCTTGTCTCCTTCCTACCACTTTAGACCATACCAGTTCTCAGCATTTCTGTTTTTGAAGTGTGTACGAATATGTTTTTTTTTCTCCCAGTTCCCACTAGCGAGAATACCTGCACATCCTCCTGTTCTTCACAGAACTTTGCCATTTGTGCTATTCTGGTACCACTATCCCCCAATCACTTCTTTCTCCTCTCTTCTGTCCAGACTGTAAATAGCTCCTATGTTTTCCAGCATAACCATCTTTCCCCCTTCTTGGTCATGGATAAATATATCCCTGCTAACTAGCTGTAATACTTTACCTAAAGCTCATTCTTCCACTTCAGGCACTGTACGCTCCTCCACAGCGTTTGGTCTGTCAGCTCTGGTGTAGTGCTTTTGTCCAACTTGTCATTACATCACCTTGGCATCATGACTGATTCAGGTTTCTCCAAGACTTGGATTTTGTTCTGCAAGACTGTGCAAATGGATTACAAATCTTGTGTCCTTACCTCAGTGTCATGGTCTAGAGGAATAATGGAGGATTTGGTATGCTCTCCTCTCAAAGTCCCTACTCTGCCTTCTTCTTCCAGCTGGCTTCAGGGACTACGTGTGGAAATATTTATGCATGTAGTATTGCTCACCTGCACAGTTCCAGGCGAGCCAACAGGTTTGTGCAGATAAATGATTCCAGAATACAGTACAGGACCCTTTGGACTGAGGCTGTATTTTTAAGTGCTTTGTACCCTGTTTAAGTACATCTTTGCCAATTGAAAACAAAACCCAGCAGTAACCATTTATGTAACACCATTAAATCCACCTGCAGTTCTACAAACACAAACTAATTATCCTGGGCAGCAGCTCTATAAAAAGGCAGGTAAATATTATTTCATTTTACATGTGAAAAGTAAATTAGACATGCTAAATGTCTAGCATGTGGCTGCAGAAAATTATTTCCAGAGGCGTGTGAAAATTCAGCAATTGTTAGCTTTCAGTCCCATGTTCACGTACTAGAAGCTGTCGCTTTAATTTGTTAAAACAGTGATTTTGAGAGATAAAATATTACAGTTTGTGTTTACTACCTTGGATTGATTGTTTTTGTCAAACAGGACAGATGGCTCAAGGTCAACACTCCAGCTGCTGCACCTCTTCCAGTAGCTGAGTTAGCAGTATGGATTGTGGACATGTTCTCAATAAAGACTAATACAGGTCATCTTGGATCAGAAACCTGGTTCGATAACAAGAGAGGGCTGTGATTTGCATAACCTTTCTACTTGCACTGGTAATACCCCAGTACATGACCTCAGTATGGGTGCACATCTCTTTCTGGTGTCACTGTGCCTTTGCTAGTGAAAAGTGCAGCCTGACATCACCTGTTCCTTGACTGTTCCTGTCAGGAGGTGCCTTGCAAAGGGAGATGGAGCAATCAGAGAAATAGGCTGCAGAAATCTAGATTCAGGAAACCCCAAACCTATATTCTTTCATACATAACAAAGGAAGCCATCTTTTCATGATAGGTTTCATGCTGCTCACTAAACACAGTCAGGCACTCACAGCTGTGTTTACAAAGCACAAGGAAATAAATTGCAGGATACTCATAGATCACACTGTCTGGCAATGGCTGACAGATTCATACTTTTTATGAGAAACACTTCACAGATGTACGTGTATCTTGCCTTATTTTGGGAAGAAGGGCAGATGTGGGTTTAACATCCCGCTGCCCTTCCTTTACATAGAGGTATATGGTACTGCTCTTGAATGCCACAGTGACATTGATTCATTTCTTCAACCCTTTGTTTTCTTTTGCAGCTTACACCTTGGATACTGTTAACCTGCAAGGATATTTTGTCTATTCTTTTAATGACAAGACTGCTCCTAAGTATGGTCTCTACAGTTACATTGCAAATCAATACGAACCAAAGCCTTCTATGAAACATTACAGAGAAATAATTGACAATAATGGTTTTCCTGGTCCTGAAACTCCTGAGTTGCTGTGTCCAGAAGAGGTTGCCCCATGTGCTGAATGCCACTTCTTCCGAACTAGAAAATCATTATTAGCCTTTATCTCTTTCGTATTTGTTGCTTTTATTGTTACTATATTCTTCATTACTTACTACTCCAAGAGGGTAGAAAGAAGATATAAGTAGAGCTGCCTCTTTGAATACATCACTCACTTGTCCCTTTTCGTGCATTCCCTTGGGAAATCTGAAATGAGTGCACGTTGCTGTGATTGCTTCAGCATTAGGAAGGCCTTTACATTGCCTGATACTGCAGAGCATTGACATTGAGAAGAGATTGCTAGCATATGGCTTCCAGAAATCATTTTCTCTCGTTTAGTACACTTGGTTTATGACCAGTCCTTAATTCCTGTGGTTGGAGTTGTCTCACAACTTTCCCTGGATCCTTTTGTTGAGCAGATGCTTTCACCTTCTTGGTTTTGCCTCGCTGTGTTGGACAGGTAAAAGTATGTTTTGAAAACATGGGGTGATGGCAGTCTGAATGACAAATTCTCCAAGAGAAGACTGGGGTGAATGCAAAATGGTTTACTTTTCCATGTTAGGGTTTAATGCTGATGTTGCTTTATCAGAACCAGAACCTGACTTGAGCAAGGATTGTGACTGGGAAGAAAGACAGGGGAGAATTGCACAAAGCAGTGCCAGGGGAAAGAACAACCCCTTCCTAAAGCAGATGCAGGGGAAGGAGCAGGAGGAGATGAGTCTGTGCTGCTGGGAGCTCTTGGTAAATCAGTTAACTACTACTGAGGCTGCATCTGACTTCAGGATGCTATTGGGGAACTTCAGCTAAAGGAACTGTGTCTTTCTCAGGGTGGGGAAAGAAGCAGGGATATATCCGGGGATTGCAGGGGTCATGTCATCTGCTGGGAAGACATCAGAAGGGCTTCTCTTTGATTTGCTCAGAAAAAAAAACGCACAGAGCAGGAACCGGGATGTCTTTCGGTTGGCAGAAATCTGTATGCCTCACCCTGTGCCCTGCTGCCCTGTACCCAGGGACATGGCAGGGCTGGGGCATCCCCTTTCCCCTCAGAGCAAGTTGCAGAGAGCTTCCACTCCCCTGCTGCCCAGCTACTTGCCTGCTGGAAACTTGTAGCAACTTAGTTGGATGGTCTCTGTGTGCCATTTGTGTTGAGCGGAGAGGCTTTAAATCCCCGTATTTTGGTGTAATAATCCAGCACTTTATTGCTGCTTTTGCCAATGTCTGAGACTGTGGAGCTGTTGGTCCAAGCCTCTTAAGAGGTTGGCTGGAGGTTCACCATTGAGCAACTGGCCCTGGCAGCATTTCACCCCAAAGTATTACTGAATGTCTGAGGGCCTCTCGTTTTTCTCTGAGCAAGATAAAATAGCAAAATATTAGCATCGTTGTTTATTAGTAGAAATAGAGAGAGGATGGGAAAAACCCCGTGTTATTTTGCCTGCCTTGTGAATTGCTACATTAGGAGGGTCATCAATATAAAGCAGCGTGGTAATTTTTCTCCACTCTCTTAACTCTAGGCCTGCATCACCTTCAGCTGTAATTGTATTTTTATTGCTTTTTGAATGATGTCACTCACTGGAAAGAATATTTTAAAGGAAATTTGCTCTGTGTTAATTAAGAATTATTTATCTACTAAAGCTGATTATGCTGTATTGAATGTGATGTTTATCTACGAGATTACTGAATGACTAAATGACATCCCAAGGTTCCTTTCAACCTGAAAACTCTATGATTCCATGATTCTGTACTGTAAATTGAAACTTACTCATGAAATATGATTTTAATTTGTAATTTAAGATTATATTTTTTAAATAGTATATAGAAATAGAAAAGAATTAGTATTTTATCATAATGATTAATATATTTGTTCTCTAATTTTAGTTTTAAAATGATCTCTCTTTGCACTAATGTGTATTTTGGTATCAAGATTAAGGTGAAAAATTCAGGGTAAGTGATGAAGTATTAAAAAAAATGTATAAAAATTATTTATAGACTGATAGGACTTGCTGAAGAAGAGAACATTTCAAACTGCTGTATATTTATGTGTTGGTGCCTGGTGCACTGTGGAGAAGAAATAGCTCTCCAGAAGAAATAGCTCTCCCTAAATATATGAAACACCAAATGGCTTTCTCCATGGCATGGCCATGAATCACCTTGCAATACATTACGCCCGCAGTTAGATGCCTTTGCAGTATGTAACAGAAAGTGATACTTATTTAACACAAACTATATCCAGGTCATGCCCCACTTGTGTGTTACGTATATGTGTGTGTACGTATGTTATGTATTTTGCTGTTGGTAAAACAAAATGAGTCTGGGCCTGATCTTTCTGAGAAGACAGGCGTGTACATGCCTCCGCTGGGTTTGAGGGGGCTCAAGGGGCCTGGCCAGAACAAATGCAGAAGAGCACGGGTACTGTGCTGGTGGGCACTGGCCTGTCCTGATGCTTCACTAGCAGTTACTGTCCATGCAGTCGCTGCTGTGTGCTGTGGAATGGCCCAGCTGCAGCACAGCGTGTGAAACAGCAGCCTCAGCACGGAGGAGACACAGCAGGCTCTTCCCAGAGAGGCTGGGTGATATGTAACCACCGACAGGCAGATGGCACCAGCTGGATATCTAATTTGTAGGTAAATTGGGATTTGTTGCTGTATGATCGTATCAACTCTTGGTGCCGTGACCCATGGAACTGACACAGCCTTTGGTCCAATTGCCTCCAGAACAGTTTTTAAATATCACTGCAGCGCAATGACTGGCTTGAGCTGGGCACAGCAGTTGCCAAAGCCTTCTCCTAAACATCCTGCCTGTGATGCTGCCTGAGCAGAGTGGTGTGCAGCTCTCAGCCAGCGAATCGCATAATGATGGGCTAGGGAAAATACAGGCTGGTTTGATGGAGATAATGGTATGGCTTTGCCTTGGGAATCTGCTTCATTTTATGTAATCAAGGGCCAGTGCGAGTTTCCTGTCAATCTTGAAAAAATTCACCCTTCACTAACAACAAAGATGCCCTTGAATAGGCAAAGATTTGGTGCCTGTCCGAGGAGAACCACCATGTGCTTGTGCAAACTGATGTGGCAATCACCTCCTGCCATCCAGCTGTGGGCCATGGGGCACTTGCTCCCTTCGATGCTCGCGTGTGAGCAATGATCTGGCACTTCCAGTCCCCATCTGAGCATCTAGAGCAGAAATGCCAACAGTAACAGGGACTTTGAGCAGAGGGGGCTCCACAGTCAGGCTGCAAAGACAGCCCAGTGGAGGATGGTGGTTTATTTGAAAAGCAACAGGGCTCTGCATGTCTAACATGCAGTTTCTTAGGTAGACTACTTCCTTTATTTTTAACTGTGTTTCTGGAATGAAATGTTGTTGCCAGTTTACTCAATGCTGCAGATTAAACATGTTGTAAAATACAAAATTATATCTTTATTCAAAATATTTTTGTGACATGAGCATTGGTTTATTTCCTGAAAAGATTGTGCAGAGTGACTGTGGGAAGGATGTCTTTGCTAAATGACAGGATGAATGTTATACTGTTTTTATAACAATCTCAGAAGTGAAATAAAGATACTGAATGTAACAAATTGTAACATGATCTTACTGTTTAATCTTTCTAGTTTCTGTGCCTGCAGCATGAAGAACAGTGTACCTCGGGAGAAGCTGTTATGATAACTCTGCAAGGAGTTCGTGTTGCTGTTTGTTTTTCCAGTGCCACATAAATAACTGTAGCTTTTGTTGGAGATTGCTGGGGCCTGTGGCTAAACAGATGTTTTTCCAACAGACACAGGGGTTTGGAGGGGGTTTTGTTATTAGAATCTATTTATTTATTTATTTATTTATTTATTTATTTAAGTCACTGTTGCTATTTAGAAAATCTATGGAAGTAGCCATACCAATTTAAGAGTGTTTTGGTTCAATAGCTTACTCCATAGAAACACTGCGGTAAATTTGATAACTCTTCTGTTCAGTAGAGTTACTCACAGGCTTGAGGGATTTTATCAACATAATTGTGCACTAAGCAGTGAGTTTGTGGAATTTTTGTTAAACATCCTATGGAAAGTAAATGTGAAGATTAAAGGAAGTGGGAACAGGAAGGGACAAAACCTATGAATAGGACAGGGACCATAGAAGTCTCAGCATACGTAAACACAGAACTTGCTCTTTTCTCCTTGTGTTGTATGTGTTCCTTTCAAGTCACTTAGAAAACCTGATATGTTCATTCTGCTTGCAAACACTGCTTAGGTGAAAATGCCCTTATTCAGTGTGAAGAAGTCAGTTTTAGGTGCCAGACTTCTGTTTCAGCAGGGAAAGTTCAGTCCTGTTCCTCTTTCACTCAAGCAAAGCCAAGAAAAGGAGGCATGGAAAAGGGAAAGCTCTTCCTGTCTTTTGATGTGCCACTCCTGAATTGCCAAACCACAACCCTTCACCAACCATCTGAAGGCTATGGCTCATGCAGGCTTGTCAAGCCCACCCATTTTAAGACATTGGAAAAAGAAAGAATAACGATGTGAGGTGAAAGTGGCAGGGCCCAATGTATCAGAGCCTTTTATTTTGCTTCCTGAGAAACAACAATATCAAACAGTTCTGAGAAAATATTTTTAAGAAACCAGAAAGTTGAAATAACAGCAGCTTGCAGCCAGGGCACTTGTGAGTGCTGACATTTTGCTGGCTATTATTTTGTGATGCTTTCTGTGTTTCTGAAGGAGTGGCAATAGTGCCAGGGAGGCAGAGAGAAGCCAGGGAAAATACTAATGAAGCAGGGCAGAAAAGCCACAGGCAGAAGCAGATGTACAAGTTCTTTGCCCTGGGAGCTGAGTGAGCAGTCCTCTTCTCTGGTGATGGGCCATGGGACTTTGAATATTCTGTGTTAAAAAAATAAATTTTTTTTAAAAAGACCCTACTCTGAAAACTCCCTACGTCCCATATTTCTCCCATAATGATGTACCTCCTACATGATGAATTTAACTATCAAAACCTTTTTCTCATCACAAGAATTTTTCACAACACAACACGGTGAAGCATCATTATATGATCACAGCTCTCCTGAAGTCATCCAGATGTGTTTCTGGTCCAAGTCCCAGGAGACCCATGGGAGTCTGAGGTGCAGGAGAGGTGGACACTGTCACCGAGCAAAGCAGAGGGAATAACAGCAATGATGTTTTCTAAATACTGCAAATTCACAGCAAGTGGGATTAGTTTTCACTTTAGTTCTTTCCTATTAGTGCAAATGGTTTCTTCCTTACTAAGAGTAACACACAAAACTCTGTTGGTTTTTCTTTTTTTTTTTTTTTGACAGGGAAGGACGAGTTTTAACACTTCCCCTGTAACCTCAGATGTATAATGTACTTCTGATTTATTTATTTTTTTTATGGCATCAGTCCTTGCAGGGGAGGAGAGACCTGGGTAGTGACTTCTCAGTCCCACCTGCTCAGCTCTCAGAAGCTTCTAAGCCCGAGCTCCCCTTGGGGCTGTGCCTTGCTGGGGTGTGTGTCCCAAGCCAGAGCAGCACCTCCCAGGCGAGACATACTCTGGGGCCTGGAGGAAAAGCAGAGGCAATGGCACATCCTGGTGAGATCCTGGCTGACACAGCAGTTTGGCTCTCAGAGGCGAGCTGGCTGCTGTATTGCTGCCTTCTGCGCTCAGGGCTCTGTAATAGGCTCTCGGCAGTGTTGTAAACCAGCAGGGCTGCACAAACACAACACCTGACCCAAGAAATCTGGTTTTCCTCCCACCAGAGGGAACTGTGAATTGGCTGAGTGTTTAGTTCAAGAGGTGTAATGGTATAAACTACCTGTGCTGTAAAGTTTTATGAGGTGACAAAGTTTTGTAGTCTGGCAATAGCACAGTTGAGCTGGAGGCCATGGGATGCCCTGCCAGGAGAGGGAGGGGAGCAAGTGAGGAGGGCTTGCTGGCAGGCTGCAGCCTCTCTGGTCAGCTTGGAGGATACCTTGAGGGTTGCAAGGCTGCTGCTCCTGCAGACTGGGACAGGTGTGGTCCAGGGGCATAGGGCTGCATGAAGAATGGGGCAGAGCCAGCTCCAGCTCTCTTATCACCTCTTCTTCCCCCTTTGGGCACATATCTATACACATTTGAACTATGAAATGGAACAAAAATACCAGGGTATGACATACATATAGTTTATTTAGAAGACAAAATGCTTTTTACAGGCCTCACAGATTTTTTGTTGATAGTTATTACTTTGCAGCAGCCGTTCTGCCTCTCTCTCTCCTCTAGGATCAGATGGGTCTTATTTTCAAAAGCTGAGAAAATAAATGCTCATAAAGGAAGCTACCAGTGTTGCAGTTGCCTCTCCCAGCACTTGCTGAGCCTTTAAGTCCACTTCTGATGCAAGTTTGTGAATTTTATAGACATTTGTAACTCATTTATCTGCCACATTGCTGCAGGATCCATGAGCGGATATTGCCTTTCCTTGCCCCTCGCAGCGGATGGTGGTGGGGTTCTGCACTCGGCAGCACATGGTTGCTCCTGCTTGGTATTCATGGGCACATTCCTCTGGCTGTTGGTATATTATTATTGGGCTGGAAGAAGAATAATGCAACCAAGCTCTTATTATTTTCTCCTTTTATCTGTTTGGTCATATTAATGTGGGATCATCATTACATAAATGCACAGGAGATGCAGTCAAGGACACGTTCATTTTTAAAGTTCTCCAGTGCTCTTGTACTTCAGTCATTCATCTTCTGTCTTTAATTACAGCAAGTGATTTCAGAGGCACTTAAAAGATTAAATTACTCAATTATTTGAAAAACCCAAATGCAATAACTGTATCTCTTTGCTGATAAATACCAACCATTACTAGAAAAGGTTGCCCAAGGCAAGACATGTTGGGGGGCCAAGGAGGCCATATTGTAGCATTTTGGCTTAGCCCAGTGACACCCATTTAATTCTTTGTAATTTGCAACCTTTATTTTTATTGATAATAATCACAAGCTTTTCCATTGATGTCCTGGTGGTTTCAGCAGCGTGATGAATATCACTGCTCAATGATTTTACAAGTGTCCTGGCACTGGCTTGACTTTGGAGAGGAAGACTTGAGGATATCCACAGTGTAAAACGGCATCAGCATGACCAGGCAGCTATTCGAGGTGATGTTTGTGGATGGGGTATGGTTTGGTGTTTGGGAAGGGTATGTAGTTAAAACACATGTGGTGGTTCTCTCCATGTTGAGGTGGGTGAGTTTACTGCTAGCAAAGCCAGGTGAACACCCATACCGTGCTCGCGGGCAGTCTGGCTCAGGCTCTGCAACCTTGTGAGAAACAGGAAAGGTGGTCAGCCAAAAGCTGGCTCTGAAATGGTGTTTTTGGAGTCCTGTGGACCAGGAAGGAAGCTGTTGTTGCACCCTGCATGTGGGCATTCCTGCCAGTGCTGCAACAATGCATCTGCAGAAGTAGAGCTTGTCCTTCCTCACCAGCAGCCCTATTGCTCACCATGGACCCCCAGGTATAGTCACTGAACAATGGGAAGTTTTCCCTAAATAAATTTTTTTCTCCTTTGCAAAGCAGCCGATGTGATGAACCCAAAGCTGGGAGCCTGAATAAAGGTGTGAGCCAGGCTGGGGTGATTCCTCCTTCCTGGGCCAGGAGAAAAGGGACATGACTCTCTAGGGAAAAAGAAACCCAAACTAAAGAATTAAAATCCTGTACTTTCTCTCCATAGGTCCAGTTCTGAGTTCCTGTCCCACTTGCAGACAGATAGAACTGGGCAAAATACTATAGCAGCTGTGAACCCCAAGTGCTCTACACTTCCTGTGCCATGGGCTCCTTGCTCATGCTGGTTAGACAGCAGTTTGGCACAGGGCTGGGTTTTTGGTGTTGATAAACAACTCCCTGCTTTTGACAACTCCCGTGATAGGTGTCTAAACTGAAGGAGACTGGGGGCTAAAAAGGGACTCACTGTTTGTGGTCAAACCAGACCAGCTGTGTTGCTTCTGGTCCTACTGCCATGAAGACCAAGCCTGGCTGGTGCCAGTAGAGTGCAGCGGGGTGGCCAGGTGGGCTGGCAGACCCTATGCTGCTGCCCCATGTGGGTCTGGGGGTCAGACTGCCTGCAGCCAACATCTGTCCTGAATCCGTGGTAGGGCACTGCTGGCCCACAGATGCTGCTGAGAGGGTTACTGTCCTCTACTCCACCACCTGTGGTTCCCACATTTATTTAATTAAAAAAAAAAAAAAGAGTAATTCGATACACATCCTCTCAAGGAAAAGCAGGCTTTCCAGCAAGGAGCAGGCCAGCGGTCTGGGGAAGTACAGATGGCCCTGTGGCTAATGTGCTCCCATAAATTGCAAGCTGTTGCAAATCCTCACTGCAGCAAATGCTAGCTCTGTGTTTGTGGCCATGTGCCTGTCTCAGGGCTGCTATGAGCCTGTGAAGGAGAAGGCAGAATCTGTAGTTTCAGGCTGTTTGCCTTGTGCCTTTTGCAGAATTGGTATTTTGATTAAGATATAAGCTGTAATCCTATAGCTGGCTTCCAGCAAGCATAATGCAACTGCTCTTAATGCAGAACCACGTATTCACTTGTTAAAGTGCAACCACAGCCAGGCTCCCATCTCATCTCCTTGCAAACTGCTGCCAATAAACTGCTTGCTGCAGTTCCAGTCTCTGCTCAAGGTAGAGAGCAGTTCACTGCATTCAAACTGCATCTGCCTTTAGCCTCCCTGTCTTATTGGACTCACACCACTGGGAGAGGATCAGGAACCACAGCTTGGCATTGCAATGGGACTGGTACAGGCTTATGGTTATTTTATCGCCTGCTTGGAGGAGGGAAGCAGAAATGATTTCTCCTCACTCTGGAGTTTTGTTCTTAGTATAGGGCATGGGACATTCTGTACTCAAGCCCTGGCAGTCTGGTGATGCCTGATTCCCCTTGTTGCAGCTGGAGCTGGGACCACTGACCACTTGGCCATGATCACCCTGCCCTGAAGGCTGAGTCCTGTGGCCTCCTGTGCAGCCTGGGCTGGGTGAGCAGGTGCAGGCTGGAGCCCAGCCTGCAGGCAGGCATGCAGGGACTGAGCAGGGCAGAGAGCATGCTGGGACTCAGGGACTGGGCTCAGGCAGTGAAAGAGAGCAGTGGAAAACAACTACGTGTGGGAGGTCAGTAATAAGGTATTGGGACAGAGATCCTTGTTTCAGAGTCAAAGAGGTAGAAGGAGTTAAGTCTTCAGGTTACTCTTTCTGCAAGAGAAGCTAACCTTTGTCACACGTGTAGAGGCTCTGCTATCTGGAACCTGCTGCAGATTAGAGGGTATCTGAGAGTGTGTGAGACCTCCCCAGTATTAGCCTATACAAGACAGGCAAATTGTTATCTGCAGTGTTGGAACATTTTCCCTGTTGTTTACTCATTAACTGAGACCCACTGCTCTGTCCTGTATTTGCCCTTGAGTTTCACATACCTATGTGTTTGCTGAGCAGAGAGTCTTGCACAAGCAAGAACAGTCTACAGTTGCACAGTGCTATGTGGGTTCTGGTCTGCCCCCATTGGTGTTTTCCTCATAGTGTTGCTGAGCAGCCCATGATATTGATATGTACATTTTAAAATCGAAAAGTTTGTTACAAATCGGTGGTTTGATGCCTTGCTTTTCTAGTCCTGTCACACCATGATGTGCAACTGCAGTTGTAACAAAATGGTCTGCCTGGTCTATCATCCATCCAAATGAATGTGGCTGACACACATCTGGCAAGGACAGCATGACACAGCCATGCTAAATCCTCATGGGATCACGGGTGGATCATGCTGCTTTCTGTCTGGCAAGGTCTGTGTTCACTCCCCAGCATTTTCACATCACTGCTGAGCTGGAGCAGCAGTATGTATTTTCATCCTCTCCTACCTGATTTTCAGGCTCCAGCAGTCTTCTGGATATTTATTTCAGTATTTTCATCTCCCAGTCATCTCAGTGTGTTCTGCCTGTGCTGTCGTCTAACAACTACCTGCTGTTTTAAAGAGCAACACCTCTTAGGCATGTCAAGATCCTCCAAGGGTGACGCTTTTTCTGCAGTGTAAATCCATCAAGCAGAAGGATGCCCTGCTGGTGACTCCTGCAAGGTGTTGTAAAGAGGATGGATGCTCAGGAATTCAACATTATAAAGACTGCACACACCAGGAGCTGAAACATCAGTGCTGTTAGAGTTAAGACCATCTTTTTGCCCTGACATTGCTGTAGATGGGTGGGAAAGAGTGATGGGAATGGGAGTGTATGAAATACTATATTTTATTGCAAGAAAGTGTGGACCTACACAGCTGACCACTTCTGCCATGCAGAGAATTGGAGAAAAGTGCTTCCTCTCAATCTAAATTTTAATACTGAGCTTTTCCTGAATGGTGGGACATACAGATTTATCCCCTCCTAGATTGTCTCTCATAGCTGACTCTCTGCTCAACATCCTGTTTTCTGATACTCTGCTTCTTTCAATAATTCAAGAGAGCTACAGGCACATGTCCTAGTTACAGCTAGAATAGAGTTAATTTTCTTCTTAGTAGCTGGTAAGGTTCTGTGTTTTGGATTCAGTAAGAGAATGTTGATAACAGTGATGTTTTGGTTGTTGCTAAGTTGTGTTTACCCTAAGTCAAGGACCTTTCAGTTTCCCATGCTCTGCCAGTGAGGAGCTGCACAAAAAGCTGAGAGGGAGTATGGCCAGGGCAGCTGCCCTGAACTGGCCAAAGTGGTATTCCATACCACAGAATGACAGGACCAGTATATAAACTGGGGGAGTTGGCTGGGGGGAACAATTGCTGTTTGGGGATGAGCTGGGCATTGGTCAGGAGGTGGTGAGCAGCTGTACTGTGCATCACTTGGTTTTCTTGGGTTTTATTTCTCTATTTTTTATAATCTTAATTATTATTGCATTTTGCTTTATTTCAATTATTAAAATATTCTTATCTCAACCCATGGGTTTTACCTTTTTCTGATTCTTCTCCCCATCCCTCCAGGCTGGGAGCTAGGGCCGGGGTGGCCAGCTGCTTGGTACTTAGCTGCTGGCTGGGGTTAAACCGTAATACCCATCCCAAGAAACATTTGTTTCATCTGTATAGTATGTGTAAGACAAACCACAGGAATCGCTATCCTACTGTTGCATCTTTTTCTCTTTTACATTAGTTTGATGGATTTGAGATGGCTGACGTCTGATAACATGAGCCCGGCATTCAGCATCTCAGCTACAAAGTCACTCTTATGAACCTAGATTTAGATTGTTGACATAGATGCAGGAACGTGGTTGAAATCAGTGACAGTCAGGGGTCTAAACTGTTGAGAACTTGAATTTATCTTTTTCAAGCCTGGACTTGATGATCCTTGCGGGTGCTTTCCAACTCAGGATATCTATGAATCTGTGAAGCCAGCTTTCCTAGCTTAATGATTTCTTTGGAAAACATCATCTTTGCCATGAAGCTCATGTACACTACAGGTTTAGTATAATGGACAACAATAAAATTTTGAACATGTAATCATCACTGAAGTCCCATATCAGAACAGTTTAGTTTATAGCAGGTTTCAATAAAGAAAGCAAGGGCTTAAATGTAGCATTTCTTGAGCCAACGGATGAAATAAGAGCATAAAGAAATGAGATTCTTTAGTGTATGCAAATTTATTAAACTCTGCAGTTATATATTTACAACTAATGACTGATACCAACAGATGAGGTAAAAATATGAGGTATTGATATGAGTATAACATTTAAAAATGCAATTATCATAATGTATTCTCAACGGCAATGTAACAATACGAAATACTGTGGTAGCTGAATGCTAGACATGGCATAATGTGCATTTTAAAGAAATCTTATTTCAACAATACATGGCTTAGAGATGCCAGAAGCACATGACAGAGCTTCTGCAAGGGTAGGAAAACAACCCTACCTTGCTAATGGTAACAGGTGGCAGCGGGCCCCTTCCAGCTGAGCGATGACTTGTCATACAGGATAAAACCAGTGTCCAGGTTTTCCCTTCTTTTCCTTAAGAAATGATGTACTGCCAGACAACTGCCATTCCCAGGGCTAGAAATTCTGTGTCCATTAATACTGAGGCACTATTGTATTTATTTATGCAAACTAATGTAGCAGAAGTACTCTAATTGCTCATGGTTTGGAAAACAGCTGGCATGAAATACGCTACCGTGGCCACAGGCTTTTGGGGGAGGTGGTGCTGCTTTTGGGAATGGCAGCTCCACTGGAACCAGGGGACTGGCCTTGCCCTGCCAGCTCAGGAGCCCACAGCTTGCTCCTGGGAAGGCTGAACCTGGGCAGCTGTGGCTGACTGCCAGACCTCAATGTGGCCATGTATAGGTCTGGGTGCTCCCCTGTCTGCAGGACTTAAAAACATGCAATAGTTGCACACTGCAACTATTGCTGGCCATAAACTCAAGGCAGGAGCTCCCAGGGAGAAAACCTCCCTGATCCCAGGAGTTACACAACAGAACATGGGTGAGATAGCTCACGGAGAAATATGACAGTGACTTTTTGTCCTGCTGCTCCAGAGGGACACTCTAGAGCACTGTGGGTCACCCTGTCTACCCTGAGATCCCACCAGTGTGCTTCTTCTGATTTCAGGGCTCTCCCCTACCAGCACAGCCCTTATGTGAGTGCACCGTGGCACATGGGACCATGCTCTAACAGCTCTCACCACACATGGCCCACCCCACAGCCCTCATACCTGGGGCAGATGCAAAGCACTGGCTTTGAAGAGATCTCCCAGTTTACAGAATCAGAGCACAAAAGCTGTAGCTTCATGTAGGAAATGTATCCCACTTAATTGACCTCATATTAAATCTTCCTGGATTTTGTTGGAAGGACTGAGTTAAAACATGGCTATGAATGACTCAGCTGGTTTATGCAGCAATAAATAAAGTCAAAGTGAACTAATGCGATTAGTGAAGAACAGTATTGACAGGCTTGTACATTCTTATTGAAGCACAGATGCAATAACATTTTTGGTCTTAGGTTAGTTAAAAACAAAATGGAACCCTGCCTTAAAGGTAACACTGACAAATTATTATTATTATTACTTTTAAAGCATTTTTACATTGGCAAAATAATAGGTCCCTGAAAATGAAATGATGCAATAGACATAAATGGCTCCTACTCCTCATAGTCAGGGGCTAATCCTGCTCTCACCAATGCCTACAGAGGTGGGATCAGTGCAACATTAGATGAAAATGCTTGCTGTTACTATAAAAGCAATCTTTTCAAGCATAGTCTACGTTTAGTCTTTTAAATCTTCAAGATGTGTTCAAAAGCTTAAAAAAGTGTAGTTATTTGTATAGTAAGAATACATTAAAAGACATGGTATTCATCTGCATGTCTTTGTGTCCACTGGATGTGGAATGTCTGCTTTGGAGTTTCTTTATAATTAGCCATCTCTATGGGAGAAGGAAAGAGCAACACAGAAACACTCAGAACGTAGCCAAAATGCTTAAAAAAAAAAGATTTACAGCTTAATAACTTACCAGTCTGATTTCAGACACCTCAGTAGACACAGCGTTATCTCGCACTGCCTGAGAATGAACAGTTATTTGAACGCTGCACACAGTGAGGTTCTCTAGTGACAGAGATACCACTAATTAAGGCAACAGGTAAGTTTTCAACTCCTTGTACTAACAGTCACAATTCTGCAGCTGAACATAAATGGCCTTCAAAATGTCTGTCTCAGATGCATTTCCATGTATTTTATTTGGTGAAACTGATTCACTCCTTGTTATTTTACAATGTACTATAACCTCCTCCTTCCTTAGTTCTTTTGAGTCTTCCTACATCTATTTCTATGTACCTTCTCATAGCACACACAAACACAAAACATATTTGAGAGCAGGCATTTGTTATCACACAAATTATGTCTGGTAGCTCTGTGACAACAGCAAACACAGCTTATATAGCAGTGACACACTAAGAAACAAGTGACATTCACTTAAGATCCAACTGACGCAAGTGATTTTCACTGAGTTATATACAAAATAATTAATTTATACATATACATATATATAGATAGAATATAGATATATACATATTGTACATGATTTATTTACAATTAAAATATGCTTCTTAGAAGCCTTTAAATATCAGAGTTATGCAATGGCAATAATCTGTTTTTAAAGTAATAAAAGCTCTCTTAATAGAGGGGACGTAGGGAAGGGGGGGAAAGTGAAGTCTCCAGAATAAAAGAACTTTCCTATAAAATTCCTGTTTCAGCTTTTTATAGACACAAGTCTGGTCAGATTTCTGCAGCTTAAGTAAGACCTTTTCTTTCAGTATTCCTGTTCCCTGCCAGACCCTGATTTATGCTCACGTAGTCCCAGGAATATTTCCTCAGATTTTTGTTTCTGGTCCCTCGGCAATCAGAGGTTGAAATGAGTTTCTGATCCTGGCAACTTCTGCTGCACACAGATGTCCAAAACCTTTGTTGTACCACTCTGGGGAATGTCCTCTGAAGAAATGGAAAGAAAATTATTGTGAAACTCAAATACTCAAGAAATACCCCCCACAGAACAAGGCTTGTCATGCTTCTTGGTCCCCACTGCCCACGGTGGTAGCAGAGACTTCAAATACTTGTCAATGTAAGCGTACTCTGAAGTTTTCCCTTGCAGTTATCAAATAAGCAGATTTTATTTCTAAGATCACTTCATAACAGTGGTAGGCACTGATAGGAGAAAAGACTGCAGGAAGACTCCAAAGCAGCACAGCTACTCTGACCATGCTCTCTGTTCCCAACATCTCCCCTCCCTGAGCTTGAGCCTTTTGTCCTGCTGAATGGGCATTTACTTTTTGCAGGTGGGATACTTACTTCAGGTCAATCCTGCAGATGTGTGTCAGCCTGGCTTTTCCTGAGCCACATGGCTCTATCAAGTACTGGGAGTCTATCACGATGGCTCGCACAGCTCCCATAAGAGGAGCCTCTTCATGCTCCACAGAGATGGCAACCAGCATGCACATGCCCTTTGGTAAATCTGTCCTCCATGTCCTGCAGGAACATATTCAAGAGGGAATCATTTTAGCCATGGAACTTTTTGGCATACGAGTAAGAACTAGAATTGAAGTAACAGTTTGCTCGTCTGCCTATCCTTGTTGCCTGCCTGCAATGCCAATGGACTGTCCTAGGAGTCCCTGAAGGAGTTTTGTGTTCCTCAGTTGGCAGTCTTGACTATGACATGGAATGGCCACTCATCCACTTTGCCACAGACTCCAGGTGGAGAAGTTCTGCTTCTCCACAGGAGCATTTTGTAACCATTATGGATTACAGGGCACGACAGAGCTTTTTGCAGGCAGACAGAAGTTTTGGAAAGGAGATAAGACATCTGGCAAAGGCCAGAATTGTGCATTGCACCCATGCAGACCTACAGAACAAGAAAGGCAGTTTTAGTAAGCAGAAATCCTCACTACTCCCCTCACTACTCTTCTACACTCCACACTGACTTCTGAAACTACTAGGATATGTTTCAAGGGCATCTGAATAAAAACCAAAATGTCTTTTCATTTTTCCCTCTCCCAAGTTTCTAGCCTTTCTTATATGCTGCAGAAGTTTTCCACCAAGTTCAGGAGACTTTAATACTTAACATTTTTGTCTTGTTCTGTGAGAATTCTCTACATATTCTGGTGTCTCACATCATTCTTTTCTGCCTTAAATCTCAGAGGATAGTTCCATGCTCCTTCCTATACAGTGGGAAGAAATGAGAAATTCCCACTGTGCTAGGTAACATGTGGCATCTTGCCGTGGACTGACTGAGACAGGGATTATGCTTCCTTGGGAAATATCATGTTTTAGCAGGTAAGCTGCTTTCAAGGACTATTGAAGTTTGGATTTCAGCATATAATTTTAACATTCTGCATTTTTTTTTATATGAAACCAAGCTGTTATTCAAGACACTGCAGGAAGATACTGGCCAGAAGGCTTTACATGTGTCTGTGCATTAATAAAACTGATGAGCTCTCTTGGCAGATGAACCACAAGGGGAGTAGAAAATCACATCTGAGATATACTGTGAAAAATGCTGAACCATCTCCTGTGAGTGCTTGCACAGTGCTGAGATGTGCCCATATCATTGTGGTAACTACACTGCACTGACTTGGACCATTTGTGGAGTGGAAAATTCTGTATCCCTGAGGTTGCAGAAGACTTATGATTCCTGTTCCCAGTTATATGGATTTAGGCCAGTTTCAGTAGTTTTCTAAGTACCTTACAGTAGTAAAACCAGGCATGGCACTTAACTTTCCAAAATGCCATGATACTTAATCAACATTAAACATTTGTGGATTCTTTAATGAAAAGCGATGCTTGTGCAGGGCAGCTGAGAACTGTGTGAGATCTCAGGCATATGAAACATTTCCCTTCTCCTCTTACCATTAAAGTCTTCTCTAGGGAGCCTAATCTCCTTGTTTTGACTGTCAAATTGAAAAAAAAAAAAGTTGATCCTGTCATAACCAAAAGTTTCATTGCGAATGAGAAAATTGCTGTCTGTTAAAACATATTTATTCATGTCCCCAGAGGTGTATTATAATTTCACTGTTCACTACCCACCAATCACAAGATATCAAATTGACTGTGGTATCACTGGCTAACCTTGCTCTAGCATTAATGATATAAATCAAAAGAGATAAACAACAGAATCTGAAAGATCTGCCTGATGGCTGTTTTCAGCCCTTAAAAACACACCAGGATTCATTTTTATGATATGTATTTCAGTCCTCGGGGGTCATTCTGCCTGGGTTAGTGAAAAGAATGAGAACTTGATTGCAAGATTTTTCTGTAGCTGATGTGACTGCACAGCAGGTCTTTAAAGAACATAAACCACCATGAAACCTAATAGTGAACTAAGTGGCAAATAAGAGACCAAATTACGGTCATCAAAACCTCCCTGCCGTTTCTAGACAATCTTCTTGGTGCCATACAGAGGGCCAAATTTATAACTGGCTGAAGTTAATAATATTATTAAGAAGATTATTTATGAAATAATGATAGATATATAACTACAGAAAAAAGAATATATAATTAATTATAAAATAATTAATTTATCCCAGTATACTGGGGGAAGGCAAAGGAAATAGAGTAATGGGAGCACTGGTGTTTTAACATTATAAAGAACTTAAGAAAGCCATTTTTCAAATCTTCCCCTAAGAGTTCCAATAATTCTTCCCTTACACCAACAATATCTGCATGTTATCATTCTCTAAGAGACTACTAAAGTTGATAAAAGGGATGTACTTTTGTAATTATATTTTATTTGGTTCATCTTTTTCCTTCAATCTTCTTCCCTCTAATACAATTGTGACTCACTAGACTACTTCCTTTGTCAAAACTGCTTTGTATTTCTCTATCATTTCTATCAAAGAAAGCAGAGACCAAGAATGGGAATGCACAAAATCATCCTAAAATAAATAACTGTAGGACTGACCCTGTAAGTGAAATATGTCAGCAGCTCCACAATAGCTCCTAGCAAGCAAAGGCCAGGATTTCAAAGGCAAAAGATGCATAAGAGGATTTTTTTTTGACTGTTCTGTACAGGAACATAGACAATGATGGAACTGGGATTGAATGTGGAATATTGATACAAAGCTATACATTTATTTGAGATATGTCATCCCCTGAAAGGCAGAATATATGTCTGCTTCCTCTTTCTCTTCGTTTCCACACTATGATTTTAATGGATCAGCATTTCTTGGTTTGCAAAGACTCCAACTGAAAAACTAAGATAACGACTTATAGACACTGTATAAACAGCCTTAGCTTAAAAGCACCACTATCTTCTCTACTAAACATTTGGCTCTTTAAACATCAAACGTTCCCCAGAGAACAGCAAAAGCAGTGTAAAAACCAATTGTCTTCTATTTGCACTGTTTTGACAACAAACAGAGCTAAGAGAGAACAGCAGCTATTACCAGACATCTGTTCTAAGGAAGAAATTATATTTATGGCCTCAGGAATATGTGCTGCTCAAATTACATCAGAGAAAAGGTCAGCATGCTCTAGGTGCATGATTCTAATTCAGCTGAGAAATCAACATTGCTGCCCAGAAGTAGAGTTCTTGGAGCACAATTCTACAGATGCAAAGGCTGAGATAAGTCCAGATTTCCTTGATGCACTGCAGGATGTAATGATACTGGAGCACCACCCTTAGCTTACCTTAGAACGACAAAGTCTCTGACGGGGTGAGGAGCCATGCTGTTCAAAACATATTGATAAACTTCTGTCTGCTTGTCCAGGCTCTCCACCACCTTCCACTGCAAGAAGTCCTCATCCCACAGGTGACGCTCTCTCAGCACTCGGTTCAGGACAACTGATGGAGGGGCTTCGACTTCAACCGAGGCTTTCCAAAGTCTTAGTGGGTTCCCATCCCCAACCTGCAGTAAAGTAACCAAGAACATAAACCCCCATGATTTATATGCTTACGTTCAGCCAACGATAACTGAGGACAAAATCTCAATGTGTATGTCTGACTTCAGCTTCAGAGCATTCATATTTCCCTGCTAATCATTAATTGCTATTGATGCTCTACTGCATATGAAAACATATGCATACTAGTCCTGGATGGAAAACTGCTCTCACAACAGTATATGTCTGGACTAGTTCCCATAGTGCCAGTGAAGCTCTGTATTACTTCTGGTGTGACAGACACTTTTTCAACCCCAAGCATCCTAAGTGTAATGAAGAATATGTTTTTATTTCTGCACACACATATGAAAGACTGAAACTCTGGGCTGAAACAAAGCAACTACCCTGGGCAATTTGATACACAGGTAGACTGAGGGTCCACTAACCCTCCTGGTTAATTGGTGGAAGAGCAGAACATATGTTGATTTCAGTTATGTGTCGGGTACACAGATGTTTGCTCCTCAAAATAGCTGCAAGGGAGGTACCTGGAAAATGCCTTTAGAAGAGCACAGACTGCTTG
This sequence comes from Xenops minutus, assembly GCA_035221455.1. Taxonomy (NCBI): domain Eukaryota; kingdom Metazoa; phylum Chordata; class Aves; order Passeriformes; family Furnariidae; genus Xenops; species Xenops minutus. The sequence goes on from JAWWEE010000001.1 coordinate 49,351,887, forward strand.
GTAACTCTTCCTTGCTCACAGATCCTGTTTCTCTAAACACCTCCACAGCATGCAATAAGGGGAGGAGTAAGTGCTGAGCTATGCACAAGGTGAATATCCTAGATTCTACACATACAGCTTTTCTGCATGGTCTTTGGGGTCATATTTCAGGCAGTAAACAAGTTAACTGTAATCACTGGATCTTGCAAGCCCAGCTTTTCTAACCTCTCCCTACCCTGGCATCCTCACATATCATTGTCAATGCTCCAGAAACCTCTAGTACCTCCCACAGACCCAGGACTGCTTTTCCAGAAACCCACCTTCCACCCCTCCCACCTTAAATTATATCACATTGCTATAACTCTTTCTCCCCAAAGCTCTCAGTTCCCCAGTTCCCCAACCCTAGAGCAGCAGACACTTCCATTTCCCTCTGTAGTCGCACATGCTCTCGATCTCTGACCTCACTCTCTCCCTTCTTCCATATCCTGCTCCCACTCGAGCCCTGTCAGTCCCTCCCCAGCCTCCCACAGTCCCTCCCTGCAGAGGTCACTCACAGGAACTGGCTACAAACCTGAGTAACTGCAGTTTCTTTGCCCTGACAGAGGGATTGCACTTTCTCAAATAGGGGTAATGCTGCCTTCTGCCCCCTCACCATCCAGATACCACATTCTTTCTAGTGCCCTTCCCCTACTTAACTAATATCACTCCTAATCCATCCTCCCCTCTAACTAGCTGCTGCTGGTTTGGAGACCTCTGGTTTGCTACTGAATTTCCATCAACCCTGAACATCACTGTCCATGGGGACACTGCAGCACCCTCCTCCAGGCTGCAGTGGTCTGGCTTTCTCTGCAAAAGTGATGGAGCTGGAACAAGTTCAGAAATTTCCATAGAAGTTGTAGTATAAAAAAATCCATCCATATCAAGGACAAGAGGATCAGGGATAAAACTGGCCATATGGCTGGCGTGGCTAATAAAGCACTAGGCAGCCTGAAAAGGTTTTGTAATATCTGTGTTCTGGTTGTGTTTTCCAAACTGGTGGCAAACATCAGGAGTTGCTCAGAAACTTTGCATGTCCTCTAGTCAAAGAGCTTACTCAGGTAATGTTCTCTATTTTTTACTGTTTCATCTCACTCTCTGGTTGTGGTGTTTGCTGCATCACATACTTATCTATTTTGGAGACCTAAGTATGCCTTTTCCTGGAATCTCATACTTGAATCACTATTATATTACATTTTTAACCGCTTTTAGTAGTCTTTAAAAAGAAAAAGTGTGCCTTGTCAGGAAGAAGGGTGTGTATTTAGCCATACAACATGTGCATGTGTCCCAAAGCTAGGCTGTATTTGCTTTGGTTTCTTTACTGCTTCTTCCACACCCCCTCAAATCACCTTTTTGTAAGCAAGTTCTGTGTTCTCTATACTGGAACATGTGACCCATCCTTTGAATTTCTCTTTTGCTTCTTTCTGGAGATTCTGCATGAGATTTTCCAGGTACATCTGGTAGTTGCCTCCTTCCTCATCCACTTGTTTCCCAAGCTCGTCCAGGGTGGGAGAATGCACTTCTGCATCAACATAGGAGTTTCGGGATTGCGTGATCATGTCGTGTGGGACCTGTGCCACAGAAGGAAGGGAAAACACACAGGGAAAACCTCCTGCTGAGAACTTTCCTTAAGGCAATGTGTTTCTAGGCTGAAGGACCCTTCAGCATTCACTTTCACTGAGCCTATGATCTGTAAAATGTATATCTATTTCTGTCTTTATGCAAGATGAAAAATCAAAGTAGTCTAATGAAACAGTCCATGGCTCAGAACAGCACTCGTCATGCAGAACCGTATCAGACTGATCAAGTGGATGTCACTACAACTGTTACTCCTTTAGCCCTCAGAAACATTGCCTTCTGCTTCTGGGGAAGGGAGGTATGAGTGTTATCTCTCTTCCAGCTGCAGTATAAGTAGTTGCAGGAATGACTGCATCTCCCTACATGATTTTAACTTTATTGCATGACACAGAGAAATAGTATATGAACTCTTATTTTTGACATAAGTTTTAACTGAGGTGTTAAAAACATTGTAATAAAATGAAATTTTAACCCAGCAGATTTTGATTTAAATTAGACTAAAATTTCATAATCCAGTGATTTGAGTTGAAAACTGTCACAGAATAATTACCCTCCATCTTTTGAATACTAGAAGAGAACAGTTAAAAAAAATGAGATAAACTTTAGATGCAGCAAGTTTACAAATAAGTGAGGCACCATCAATCTCTGAGCTAATACAAGGCAGAAAATGTAAGCATAAACATAAATACTTCAAAGGATGCTGCATTATGTGGCCATGAATAATGCTGTTTGAGTCTCTCACTCACCTCAAAAAGTTTGTTGCATTCCATTATCATGTGAGCAAGTCCCTGAGTAGCTGCCAGGTTTTCACTGAGGTCCTTCTGATCTGGCTTCCCTGTTGCATATTTTTTCTGTATTACTCTGTAATTGAATTCGGTATCTCAGGTAAAAGAGCTGAATCTTTTTAATATGAAAGCAAAGAGCATCAGGATGTTCCGAACACCAGAGAGGAAAACCTATCTTTAGTTTTTATTTATCATAAGGGCTGCTCAGACTGTTTGGCGTTTTTAAAAGGAACAATGTTTACCTAAAATATTGCTGAGCCAAAAGTAAAAGCAGAAAAGGTTATGCATATCCTGCATTATGCATTGCACATTTTGAAATGGATTTTAAACAGACACATTGTAAAGTGGTTTGCGTTGTTACTGCTCTAAGCACTTGCTCAGACACTGGTTACACATGTACATGACCAGGAATCTCAGTGTATTCTGGACCAGACGGATGAAAAAAAAGTCAGGAGGGACCACTAATGTTTAACCAGGTTTGTGCCCTGTTTAGTCTACACTTACCATGATACACACCATTTTAATGTGGCCTGAAATAAACTTGGTTTTCCAAACAGCAGAATGTAGCTAGAAAATTGAAAGTGACAAACCACTTGTTGAAAATCTACATACTAAAATCCTTCAAAACATGGTCAGTCTCTGACTTCAACTGCAGCAAAATCCAGCCCTTTTCCTTCACAGAAGTCAACATTACTCATGCAAAACTCACTACTGCTCCACTGAAAACTTTCTTTGGAAAGCAGGCACTGCATATTCTCAACAGCGAGCCAGAAATGCCTGCTGGGCTTGTGAAAACAAGTGTGCTTCTGGCTCTACAGCATGGGTTTTCCCCTCTCGCTGAAGCCATGCCCTGTTTAATGTGTGCTGGAAAGCAGATGCTTTGGAAAGTTATCCTGTATATAGCACTGAAAGCACCACTCTGTATTAAGGATATGACTATTTATAGTGTTGAGAAGAAACGTACCTTGGTGAGCTTTCTTTCTTCACTATATTGAGATGGAAGAGGGAGGGGGCCAGACAAACAGCTATGTTCATAGGAGTCATCTGATTCTCCTCCACAGAGGTGACATCGCTCAGGAAGCACAGCAGAGTCTGCAGAACCTCACGGTTCTCATCGGACATCAGCATGATGGCAGCCTGCACCGCCTGCAGCCGCTGCTCCTTGGGGACATCTGAGGGAAAGCAAGTGACGGTCAGGGGGGGTCAGTGGTAAGGTCAGATAAGGAGCCACAAAACCAGAGTTAGCACAGGCATTCACACTCTCTGCAAGTGTTCAAAAAACATGTAGATGTGGTGCTTAGGAACATATTTTAGTGGTGGACCTGCCAGTTTTAGGTTAATGGTTGGACTTGATGCTCTTAGAGCTCTTTCCCAACCTGAGTGATTTTATAATTCTATGATAATGGCTTTCTGAAGAGGCAGACGACAAAGGAGAAGAGACCAGCTGGCTTCTGGAGAGCTGTTGTTTTTGCTCTTCCATGAAGCACAGCTTGCCACACCACTGTATGACATTTCTCTGTTTGAAAGGCTGTTCCCAAGAAAGATCAAACTTCATTTAAAGTTTATGAAGGGAGAGCAGTGCTCAGTACTCATATTTTTAAACGGTATTTTTCAGGTTTCTTCTGTCCCCTGAGAAGACAGTTCAAACATCTGAGGGAAGCTGCAGGAAAATACTTACATCTGTGTCCTAAACCATAAAAAAGTTTAATGAAAGAAGAATGGATATGCTTAAATAGCACCTCAGACAGATTCATTTCTAAAATGACCATAAGTTTTCTCATTTTGGACTTCAAGCCCTCCTCTGGGCATTACATATGCTCTATATAATCTAATGGAAGAAGAATAAAAGCAGATTTACAGTAGAGGGAACAGCCAGCTTTTAAGATTTGACTGGTAGCCTTGTACAAGCACTTTATCTTAAAAGCTTTCAGATATGAACAACAAAATGAACGTAGCCCAATGCTTCTAAAGTTTCTAGAAGCAGCAAGGCCAGGTCTTTCTGAGAAGTCAGAGAAGCCTTCACTAAATCCATGCAACATGTCTTTTCTTCCCACATTGCACTCTGGTAATCCCTCTCTCCCCCTTTATTGTTGCTCTCATGGGTCTGGTACACAAAGAAGGAGACCAGCCAGCCCTTCAAGTCATAGGTAAGCATTAGGCAACTGAGAGTCTTAGGGAAATGGAGAAAGTTTCATCACTGCTATGCCAAGTAAGACTACTACACTAATCATCTCATCCCCAATCTTCTGTGTTACAGCAATTCAGCAATTCTGGATATATGAGAAAGGTTTCGGATATATGAAAAGTATCTTTAGTGAGTTCCAGAAAACAAGAAATCCCCTGCCAATACAATAAGAGAGGAAAAATCCTTCCTAACTTCACATTAACAATTTGTTGAACAGGATGAAGGGTAAGAAAAACTCCCAGCTACAAATTAATTTAATTGCAGACATTATGAAATACAATTGGTATCTGAGCAATTTTCAACATTTTTCTTTCAGTGAAAAGAGTTTTGTCAGTACTGTCTAAAAGAGAAAAATGTATTTGCTGTTAGTCACATGGAAAAAAAACCCCACTGGTACTCATTCGTAATACAAGCATGTTCTCCAGTGTCCACAGAGACCATCTTTTCCTGCTCCTACCTTGTTTTAAACCAACCCATTCTCAAGTCATTGTGAAATCCTTTAAACTACCAGTGTAGTTCAAGAAAATCTTTCCTAGCACAGTATTTTTCCCTCTAACCAGTGTAAAGAAGAGTTATTCAGACTTCCCACTGCAGTACCACACACATTACAGAGTCAGCCCATGCCTCCTTTTACATTTTTTGTTGGTTGGTATCAATATTTCACCACTCAGCCTCATGGCTGTTGTGAATCCTAACACCACACTCCTGTGTATTGGAAAAGGGGAGTCCTTCTGGCTATGGACCTACTTATGCTGGTGACACTGGGATCTGCCATGTCTCTCTTCTATTGGCAAGAAGGCAGTCTCTTCTGTGCCAAGACACGACATCCCCCGTTTTCACCGAGCAACAGTTTAAAGGTGATTTGTTTCCAAGGACATGTAGTCCTTGTAGTGGATAATCTTCTCCTTGGCCACTTCACTATGGAAACAATTGTGACTTCCATTTTATTAGCAGCTAGAATTCCTGTTGCTTTTTTGAACAAGATTATTAATGTGTGTGTAGGCAGACAAGACCTGCAACTGGTGAGCAGGAAAGAAGAGGGGGAAGTTATGGTCCAGGGAGAGGCACTAACTGTTTCAGTTCACTGGTGTCCCGAGACATCATGTATGGCCAAATCCACTAAATTTATCTGCAATGCCATCTCTCTCATGCAGAATCACAGCATTCCCTACCAGCTACAGACAGTGGGATGGTAAATACATTAGTGACTATGTGCCACAGACAGATTTTTACAGTAAAGGGAAGCAACGGAAGTAACTGAGATTCTTAAGCACTGGGATTATACAGTGTTTTAAAATGTCTTTCTATTGTTTTGGCAGCTGAAATGTCTGCAAGTGAAAAGACTAGACACACTTCTCTTTATTGCTTCCAATTACTTGGCTTAGGCTGGCTGGGTAGGCTTTTCTGCATCTGCCAGAGTGCTGGCTGACTGGCCTTCATAATGGACATCATCAGGAAAAAGCTCTAATTCCTCTGTTTTTTCAGTGTTTCCCTCATTGTTTGTTTCTCCCTCAGTCTGGAGAAGAGTCACACAGCCATTTCCTGTTCCACAGGGATTTTCATCATTCTGATGCATCTGAGTCTCAGATTTTGCTCAAGATTGCTTATGCTGGAATGGAGAGAAGAAATTCTCTGGTTTCTTTCTTTCTCTATGAGCTCTTTACATAGACCTGATGATCTACATGAAGGCAGCTTGGTTTTTGCATATTCATTTTATTGACTCTAATGAAAAAGTAAATAATTAAAAGTCACAGCAAAGAAGGGGACTGCACAGGCACATGTTCTCATTGTCAAATACCACTTCTCCATGCCCAGAACACTCATCTATATTAAAATGTCTGCATGAAATGGGCCCAAATTTTAAAGAAATCTGAGAAAAAGTATGAGTCTTCATACTTTTTATGTCCACAGTAGCCTGTTCTTTTCGCTTCCTCCTGATTGTGAGGTGATATTTTCAAATCTTAACATTTGGAGGTTGCCTTTCCATTAAATTTGACACTGGAACCTTTAGGCTGTTCTAAAAATCTCTTAGTGAAAGATTTTGAGGGCAGAGAGGTTTTTTTACATATATCAAAGGTCAACATCCCATCCAGTGTTAACACACCAAAATTATTTACAGTATATTACTATATAATAGATAGTATTTTCAAATTGTTTATAATAATAGAAATACATCAACTTACACTGATAGATGTGCAGAAAGGTCTCTCCTAGTTTACTTGTGAGGAGAGGTTCCGGCAAGTCCCTGAAAAACTGCTTTACCATGTCTGCCACATCGTACGCGGACTGGTCTTCATAGCTGACATTTTCTGGGGAGCTCTCATTCATCTGCCGCAGGGCCTGAATTCGGGATTTCACTCCAGATTTTCGAAACAGACCCACCTGAAAAAGCAAAAAAGAAAATGCCATCTAAAAAAGTATTTATTTATACATAAATCTGTTATGGGAGACATGGATCATGACCAAAGCTTGGGTTGCTTATTTTACTCTAGGCAAGAACAAGAAGAAGGTGCAAATATGGTAGTCGTGACTTGCCCCAAGTCTAGCAGGCAAGCACATGCAGGACTGTAAGGGTTAATAACACTGCTGCTCTCTGTCCCATTCTAGAGGGAGAGTTCAGAGTGCATATGGTTTCCCTGCTGCCTGAAGAGTTTAAGCAAGATGCTCAGCTGATATAAATCAGTGTGGCTTGCTTGGCTTGAGTGACTGTCTGTTGATTTACTCCAGCTGAGAATCTGGTTCCTCATGTTTATTTGGGTATGTATTTCGAAGACTAACAAGAAAATATTTTGCTTAGCTAAGTAATAAATGCTGTGGCAAAAGATTAGTACATCCTGGTAGAGCTTTAAAATCAAGACCAAAACTTTTTTTCCCCTTCCAGCACGCTGCTTCCAAGAGTTCTCCCAAATCCCACTGAAAAGCACTGTTTGAAGGTGGGGGCCACAGAGGGATTGCTTGTGCAGTGCCACTAAGATACATTTTTATCCTGTTTGCTTTCTATTTGAAAGGAAGTCATAATACTTCAAATGATGCCTTCAAGGTAGTTCTGCCCTTTCTTGTCCTTCTTGCCAGAGGAATTCCCCCAGGGCGAATTCCTGAGCCTAAACAACATTATTTATTCCCAAGTCAGTTTACAGTGTTTCATTTGGGAAGTGTTAACACTGTTTCCCTTCAGTTTTGCAGGGGAAAAGATGATATATTCAGAAAGACCTATGGAAAAGGCACATTTCAGGTTTGGAATTATATACTCCTGTTCCTCTGTGACAGCTGTCTTGCTCGTGATCAGTGCAGCTTCCTGATGGCATAGTCCATCAACAGACTTGCACAGGCAAGGAAATAATGCCTTCTGACCTTCTTCCACTTACTTCCAAGTAAGAAGCAGCACAGAGTTCACACAGGACCCTCCTCTCCCTAGAACACCTCCTATGTTCAGTTGTATGGTATTTAGGATTTACACTAACTCACACACCAATGACACCAATTACTTAAATCACACACTCTGCAGCTCTGTGAGGGATTATATTTATTTATATGGATGAACTGCTACACCATACTGGCTATGAGGAAGCTCTTCTATGTCTTCTTATTGATGAATTTAGTATTGCTTGTGAGCTAAGTTTATGTATAGGAAGTAGAGAACTGAAGTGTGCCCTGTGTACTGTATTTATGATCACAAGTGAAGCTATGCTCTTCTTTCTGACAAGAGAATACAAGAAAGAGCATTCAGCTCTTTTCATCTATTTTTTCCTTTCCCTTTCCCTTTCTCTTTTTGAATCCCTTCTCCCTCTTAGAAAGTCTTCTGAAGATACAGAAGGACACTTGCTAATTCTGTCCAAAAAATAAAGTTTTGGCTTGTGGTAGATAAATGTGAGAGCAGAGGCTCAGTTATCTGCTTTTGATGGAAAGTGTCCTTGCTGGTATAAAGAACATTTAAAAACTTCCAGCTAAGTCTTATTTGAGAGGTCAGATGTCAGATCTCACCCACACAATCTCCCATTGCACACTATTCTACTACTTCAGACCTCTGGGTTTGTTTAATGATATTTATCCAAACTCTTGTTTCCTTTTTTTTTTCATGGAAAAAATAACAATTCATCAAAATAAAGCAGTCCTTCACTTGGTAGAAAAAGATGTTTTAGGCTCTGTTCTGCAATATTACAGATTTGTTCTGTAAATATAATGGGACTGTAAATCCAGAGGCTGGTCTGGACCAATCTCTTTACTATCCTCATGTTATGGATCATCTCCCCTGCAAGTAGCCATATGATGCATGACAGAAATATAAATCCAGTTGAAAAAGGCAAAACAGTCTGTATTTCACAAGTGGAAACTGAATAACATGTCCTGCAAATAATGGTGAAGCGACTCATACCATCTTAGGCATTTCAATAGCAAGAGCCAGGCCGTACAACGATTTAAAGCAACCTCAACTTTCCCAAGTGTGTGCAGTAGAAGCTCTGATGGCCGGGTCAGGACTTTAGACCACCTTCTGCAGTGCACAGAAGAGACACATAAGCAAGATGCTGGGGAAAACTGGGGGCTGCTCAGACCTCTCTCTAGGTATTAGGAGACTTTGAATTAAATGAGAACAAAGGGTGTAACTGTAAAGAGAGAAGCTGAATTGCCTGCAGGGTTTTGACCTAGAAAGGATTTTGGTGAAAATATTTTAAATGGTCCTGATCTGTACTTCTCCTTTTTCTATTGAATATTTTCCCAATTCCACTCTGAGTGGAAATGCAAGCTGAGTTGAAATGGCCCTTCAAGTAGCTCTGATGCTTCCCAGCAAGTAAACCCTCCCTCTTGGAAAAGATATTTGAGACTTCCCATTCCTTTTGATTTCCTCACATCTCTCAAGAGCTTTATCCTTCTCTCGGGTTTTACACCCCCTCTTACATTCTCCCCCATTTATCCCCCCTCTTATCTTTCTTCCTATTGCTCTGCTTCTTGGCTGACAAGCCCTATCCTTACATCTCCTGTTCCTCTTACTTGGGCAAGTGTCTCCTCCTCCAATCTCATCACTGATTCCAGGCTCGCTGCATCACTTTTCTTCCTACACTGGGTTTCCTAGCTCGGTACACAAACCCAGATGACCACTGTGGCAACCAGACATGTTACTTATTGAGTACATTGTTTCTACTCGTCTCTATGCATCTTTCCCTTCCATCCCTTATTAATACTTTTCTGACAAGCTATTTGTCCCATCCCTTGGCTCTCGTACTACATATGGTTGGCAGAACTCATCTCACCTCACTTTTGGCACCTTGGAGTTAGATGTCAAGGTCTGACCATCACAGGATCTCTTTACAGAGAGGAGTTATAGGAAGGACATGTGTCTTTCCCACTGGCTGCAAAGGAAAATGGTTGTGATTCCCAGCAACACATTTAATTTTCAGATTTCAGTTTTGGTGAAGATGACTGTTACCCAACAAAATAACCTGAACAGCAACCAGAATGGTGATCAGAAAAAGCGAAGATTCAGAACAGACTATTTCCACCCTTTTTATGTGCTCAGACCTAGAAAAGCAGAAAAGTCTGCTGACTAAAATGCTAGTTGGTCCTTTTGAACTTATAACTATCTAAAAGCAGTTATGGAAGAGGTCATATGACATTGAGGTCAGTAACAGCAGAGGACTGAGCATCATCAGCCTGGTGGTCTCTCCCAGTCCTATGTTCATAAAAATACATATCCTCATCCTTGGGGGAAAGAACAGTAAAAATACAATTAGTATGTCCATGCTCTGTAACCAAAGGGAATAAAGAATCTGAAATACTTTGAGCATGAGGGTGTCTCAGCTGGCTTGTTGTAGCTAAGAACTCTATAAAAGGCAATACACCATAATGGCTTTGGCATTGAACCCCTGCTGACCTAACTATCTGGATATATCTGACTCTGTCAACAGAATACTTGGAATATTTTGCTGAGTTTGCTCTCTATTCTTGGACTTGTCTTTCCTTGCTAAGTAAATAAAACCTTTTGTACCATATCTTGTGAAATGGTGAATGCAGTTAACCCTCCCTGGCAACAGTCAAGCATAAGCAGAACAGATGCAGGTAGAAGCTGGGACTCCTGGTCTCCCAGGTCTGTTTCAAGAGACACAAAGGTATCAAACCATTATTTGAAGTAGTCTATGGTATACAAATCAGTAGGATTGTTGTAGCCATAAGGATTCAACAGCTTAGCTGGATACAAATCCCAAAACGGCAAATCGTTAGTATTGGAACCAAGTATCAAATCACAAGAGATTTGGGCCCAACATGAGGTATAATCTTCAAATAATCCTGGTACTAAGTACAAAAAAGCTCACCATTGCTTGCTTAAAGCATCTTTAAAAAATAATCAATGAAGTCCACGGAGCGAAGCTCATACCTGATCTAGGCAGTTGCTCCGTAAGTAGCGAAGTGCTTGTTGTATACTCTGCGGAAGAGGTTGTCCTGTTCTCTGGACATGAACTATCAGAGGCACACCAAAGACATTCTTGTCCTTGTAGTCAGGGACTTTCATTCTCTTCATGAACTTTGGCACAGACCTGAAAATTAACAGCAACAGGCTGCATGAAAGTATCAGGGTATTTACACTGTCTCTCTGAGTAACACTACTGACAGAAATTGGTATGTGGGGCCTCTTTTATAAAGATAGTAAAATGTTTAATGCACAATACATGGACACTTTACAATTTGTATAATCCATTAATTTCTTGCCAGCTTCAATAAGTGGATGGCCTCTGTTTCCAAGATAGAGCATAACAATCTCTGACAAAAACTTTTCCTATGCAGCCAACGTGGTTTGAAGAATCCTTCAGGACTCAAAGAAGTCCACTGCAAACTGCAGTGGGGAGGGTATCTGACAGAAAAGGAGGTTCAGGCCTCTAATAGGCTGAATCACTATAGTACCAGTCACATGATTTCATGTTTCTACTGACTAACAATTTACAATTGGAAATAATAGTAGAAAATCCCTATGTGTCAGATTCATCCCTTGTGTTTTATGATTTATTTTAGTCTAGTAACTTCAGTGAAGCTGGTGAGCTTGCTTTCTTCAAAAAATGATGATGAAAACAAGAACAAACTGGATTCTCTTTGTGGGAGGCATCACTGCCATGGAACTAAAATAAAAAAGGATGAATATGACATGAATGTGACTAAGATTTTTCTCATCTGTGAGGGACGGAGATAAAACTCAGATTAAATTACCAACTGAAGAAGTACATCATATAACTTTACAGCTATTTACAGTCCCACTCTTATAAATCCTTAGCGACTGATTATACAAACTGAAGAAATATTTCTCAGAATGAAAACATTGTACAAACAGCAGGGTCTAGAATTTGATGTATTCTAGTCCACTTATTTGAAGCTGGTGAAGGTGAGATTCATTTCAGTACAGACATTGTCACCTAACCACAGGGAGCTGCACCAAAGGAGAACAGTGCAATGAGGTTTAATCTTACTGAATTTTAGATCTCTAACAGGGATTTAGAATGAGTTAACAGTCTGAACTACCTCTATAACAATTCTAGAGAAAGACACCTCTAGAGGATGACTAAAACCCTCAGCCTTGGGTATAATGAGCTGTTTTGGAGTTGCTTGTCTTTTTCCTCTGACCACAAACAGCTGACCTGACTTGCTCAGATCAGAGCTGTAACACATTAGATTTTTAACTTTTCATAATGCCTGATGGTAGTGAAGTGAATCTCACAACTGTTTTTTTCATTTCTAGAGGGAAACTTATCTAGCTCACAGATGGGGTTTTGCTGAGGTGTTTGACCATGAAAATCACAACATAAATAGCAAGTCATACTATATCTGCACTCTGTGTCTTGGTGTATTAGGGAAAGTTTCTGTTATCCTTTTGATTATTTCTCAGGTACTTATAAACTCTTATGTATGCTCATTTCTATGTCTTATATACATCTGTCTGTGGAGTCCACCAGGGTTTTTATACCATTAAACATGCAGGTTTCTGTAGCCAGTTGCTACAGAAGGAGCCACACTGTGAGCATTCACATTCATCTGCCCTTCCCTCCACTCCCTGAGTGACCAGGTAGCTGTTACAGCTGTCAGGGTTGTAAGCTTCCTCTAACACAGACTAAAGTTTACATCATTTGATCTGTAGAGAAAAGTCCCATAACTATTCTAACCCTCTTTTAAAGCACAAACAAACCAATATCAAATACATAAAGTATCAGCAGCAGCTGTTTCTTTTCGATTCACAAAATGAATCCTGGGTAAGACTTACTGTAAACTTTTCCTACTTTTTAATCACCCTTTCCTACTCCTGTTTATTTTTCTGGAACTGGAGTGTTGTTAGAAAGGCCAGGGTTGTCTCTCTGTTAGAGCACAGGAATGAAGTCAGATTTCCAGGATCTATTTCTGACTTTGTCAGTGAGTCATTAGGCAGCAATGGATTAAAAGGGACAGTTTCAAACCCTACAGTTGTTCCTTCTAATGGCATTTACTTACTGTCAGAGTAACAGAATTAGGAGACACTATTTTCTTCTAAAAATGGCTCTTTTTCCAGTTATCGATGTTACTCACCAGGTCCAACCATGTTTGTTTGACATGGAGTATTTTTCCATGATGGCAGTAAGACGAAGCAAAGAGAACTTTTGCAGTAGATTCATTTGGGCTGCTGACTGATTGCTGATGTGAAGTGATGCAATAGAGTGGTTCAGGCGATGAGAGATTTGGAAACTATGCCATCGTAATCGCCTTTAGGAAAAGAAACAATAGAAAAGTCAGGCAGCTGCTTTAATTTGGCAGAAAAGATGGTATATTGTGAGATAGGGCTGGGCAATATATAAAACATACATAAACGTACATGCATATGTTACGGCTTGTGGTGTGTCAAGTGAAATAAAATGTACCTGGGAGATAAATAAAACAATTTACTCAATCTCTTTAATTTGGAATTTTGCTCTGAGTTTTGCTTTCTGAATGTTAGATTCACAGGTGGGTGGGAGTCCTGTCCACATACTCGGAGAAGCAGTGCTGCCTGCTGTGCCCTTGAACCCACACACTTCCAACAGGATGTGGGAGATCCAGATTCAAATGTTCTCTGTATGACTCAGAACTGGGATTTGATGCCTAGTCCCACATGTCCCAGGGGACCAACCTGACCATCAATGTATTTAGACATGAGGTTCTCCAAACATCCCTGTTATTAAATACCGAAGGATATTTTAGAAAAAGGGATTGAACCCTGTGTCTCCTTAGCAAGAGCTGTAATCACCAAGCTATTGAGCCACTCATGTCTTCTTACTCCAATGCGCTTTCTCTATATACTGGATTAATCAGAAAAAAACCCAGAACAGTCTCATTTTTATGTTTTGCTAAACATGAATTCTGGCTCAAATCCTAAAATCTTTGGCACTGCTCATTTACTCAGTAGTTTCCTCGAGTTCACTTGCTTGTGATGGTGGTGAGCAAACACAGGCAGCAGTAAACCATGGCATAACAGAATCCTCTGTGACAAGACTGACAGCAGATCAGAAAATACCAGGTACATTCTTCCTCATTTTGCACTTACGAAGCCACCCTACATACAACAACATGGATTCATGATTGCCTTTACCCAGGATCTCGCTTCCCTGGCTCAATAGGAATTCTCTTGACTTAAAACAGGTTTGCAAACTATTAACTGAATCCCACTTTTCACTTTTAAGTCAATTCACTTTAAGAAGTCAATTGTATACCATCATTTCACCATGTGAAGGACTGAAGCAGAGAAGTTCTAGCAAGGTAGGGAAGTTCTCTTTGAGCACAAAGGGTCACATTTTGAAAGCAAACCAGTGCATTAAAGAGTGCATAAGGTTACTGATGTATAAAGATGTGGGTGCACAATTTTGAAGACAAATTGAAAATACATCCTACAACATATACAGGTCCTACTATGCATTCAATAGATTGAGAGATAAAAAAATGCCTTGGTTTGCTCTATTAAACCAATTTTGCATTAATTCCACGTAAGAATCTCCATAGCAGCATGTCCCTTCTCCTGAAGTTCCATCTTTACCTGGAAATTCCTCATCTCCATACAGGATGAGTACAACTGTAATGGTACCCTGCACCTTCTCACTCCCAAGCTGAGAGCATCTGCTTCATTATATTGTGTTTCACAGTCTATGGACTTGTGTACAAATTGTGCTACTTACCTGCTTGGCCTTGTGAGCGATGCTCCCACCCCAGAATCTCTCCTGTCCCTGACACCAGTGGCTTCAGAATCATTCAGGGATGTTCCATCTCTGTCCATATCACTTGGTGTGGTCCGGCCATCAGAGACAGAGTTTCCTTCAAAATCAAGAGTGATCTGTGTAGGTGACTGGAAAGGCAACGACTGACATTCCCTGACTGACACATCATCAACTGGCAGACCTGGCAACACATTCTTTGACCAGCCATCTACTACTTCCTGAAGTCCATTGACATGTTGCAAAATATCATCTAAACGAGGAAAAAGAACATCTTTCTCTAAGTCCAGGAGGTCCCCAGTACTAGCGTACAAGTGGGAACCTGGAACATTGTCATAAATACTAATTCTGCTCTCTTTAGGACAACAAGCCATCAGTCCAGACTCTCTTGGCATGGAGCAGTTCTTCTTTCCCAAAGAGATGCTGCCTGTCCTCCAGTTTACACTGTTGCTATTGTCTGTAGGTGAGAGGCTTTCAATAGAAAGTGCCTTTGGGAAGGTCCCTGGTTTGTGGTCCTTGGGAATATGCACAACCAAGTTCTCTTGTGAATGAAAATCATTTTTGTGGTTTTGGTCCACAACTTGCCGTAAGGCTGCTCCTGCCAGGACATCTAGGTCCTCCAGGTACATCCCACCTCTCTTGTTTGCTTCGTGGCATTTGCGTTCCTTCAAACACGGCGTGCTCACCCCACTGCTGCTGTTTTCAGACTGACTGCTGTCACTGCTGGATTTCACAGAAAATGAAAGTTCTCTTTTGACTGAATCTTGTCCAAAGTTTTGGAGATCACCATTGACTATCTGTACACAGTGCATGTCTTTCAAGGACTTCGGCTCAAACTGGAGAACTGGTCCACTTATCTCTAAAGGACCTGTTCTTCCCGAGCCTTTTAGTTTTCCATGCACACCTTTCGCTTTTAGTGTCTCCATGCGTTTTAGAAAGGTTTTTGCTTTGGTTCGTGTTCGTTTTTCATTCTTCAAGTTGTCCTTGGGGAACAGGGCAGTGTTTATGGCAGTGGAGTCTTGCAGCAGGGTGTTTTCCACATCATGATGGCTAGAGCAGTCGCAGGTCTCTCTGGCAGCGCTGCTGATGCCGGACTGACTCCTGTTGTCACTCCCACCACTGCTCTCGCTGTGAATAGATGAGACCTCTGGTTCACTCAGATCAGTAAGAACGCTCTCACTGCTTGTTGTATTTTTCATTTTAATGTCCCCAGAAGATCCATGTCTGTCTGATCTGTGAAGCAAAGCATCAATGTCGTCCACCCGAGACCATCGTCTGCTTGTTCTTTGGAAAGTCCATTTATTACTGATAGCACAGAGGTCTTCTTCATCTGAATCTTCACTCTGAAAAAAAGCAAGTGGCACATGTTAAAAGCAGGTGCTTTAGCTTGTTATTTGTATTAATGCGATTGTGCTGCTCCATGTGAGCAACAGGTGGCAAAGTCTCTCTGCACCTAGTTTATGAAAGACTGGTCATCAGTCTTTTCATTAACACCCTCTTTCATTTAATTGTTAAGATTGCGAATATCCTAACAAGAAAGGAATAAAAGTCTGCTCCACATTAGGAGTCCCTCTGATACCTCTTGGCTTCTATGGATTGTCTGTGCACTGACTTGTGTAGGACCGATACCCATAGTGACATATAGAAAAAAAAAATGTTTTGAAAGGTCCAAGTAGAGGGAACTGCAGGGATGGTGTCAAGATACATGCAGTAAAGATGGGGAAGTAGGTGGGTACTACAGCAATGTGAGCTATTTAAAGAAACAGACAGCAAATATCTGGTGCTACACGCAGTGTTCCAGTAAGAACTAAATAAACACCCATAAACTTCATAGACCAGATACATCTAACAAGATTTATGTGTCAGGAACATAAGTACATATAAACAGCCACAATGCTTTAAAGAACAATAAAAAAAATAATATTTGGCAGTGTTGCCCAGAGTGGATCTGAGCACAGGCAAAGGAAGGCAGAGAAGGCAGCCGTGGGGATGTGGGCAGGAGGAGCAGCCAGGATCAGGTCTGGATGGGGCCCCAGCTACAGTTGAGGTGGCAATCACCGTCTTCACAACCTTGGTGCCGTGAGAGGCACCCCAAACTTGGCCTGCAGCCTGCCCCACTGTCTCTGGCTTCCTCCAATCTCTCCACAGCCTTTCCCAGTCTCATCCCTCATCCAGCAGCACACAGAGCTATGCTTATGTTTAGGCAGCTCCAGGAGCTACTCTGCAATGCAGAGAACACGTGTCTTGGAAAAAAATCTGAATAAAAGATCTCTCCCTATGACATTTTTCTCATCTGTTTGCTCAAACAAAAAAGATACATCTTCAGCATGAGGCGCACAGCCAGTGTCGAACTCTTGTGTTCTCTAAGGATGCGAAGCCCACAGTTGCTAATGAGTATCCTTCCCCTGACTTTGAACCAGGTTTAATCTGCATTATTCTTGTACATCTGTACAAACTAACTTCACCTACATGACATCCAAACAGCTCTTCACATTCTTGGAAGCAGTATGAAGGCAGTAAAATATGACAGGCTGTCAGACTAAAATGAAGTGCTAAACCAGAAAGACTATTTTGGGACTGGAAAAATACTCATTTTAAAAGTCTATTATTAGAAGTATTTTTTTATGAAGTTTCAATGGTAAAGTTATCTCTGTTCTCTGACTAGATCTCTCCTGGCCTATCTAATTGAAAATGTAAACCAAATTTTACATGAACACCCAAAACCCTAAACAGTGTGAAACCTCAAAAGCTGGAGATTTAGATCAGTAAATCCAAGCCAGGTCTCACTGATGCCATAAGCTTTTGCCAGTTTATCACTTCAAGTCAGCCAGATGTTTTAGATCATGTCCAAACCATAAAATAAAATACAGCTATGAAATTTTGGGTTTAGTCATTCCTTTATCATCTGCTAACGCTGAGGTGTGCAGTGCTCCTGCAGCTGATGTTAGTTCACAGGAATGAATGCAGATCTTAGTTCTGTGGCTAGTTAGAGAGCAAAATTAAACAACTAGTGAAGCATGAGGAAAAGGGCTAGAAAAGGCTAATACGGCTTTGGCCATTTTGTCTGTAGGGAAGAAATGGGACATCAGACAACTCTACCTTTGTTTTAGCCCCACAGCTTTCTGTATGTGTATAGGGACCAAAGGGCTGCACAGCCTCAGGCACTTACAAATCCATTTATTGTGGTCTTAGTAATGCCACAAAGTGGATATTTTAAAAACCACAAGGGTATGTACTTTTAAATATTTAGTAGTGGTAATTATATCTACAAAGCATACCACTGCTGGAGCGTTGATGGCACCAGCCAATAGGATAAAAATATTTTTTTAATTTGTTGTACATCCCAATATGCCAAAGGGACCTTAAAGAAGATTCTTGGTTGACACAAATCCCTGTAGCTGCATTACTGTATGAACTGACAGGATTTAGCCTGTATTTTCTACAAGCTGGAGTTGATTAAACTAGCCAAAGTGGTAGAGACATTGCAAGAAATCCTAAGAAGAGAGCACAGAGCAGGAGATAGAAATAGACATAAATTCAGTGGCAAATATACTTTAAATAAAAAGTTTTGAAGTGTGTTTTTTTGTTTGGTTTGGTTTGTTGGTTTTCTTGTTTTTTTTTTGAGAAAGAGAGATGGACAAAAATGGATATTGGTAATAAACAAGTTTTGCCTCTAACTTCAACAAAGACAGGATTACATTCTGCCCAAGAACTACTTAGAAAAAACCAGGATTTTTGGTGTTAAAATTTGCAGCTCAATTAAATATAGGCTTAGTTTGGCTTTTTTTTAATTGGTAAAGAAACATGCTTGTGTTTAATCACAAGCACAATCAGAAAAATATGAAATGAAATATCTGGATGCCAAAATACTACCATGGTGACTCACTACAAATTCAGCTGCACTGTGAGTCCTGTGACATAACGTGCTTTTCTTCTGATGGAATCAGTGGAAATTCTGGAAGCCACGAACATCCTGAATGACCCTCTGTTCTTGTCAAATATCTGAGTGCCCTGACAAATGAAACTGTCCAAAAAAAAAAAAAAAGTGCTGAGAGCACTTAGCCAACCCACATGTCACCAGCTATGGGGACAATGGATCAAGAGAAGGTCTGAAAGCAATGATTCATCTGACACAGGCGGAGCAGGCATTTTGGAGCAGTGACTGTATTACTTCTACTGACCTAGGGTGAAATCAAGTGCACGGCTTTGGAGCATATTCAAAATCCAGTTAATACCATTATGTTTGGGAAGATGAGAAGAGGCAAGTTTCTTGAGGAGTGACTGGTAACATTTGCCAAAGAGAAAGAGGTTTTGATTCACAGATTTGTCACAGTTGATTTAAAATAGTACAACTTTTTGACTGAGGGTGTACTTGCCTGAGATACAGAGGGATGCTAACAAAAGGCAAAAAGTGGGTTTATGTGCGGTGAAATTCTGCCACATTTTTCCAGCTGGGGGCAGGAATCCTCGTAAATCGACAGCTGCAGAAGGCGGTTAATCCAAAGGCTAATCTCTGTCTGTCCAAATCACTTATGGACATATTTGCAACACATACATGAGGATTTCTGTATGCATCTCAATGAAGCCAAGGGGAAGACGGCAGCCCACAGTGGGAATGGTTTGGGTGGGAGAGTGGGCAGTGGGGAACATTCATGCTGTGCTGGCTTTCACAGTAACCTTGCCTGGCAGCTTGTTTTGGCCATATTTTGATGAATCACTCCAACAGCTGTGCTAGTCCTGTGCAAACCTGTTATGCTGAAGCTCCAAAGCAAGCTGATTTTGCATTTCATTGTTCAGATCACCATAGAGACTATTAGGAAAAGCAGTATCTACAGAAAAAGATTTATATGGTTCGGTGTTCAATTTCAGATCCCATTTCTGGCTTTTACACTTGCATTTACATTTTCTCCTGTCAGCAGGCTCTCCTTCCTCTCCTTCTTTCACCCACATTCTCTTCTACTTTCAGTTGCTCTGTATCTGTGGCCTCAAGTCTCCTTCAGCTCTGCTTTCTCTACATTTTTCTGTGCTCTGCTTCTCTGTGGCCTTGTGCAGCTATGAACCCAATGAGCTTCTGTCTCCCTGAAAGAGTACCAAGTACAACAATCTCTCTTCCATCACAAATTAATGGTCACCTACAAGGACAGCAGCTGAGGACTTCAATTCATTCTGAACAGGGAGGAGTGGCAGCAAAAAAATTAATAAAACCCAAAGATAACCAAAACCCCCCTCCATTTTTAACACAACATAATCAGGCACTTAAAGGCACTTAAAGCAAGCAAGCATATAAACTTCACCTCAAACCTACAACACTTGTTGAAGAGAAGAAAGGACAGGAAACTAAACAAATTTTCTAGAGGACAATCAATATTCACCAGAATATATTACTTTTTGTAATTCTATCTCTTGTGCAGCTCCAGTACCTCTGTTTGAACCTAACTACAACTACCAGAGGACACAAACCAGACACATCTCCAAGCAGGTCAACACATAATTGAGTCAGTTTTTCCTGAAGGACCTCAGCCTCTTCCTATGGCACCTGCCTGCCCAATTTATAGTTATTATGTAGTCAGGGGATTTTACTATCACTTTCTAAGATATGATGTAGGTGTCTGATGTGGAAAGTGCTGGCACTTACCAAAGACAAGAAAGAAAAAAGATAAGAAAAACCCTGATGCAGTGGAGAGAAGTCTGCAGCTCCAGTGAATGGACAAAAATGCAAGCTGAAGAGGCTAGTACACAGAGGAACAAATGGGCACATGCCAAAGGCAGAATATTTGGACATTTAAACCATTACCTGCTCAAGTTCCCTCAAACACCTAATAGAGTATGATTGGACTGAATTTGCAAAGACACCAAAAATGCAGCTCTCAGAGGCAGATTATAAAAAGCACTGGACAAACACAAGGGAAAACAACTACGACTGTACACCAGTGAAGGGATTGGGGGAATTTGTGACCAGGAAACCAAACATTCAACATTTAATGCTGGGCATGTTACAAAACTCTCAAAATCAATAGGCAGTTTCTGCAGTCCTTGCTGAAACTCTTTAAGCTCGAATAATTCCCATGTTACACAGGAACTTGTAAGGATGACAGAGTTTATTTTATTCTTATGCAGGAAGCAATCAGTACAAGAAATAAAGAAAAGCTGTTATCTTCATCTGAGCATTCAATTTTTTTCTGAGCAGGATTTTCCATTTCCACACACAGGGCATTGACAAACAAACCAGTCTAATGAAACTGCACTATCTTTTCAGCCACTAACTTGAATTACATATATGTTGTGTTCAAGTACTGTGTGGGCCCTTTTAACACTCCTAGTATTATTCCTGCTATATTCATCACAGTTTCTATTTTATTTATAATTTCAAGATTCAGCAATTCACATTATCATGCATCCAGATAATGCTGACACATATGTTCAAAGCCAAATATATTTAACTTACTTTTAGGAGCATTACTGACTTAAAGACTAAATCAGGGCAGCCTTATCACAAAAGCCAGGGCAAAGCCAGCACTTTTCAGGACGTTTCCTTACCTTTTTTCTTAGGAAGTTCACATCGAGTTTCATTGAGGCGCACTTGTTCAGTGTGTTCAGTCGTCTACAGGGGAAAGCAAATTCAAAAGATTAGCAGCCTCAGATTAAAGGGCACGACTTTTTGGAAACCTTTCCTCTTATCTGCCTGTAGGGTGCCAACTGCATACAACAGGCTTCAGAAATGACACTGGTCATATATTTCAGCTATAAGACCACTGCATTAACAGGGTATTTTAGCTTCACATTACCTGATAGCCAGGTTTTATAGATTGCTTTTTAATTTAAAGACATTTACATACTTAGCACAGGAAACAAACACCTTTGTTGGCTGGGGAGATGACATGAAGACACAAAGTAAGTTGCCGTATGTAGGTCTGTAACATAACTGGTCTAAACTGGGGGTTTCAAAGCACTAGTGAAAGACACTCACCCTTCAAAAAAAAAAAAAAAAAGATGCAGTTCCTCACTTTTGGTAGTTGGCACCTCCTTTAAAATGTTGACATCAAGAACTTCTAGCAGTTACTTAAATGTTTCCCTAAAACCAATAGTTTCTTTCCCCTATCCGTGGAACTTACAGACAGGATAATACACCCAACATGTAACAAATCTAACATCTTTAAATAAATACTTTTAGGGTTTTTTTGACTATGTTTATAGTGCTGTTACAGGGTCTCTGGAAGGTGTCTGCTCCTTAAATCCAAGGCTACCCTGTGATAATAGTGGTTGAAATTACAGTCTCTATGTATGTGTGTGTGCATCCATGTTCAAGGACAGAGGACAAGAAAACACACCCTTTCAGTAGAGAACCTACCATGCTAATGATAATTGATTTGGGGTTTTTTTATACTTAAAGATCTTGATTCATGAAAGCATCAAACTTCTAAAAGCAGAGGCTCAGAGTTGAATATGTTCAACTTTGAAAATTTTCCAGATCTAGGACTGAATTTCAAAATAGAGGCCGAATGAGAGAGCCCTGTGCTCACAACACTCTTCTGCAGCTTGCCTGCATCTCCTGTGTTTTTACAGCAAGACCTGCCCCTGTTGCTTTGGCTCTCAGGAAGAGGCTGCAAGTCTTCAGAACTGTTAACATTTGAAATATATGTGATAAGTTACAAGGACATGTGAAAAAAGTATCACATCAACAATATAATCTCTCACACAAATTAAGAACATTATGAAAGTAACAAATTCCTCCCCTGAAATTCTAATATTAGAAATCATTTCAAATTGCCACCACTAACAAAGAAGCAGCCCACCAAATGTGGATATTCCTTAAAAAAAAAATTCCCTCACAAAATATCACCTTCTCATTTGCAGATCAAATACTACTCCCTAAGTCAAGCCAATAAATCTGTTATGCCGTATCAGGAAAGTCCTGTGCTCATGGTATTAATCTGAGTATAATCATGCACAAGCACACCCCGCATGTGTGATAGCCATGTTCTTGAAACAAATTTCAGAGTTTGTGGCTCTGTAGTTATATCTTCAGCTTTCTACCCAGAAATCTTCTGGGATTAACATCTACTGCAAAACTCATCTTTTGCCCAAGCATGGAATTTTTCAACCCAAAGTGGCATTTTCTTGGGACCTGGGAGCTGAATAACGTTCAATGCTTCTTTTGAGCACAAAATGTTTAAATTTGTGTATCAGTATCAATTCCAAATATACAGAGGCAGAGACAGGTTTTCAAAGGACTCCAGCCCAATTTTCTATCCTTAGGGACAACTTTCTCTGTGAACTGAAGGCTAATACTGGAGCCCCTGCACCTCTTCATTAGCTGGCCTATGCTGAAGGAACAAGTCTGTAGCCACATTTCCACACTGCCATGCCACTCTGTGCTGCCTAAGTGCTTGTGGCTGTATGTGTGAATGTTGCCACTGTGCCCTACACCTTTACATGGTGAGAAGCCAGACTAGTAATGGAGAATGGCTCCTTGCTTCCTTGACCTAAATGTATCCTGCAAGGCTGACCAGGAGACAGACATCGGCTAAATTCATGCCCAGAAGCTCAGAAATCCTGAGAAACCATTGCGTCCTTTCAAGCTGCTCGTTAACACTGAAAACCAAGCCATAAACTGCACCTCTCTTGCCATCATGACAGAGGAACTGAAGAAACTCTTCTGAGAAAGAGGGCTTTCTCCACAGCAGCCCTTGGCAGGTGATCTCTGCAACTGCTTTCTCAATAGATCATAAAATCCCCTCTACACTAATTGTCCACTTGCAGTTGTTAGGGAGAAATGTAGAAGAAAACATTTTCAGTGCAGGGACCAGTGCTCCTTCCATTCACTATGGTGTTGCTTGCTTTCCAAAAACTAAGGAGCAAGCCGTGCACTTCAGGAGCTGGGAGACGAGGAAACAACAGTACTTGACATGGAGATGAGGAAACAACAGTACTTGACATACCTTTCACCCTGTATGCACTCATGTATCTGTGCATGTCCAGCCCACAGCAGAAAGTGTGGTGGCATTATGGTAAGAGGGGCTGCTTCTTCAGCACAGAAAGGTGCAGAAAAAATATGATCAAAACAACAAGACCATTCAAAGCCATCACTTTTCCGCTAATGGCATCCAAAAGAGAGACTGTTACAGCAGGGACTAAGAGGTCATCTCTACAAAAGTTCCTGAGACTTGGGAAGCGAAACTACTGTCCTGGCTGCTTTCTAACCTGGCTTTCCTATGAATAACTTGCTCCATAAAAAACAAAACTACTTTTTACTGGGTGACAGGAACTCAGTCCCAGGTTTCAAATTCATCCCTCTACAAAACATCAGAATGCTTTCTGGGGCTCTTCCAGACCTATGGAAAGATTTGCCAGTGAAATTAGAGAACTAATGATCATATTTGTGAGCTTGTCTAGTACTAGCAACTCAAATCAAAGCCAGTCTGTTTCAACTTCTTTTGCCTTGTTGATGTGCCAGTGGTACTAGAACGCTTTTCTCATCAGTTTAAAGCTGTCAGATGACTGACAGCCAAGTCCTCAGCGAGTCTAGAAACATAAAAAAACAAAGGTTTCTGGCTAAAAAGGCTGTCAGCAATCCCCTGGTTGAAGTGAGAGAAGCACTACACTTTTCTGCCACTGCTTAAAAACATAGGGAAAGACTGCCTGTTTGTAATGTTAACAAAACACAAGGTCTGGACTTGAGAAAAGGCAGGAAAAACACATAAAACAAACACAAGAGAGGTGGCTACATAAAAAACAAATCGTGTAGGATGCATTTCAATGCTTGTCTGGAAATCTCTGCAGTGTTCAGAGGCAGATTGCAAAACATTTGCTACAGCATTTCAGTGACACTAAGTTTATTTCTTCTCCAGAGCATCACAGGTAAACACACTGCCTTGCTGGTTTAACACTTATCTCTACAGTGAGACATAATCTCTATGTTGAAAAGTGGCCTTTGAAGCAATTCTTAAAACACGTGCAGATATATTTCTGTGTCCAAACAGATGTTTTTGGTGCTATTTTAGATCCTCTGGAGTATCAAGCCTGCAGGCATCTTGGTCCAGTCAACACATGGAGAAGACTCTGGGCTATCCGAGGAGATCTAATACATGTCAAAGACGACAGGTCTTTAGGGCTGTGAATCCCAAACCCAGTGCTGTAATTGTTAACCCACATGATGGAAGTTCTTAAGAAGCAGGAAATCCCTGACTTTTCTTTACAGCACTGAGTAGTGTTTACAAATAAATACAAGCTTGTAGGAATGCAGGATCTGGCCAGTTGGAAGACTTTGTGGGAGACCTGTTATCCTGCTTGAAGAGCAATCCAAGTAATAAGAAGACAGCTTTGAAGTGAGCTGGAGCTCCAAGGGAATCTCTGGAACTGTTCTGGAGCTGCTTCCAAGCCGGTGCTTAGGAATGCAGCCAGGAGCACCAGCCAGTCATGCAGGGGGAGGCATCATGGGGAGGGCTAGCATAGACAGCACAGCGTCTCCTACCTCAGCAGATCTGAAAATGTCCTCTCTTATGGTTTGTGACCAGGAGAACACACTATATGGTTCTGTAAATGCCTCTCTGAGGGAACCACAACACTATTTCTTTGCTTTATTGTTATTCCTGGACAACTTTAGGTGCTATATGCACATGTCCCTGTCTGGCTTCTTCTAGTGCTGTGAACTTAGGGAAGAGGACATCCAACTTGTTGTGCTGGGCTCTGCTGAGATCTTAACACTGAATAAGGATCCTCCCAGTACCATTAGGGTCTTCTAAGGTCTTAACACTGAATAGGGGCTGGTGTGCCAGCTCACACTGGCATGTCCCTGCTCCACCAGTTTTGTGCATGAAGAGAATATGACGTTTTCCAGTCCTATCACCTTTTTATTATGACTGCCACTGATGGAGTTACCTTTATAGGCTACATTCTCACAGGAGGTGAGTAATGTTTCCTGGAAGCCAGTGTGAGCCCTCCTACTGCCTTCAGAGCACGGCTTTCTGTCCTGCTTGTGGAGAGACAGAATTATTCCCTAATAGCACCTAGAGTAATAAAACTCAGCATACGGTACTGACTGTACAACCATCCATTCAACTCTAATGGTAGGATGTCCAATCCAATACAACAACCTCTGGGTTATTAACAAGTTATCTAAGAGACAACAGCTATGGAACCTGTGCTTGGCACAGTTCAAATTTTAAGAGCTCAGTTTAGGGGACTATGCATCAGACTGTTACATACTTGATCTTTATGTTCTTAGTCACTGTATTTACATGAATACAAAATGCACAACATGGCTTGGCTTTTCCTTCTCACCCTCCTATCACAGTGGCCACAAAAGTTCCCAGAGCAGAGTTGGTTGCTGCTATTTTGAAAACGGCACAGAGATCCAGCTATAAAATTTTCATGCCCAATTATTATTTTGGCAGCCTGATAGCATTTGCCTGCAGATTGCCTGGCAATTCTCTATTGTTAATTACTCAATAAAATCTGAGTGGAATCTCCTGATAGATACGCCTCTAACCCAAAGGCCTCAAATTTGGTTTTTCCTCTGCCAAATTTTCAATTATATTGGAAACAGCAGGGATGTTATAATATCTCAAAAAGGTCACTGAAATCTTTTACAACAGGGAGTCTAAGGCTTTCTGACTAAAATACTACCAGCTGCCTTAAAAATATAAAAGGTTCCTCCTCACTTGTGCCTCATGTTGCCTTGCATATTGCAATGCCATAAGAAAACTGATTATAAAATGAGATTGAGAGTCTGATTTCAACCCACAAGAGTAGAGAAATTCAGTGTTCATGCTATTACCATTCAGAGCTAAAACTGTTCAAACTGATTACCCACTCTAGCATTCCAGCTTTAAAATTATCTTCCAAATAAATATGAGAAACCCATTTTGTTCTGTACTATGGGCTGAATGCACTGTTAATCAGCGTGATGGCTTGGTCATGCATAGCTTTGAGGGTAGTTTTGGATGTTTGAAGAATGGAGGCTTTACTGTCAACCTGGGGATCTGTGTATACAGAAATAATAACCAACCTTTTTTTTAACATTCTGTTTCATCAAAATGCATCACAGCCTGCAGCTCTCCTATGACATACGGGCATACACCTTGTAGTAACAGCACCATGGAGCAAAGCAAGGGTAGAAAACTGGCCACAGTGGTCAGTTGAGCTGTGAGGATTTCCAATACACTGGAAACCTTGGAAGATGTTGGTTTGATAGCTAATACAGTAACAAAGCTGATATTGGGGGCAGCAGCTGGCACTGTTTACTGTTTCTGATCAACCTGAATCTTGGTATTTGGTACAATGGCTTTTTACAGGTCTTTTTCGGCTAAAGGTTTGAAGCTGCTGAGTTACATGAAATTAAATGTCTGCAACCTGAAAACATAACCTGTATATAATACTTGTATTTCAAATATTATGAGGTGCTATTCCTTTTTTAGATGTAAACTGTTTAAAAACTCCCAACAAAATCCAAGTCAACCTCCTATCAGTACCACTTTCCAGTTCCCAAACTGCAGCAAAA
The DNA here is from genome assembly GCA_035221455.1 of Xenops minutus. Classification (NCBI taxonomy): domain Eukaryota; kingdom Metazoa; phylum Chordata; class Aves; order Passeriformes; family Furnariidae; genus Xenops; species Xenops minutus. Next base: position 49,379,136 of record JAWWEE010000001.1, read on the forward strand.
TATGTCTTTCATCATGCCAGATTGAAGCAGGGGGATGTATGTATGTGGGGGAAGAAGGTTTCTTAGGCACAGCAATCTTTCTCAGCAAGCAGACAGAACAGCAGTGGATCACGTCTGCAGTCATTCTGCTCTCTGGCAACTGTGAGAGTGATCACTGAAGGATCCAAGTATTTCCTACTGATTTGCCTTCAGACACACAGGCTACTACACAGAGAAAGAGAATATTCTGTTTCTCATAATCATAACAGACAACATGAGAAGCATAGGTCTCACTTGCAGCAGCGAGTTTTGGGAAAGCAATCTGACAGCTATGCCCAGTAATTCCCTGGATCCTCCAGGAAGGAGTGCATAGTCCAGGAAGGAGAGATGGACTAGACAAAGTCTCTTCCAGCCCTATTTTCTGTGATTCTCAGAAACCCTCTCTACATTCCTCCATCACAGACTCATTAATCCCTGCAATGCCCAGGGAACAGCATACCATCTCTTGATAACTTTAGCCACAGTTGCAGAAGGGGCAATAGAATCTTGTCCAATTATCTTGATGTTGGTGTTGTGAAAGTTTCCATAACATGTAATAATGCCTGCTTGCTTAAGGGCCAGATGCTCCTTTGTCCTTATTTAAAGAGGAGAGGAGCAGAACCCAGCTTGAGCTGAGCACAGGGGAAAGAAGAGGGGAACAATGCCTCTGCAATGTGGTTTTGCAAAACTGCCACAGAATTGCTGTGTCTTGAGTCCTGGGGGACAGTACTTGAGAAATGCAATACAGTATATTCATCACAGGCAGAGTATAAAAAGCAAGATAAACAACAAACACAGGCCCCCTGGGAGGTGCAAACCAGGAATCAGCTGTAGTAGCTACAGTACTGGGGGGTTCTGGTCCCGCTTCTCTTATTGGTGCCAAAAGAGAGTACCAAGGGAATCACAGCAGCAGGGAAAACCACATCTGCTGCCAGAGAAAGGGCTTCCTGAATTCTGTGCAATGAAGTTTCATCTTTTCTGCTGTGCTTGGACATAAGAGTCATTAATGTGCAACTCAAATGTGACTCTCATTTATTCAGGGTTTGCTTGCACTACTGCTAGTTCTTAAAAAGCAGCTGTTTCAAATCCATTGGATTTAGGTCTTCTCAAATCATGTGATATTCTCTCTGAGTGTAGTGGGTGTACTACTGCAGTATTTTCCATATGAGAAATTAATTGAGAATGATGGCGTTACAGATATCACCACTTCATTTACCACGACAAGGAAACATCTCTACTGCTGCTATGCTAACAATGACAAATCAGCTCATGCTTTTAAATTATGAGAAAAGAAACTTTAGGTGTTCTTTACCTGCAAAGAGGTTCTACAAGGTCCTTGTCAAGAAAATCATGATCTTTCTTTACTGCAGCAATATCAATGGGAAACTGTGAGTCTATAAGAGGAGAGACAATATTAAGATGACTGCTTGCTATTCAAATGAAAATACATTGTCTACATCTAAGTTGCTTTGCATGTGCTTGCTCACTGCAATCTAGTTTGACCAGTTTCACTCAGCTCTGGTTCCCTTCCATATGTGTCTGTGTCCCTTTCAGCCACTTTATTTTTTTTTCTGTTAAAGGTATAGCTGATCATCTAGTGCACCAGAGTGAGAGTAAAAATATTTCATTTTGGCTTAAAAAAATACTCAATTTTTAGCTGTTCATTCTAGTGCCTTGCACAAATGAATGAGTTTGGGAAATTACAAACACACTTTCATTATTCACATGAGCAACAAGGTTCTCCATTCCCATTACAGGGAATGAGTTATTTGCAAGACAGACTTTGCCCAAACCTGGAAATGGTCTGTGCTTTTTGCTTTTAATATAGATCCTAGTAACAATGATTTCAGACAGAGGTTTTCTCAAATAATGGACAAAAAAGAAAAAAAAGAGCCCTAATATTAGCCAAAAAGCCAGAATAGTGTGCTGGAAGCTCACATTTGTAATGTGAAGTGACATGGCTGCAACACATTAGTGGGCTCTGTAACCATGGGACGGGTTCCAGTGCTGTGGCTGCTCTCCAGACTGCTCTGCCATGCTTAGGTACCACAGCAGGATGCTGGGATACAGAAACTTGAGCCAGCATTTTCAGACATTAGTGCTTAATACTGACATAATAGATGTCTGTAAAAAGCACCTTGTTTTCAGAGACACAGACTGTCTAGAGCACATATTGACTGGATGGCAAATGTTGGAGCCCAGCACAGGTTGTTTTTTGGAGAGAACATCCCTTTTTGTTCAGCAGGCAGCAGGTTCTCCTTTCTCTGGGTGAGTCAGTATCTGAGACACTCTGATCACAAGGCAGACACAAAAGTACTACCGGCTACCCAGGCACTGTGGTAGATACATATTTATGTCAGTTTTGGTCTGGCAGGCTTATTAGTCTTAGTTCCTTATTGGATTTAGCAGAGTCTGCCTGCCTTTTGGGGAGCCACCTGAGCATCTCTGTGTGGTGCTCCTGGTCCCCAGGCACCTGAGCAGCCCATCAGGACCCAGCACCCGAGCTGTGATGGACCTCAGCTGGCCATCAGAAGCCATGGAGGTGTCCTTGGCATCACACTCCCCACCACCCTCAGCCCCACACGAGGGGATGGATGGCGTCCGAGCAGGCTCACTGCAGAGCTGGCTCTGACCCATGAGGTTTCTTGGCCATTGTTCCACAAGTGGAGCCACGCTGCCTCCAGACTCAAGCCGAGCCTGGCAGGTGTCCAGAGGTGTTTGGCGGAGCTGTGCTTCGACTAATAAGCCTGAGTGGGACTGAGCTGGCTCCGTGTTTCGGACAGAATACACTGTTTGGGAAAAACGAAGATCAGCTCCAGTTTGCTTCTCAGCGCTGAGCTAGGGAGAGCAAGAAAACCCAGCTCCAGTCGCCAAACTACTCCTGACCACAGCAGCAGGGCAACCACTCGCCCTGCCCTTGGGGACAAACTTCCCTGGGCACAAATTACAGCTGGGAAGGGGACACCACCATTTGCATTGAGTTAGCACTGAAACACCGGCTTTTCTTATCTTGCAAATATGAAGTGCAGCTCAGATTATTCACTTTTGTGAACTTTGCAGAGTTTTCAATCTTATTTTCAGCAAGATTGAAACTTTCAATAACAATAATAAGTGTTTTCATCTTATTTTAGACACAGTACAGGAAGCTTTAAAAAAAGAGGCTCATGTCTTTGAATTTTTGTACTTGTTCTTGTTAACTTTTGAGGTTTACACAAACTATTTTTTTTTTAACTTCCCATTGCTATGAGGGCAAGAATCTTACTTTTCTTTATGCACTGGTATGACTCCAGCAGTTGAGGCTTTGTGAAGCACCCAGCCATGGCCAGAACTCAGTCAAATGTAGAGTTGGCTGACTGCAAGCTCTCCTGGCAAGGGCCCAGCACAGTTTCAGTACTGCACAAAGAGGCAAAAAACCTACTTACCCTCATAGAACTGAGCATATTGGGGAAATCCAGCTGCACGTAACCAGTCACACGCTTCCTTTGCTTCGATTTCTGAAAAGACAAAAGAGAAAAAAGCTCACATATTGCTGTTTTGAATTAGAAGTTCTTTTATTACAAGGAAATAACAAAGAGACTTGGTAGTATCTATTTGTTATTTAAAGTACTGTCGTCACACTGAAGTATTTCTTTGTAGCATCAGAAGAGTCCCTCAAAGATATCTGCCAGTCTCCCCAGGACCCTGGAGTGTATATAGCCACTTGGTGACTGGGATGAAGTGTTAACCATTTCCTCACAGCAGCAGAAGTTGCTCAGCCAGGTTGTGGTCCTGTGATCTCCTCTCTCTCAAGGGTAAGTTGTTGGTGAGAGGTGAAGACAGAGCTGGGTGAAAATGGGGTGACAGGGAGCATGCACTGCATTTTCTCATGTTCTGACATTTTTTGTGAAGGAAAATGCCACGTGAAATCCACTGAAAGCTCTGCCAGGAAAACCCCAGAGCAGGTGTCATGACACTGAAGGGACACGTGCTTTCCTACCTTTAGCCATCTGAACTCCATTATGTGGACTCCCTTGATAGTCTATTGAGAATCAGTCGCTTTAAAAGGGTGATTCATTACACCTTAAAGTAGTGTCTGAAATAGGTGGGATAAATCAACTACTGACAATGCTTTTCTCTTGTGGCTGCTAACAGAGGAAGAATAAACAGCTTCTACCTGTATGTCTACAGAGCTAAACAAAATAAACAGGCAGTAGCCTCAAGCACTGGACCCCAGACCACTCACTCTTTAATTTCAATCCAATTCCAGGCCTGTTTTGGACTGTTTCAGTTATCTATCAAAACAAATGTCTTCTTGAGAAGGCTAATACTAAGCAGAGAGAAGAGGAATCAGCCTGTGTCATTTGTATCTGCCTCTCTGCTCTTTAGAAGTATGGACAAAGCTGATGCTGAACTAGGATTCCCTTTTCAAACAGATTTCACAGCATAAGACATATCCTACCCTTACAGAAGAGGTGAGGGAATCATCATCTGGACAAGAGAATAATCCCTCCTTAGTTTGGAGGTGACAGTAGGGATAGGTGAGCATGAGGAATGGAAAAAAGTCATGTTCAAGTGGGGGATGACTATAGATCTAAAGCTTTTTGTACAGGTAAGGTAGAGCCACCCTGTGCAAATGCTAAAGTAGCAGTAAGTAGATGCCAGTTACACAAAAACAGAGGACACATTTCAAAGTGTCTCCAGCAAAACAGACCCTGTGCAGTCCAGTGGTTACACACACGGTTAAGCACCCAACCTCCGAGGTGACCAATGCATGTTCACAGTAGGGTACGTCAACTTCTACTGAGCTCCATGGGCTCACTTCATGGAAGGCACCCTGCTGGGTCCAGCTCTGCCCAGCACCTGCACTGCCAGCGTGTACAGCTGCTCCCAGAGCAACTGGAGGAACAACTGAAAATAGAGGCTGACCCACGCAAATGTGGCTTTCTGGGGAAACCTGGGAAACATCGCCTTGCTGTCCAAATCTACATCAGGATCTACCACTTGAACAGCTTCGGTTTACAAGATCAAAGTCAAATCACGTATCTGTACCTCGTACAGTTGGAAAACAGAGCGTGCAGATATTGAAGAGAGGAGACATTTTATGTTGCTTATTAATCAATCTGAATGAACCAGTCGAGGGCTTTGGCACATTTGTGGTTGTAAAATCCAGACAGCCATAATACAAACCCCTAAATATAAAGTAAGCAATAGAACTGGAAAAAGATAACCAGGCTCTGTTGCTCTTCTGCATATTCTACATTGCATGTGAAAAAAATTCCAGTTGTAAATCAGTTTTCTACTAAAATGCATTTTTATGGATAGGAGATGCTGGCGTGAACTTTTGCCTGTGTAATTCCCTTCAGATCACTCATCATACCCACTCTACCCACTGAAGCTCACTGTAAAATTTGCATTGAATATACTCTGCCATATGTGACCCACACACCTTTCTGATACCCTAAATAATGAGTCACACCAGCAATTTTTTTAGCAGAAATCAAAAATCAGAATAGGAGGTCTGTGTATCAAAAGCCTGATTTCCCAAAGATGATTAGACAGCCAGTAACAGCCCTGCAATGATCGCAATCATTAGTGGTGCTGAAAAGGATTTAGGTCTTCATTTGCTTTGACATTAGCTCATGTCAAGGCCAAAAAAAGGAGTATGAAAGTACATTCAGTTCTTGACACTGTACAAAAGAGTAAGCAGCTTACATAAAACGTGGCTCTCACTACTGCACATCTGTGTGCTGAAAGCACATCTCTATTATGTTCCAGTCAGACTGAGTATTTCTATTAAATGCTTGGAAAAAAGACAAGACTTTATACTCTTCTCTTTTCCTTAATTCAATCTCATGAAATACAGATGAATCAATCCCATCTCAAAATGTATTTTACAACTCAGAACAGCTGTACGTACATTCTAGTTTCTTCTGGCCTGGAAACACAACTGACAGAGGCTGTGGGTGATGGTGAATGCTACCATTTAATGTTCTTATATGCTTATCGTATTTCAATGTTTTTTTGCAGTTGGCTGCTCAGAGAAGCTTGCTGAGGAATATTATTGCAGCCCAAATGAGATCTAAAATATCTCAAGTTGCAACGGGTGAGTAATTGCAGGGAATAACCAAGAAAGTAGTTCTCACTCTTTTCTGGGGTTTTTAGTTTTTTGTGGTGTTTTTGGTTTGTTTGGTTTTGTTGTGTTTGGGGTTTTTTTGTTTGGATGAGGCTGTTTATAACGCACTATATTCAGTCAAATATCACTGGCTGATTACCTTCTACCTTCAAAATTTTACTCTATCTCCTCAATGAAGGCATCTGTGGAAAGTATTCTCATTTTCTCAATACTACTTCAGATTCAGCCTTGAGTAAGATTTATTAAGCTTCTAGGATACTGGATCTCAAGACATTTCAGTGACCAGTTCCCTCCCATCTCTGTCTTTCTGGTCTTATTCAGAGGGCAGAAGAAGGAGAGAAGTGCAATGTGCTGCTGGCACAACCAAAAATATGACTTTGTTCATACAAGTCTACTTCCACTTGCTAAGGGCACCTGTTCCAGCTGTTCCTCTCTTGGCCACTCCTCCAGTTTAGGTGAAAAGGCACAACCAAGGATTCACTCCTAAGCAGACATCAAAGGCAATTTCTACTGTCTTGTCCTGGGTAGGTAATCCAAGTTACAGTTCAGAATTCAATACAGATGCTTTTACTACTGGATATTGCAATGTTTGAAAAATAATTTGAGATGTTAAGTTTAATCTTGTCTTTCTATGTCCTTACTCTAATATTTGAGTTTTAATACTTAAAAACAGAAGTCCAGACTTCTTTGAGAAGAAACGAGCAGAGCACCAAAAAGACCTCACTGAAACTGTCAATGAAGGGTTGTAGAAATATTTTTGGCAGTGTTGGGCCAGTCCTGTTCCCATGTCCAGGCTAACACAGGGGTCTGATCCTGCCTACAGGAAAATTACATCTATTCACAGGTGGCTCAAAGGCAGCTTGTCAACAGCACAGAGTATGCAGAGAAGAGTGATTTCAGAGAGGACATGGCTCAAGGCTGGCAGGAGCCACAGGTCCTCCCAAAAGCACGTGAACACCACAGACGCACAAGCAGCATCTCCCTTGGGAGGGCCAAAAGGCTGCTTGCCCCAGCACACATGATAATGGGTTTGTTCTTATGCACTGCTACTCTGCTCTGTTGATGGAAAAAAAATCAGGAATAATTTACCTACTTCCTTAGGTTAGGCAGCAGTTAACGACAATCATTAATTTTTAAGGCTAGCTAATAATTCAGTCACCAGTACTGACAACCATCTCACAGGTGTATCTCGCAGGACTTAAATTTTAAGGGTTTTTTCCAGTTTTCAGTTGAAGCTTGGCAGAAAACAAATTTCTCTTTTCCATTTCATTTTTCCACTAGTAGCAAGTTATAATTGAGATTCGCACATGCAAAAAACCCTCCAGCCACATTTCCGGGGATGATCTCCTCATGGCCTCCATATACCCCTAATCTACCAGCTTTTCCCAGGAGGTGTGTCCAACGTCCACTGTGTACAGGTGTTGCTGCTGTCCTTTCTTCCATCTTGCCCCAGAGGCCCCTCAGAAGTTTCCCCTGCTTCTCCAAAACCTTTGAGTGCCCACATGCAAGCAGTGACTAAAAACCTCATCATACACCTCTTTGATAAGCCAAGTCTTTTTGCTTTTTGTTCTCCCCCTCCCCCCCCCCCCCCCATGGATTTGTCTCTTAATCTTTCCTCCTAAAGTTGTTCCACTGTGAATTAAAGTAAATGTTTATCAGATGCTCATAGGGTAGCCCAGAGCATATATCATGCAGTGGAGATTGAAGTGCAAATCTCTGACCCATTTTTAAAATTTATTTAGAGCACAATGAGGAGAGAGGTTCACCCAGGAAATGTGACCGATGTCCAGAGCACAGGTCAAACTTGTCTTTGAGACCATCTCTAGTATTAAGCAGGTTTGAGCTTGTCTACCACAAACAATGTGGGTGCTCTGGCTCTTTCAGGGCTGAAATGGAGAGAGTTGCTTGCCATCTCTCCTTCTCCTCCAATACTTTGACTTTTCACAAATTGCTTTGATGGTGCCCAACTCCAGATAAAGACTCTAGCAAACAGATGCCACCAAAGGGGACATGCTTGCCCTGCCTACCCAATGCCAGCTGTCTTCTTCTCCTGCTTCCCTTCATGCCATACCAGCTCCTGGCTAACTCTTCAGAGATCTGGCTTGACTCCCTAAGCTGGCAGAAAACCAACCCCTCAAAATCCGGAACGGTCTGCTCTTGGATTAGCAAACTGAACCAAACCCTCTGAGGGTCCTGTTTAGTCCACATTAGTTGCGTTTTAACAAGCCCAAGAAAACCAAACCACCAGAACAGTCCTTCCTCACATGAAAGAGAACAGAGCTGACTAAAAAGCTGTTCAGAGAAAAGTGCTCTCTGAAGAGAAAATCGTGTAAGTAAATAAATTCTCTAGCTTGGAAGCTTATCACCATCCACAATTATCAATGCAATATTACAGTCCTTTCCCTTTTCCTGTCTAGATATCAGCATTTCATCTTATTTCTGCAGTTCTGCCTCTCACTCCCTCTGTCTCTTCTGTCTTCTATTTTGGTGTTTCTCCCTTTTTTTTTTTTTTTTTTAGATTTAGATATCCCTTTGCACAATGCAGTGAAAGAAATAGCAACTAGAAAAAATAAGGTACATAATGACTCCATCTATTGTGTTTATGTGAACTTTATGTGATAACCTTTACTGTTTATCTGTCTGTACTAAATCACTGTTTATGCTCACTTTTTTATTCCTCCTATATTGCTGACCACTTAAATCTAATTTACTACACTCAGTATCTGGGCATGTTAGAGAAAATTCTTAAACAATGAATTGGAAAGGAGTGCCTTTTGCACTGCAGCCATATCACTGAGCTCCAGTGTCCATCCCAAGTCAGTCTGTAAGGCAGAAGAGGTCTCACCCTTGCAAGTGTTTGGGAGTTAACAGGTTGGTAATAAATAGCTCATGGGGTTTGCAAGTGGTTAGTCTACTGTTATTACCCAAGAGTTACATTAATTTCTCCTCCTTCAAGAGGAGGGAAACAGTTGGGATGAGATTTTTTTGTGTTTGTGCTGCATCTTCCAGAACAAATCTACCTGGCATTTTAGCGTCATTTTGGAGGCTCAGCTCAGCTCAGCGTTGAAAAACAGCTTTTACTCTCAGGAGCTGCTGTGGACCTTTGTGAAAGGTAAACTAGAGAATACTTCTAGGAAGGAAACACTGATCATGTCTTAGACCTGAGGAATGCTCAAGCCAGCTGTAGACACTGTGTGGGAGAGCTTCAGCCTTGTCTCCCTGGTCCTGATGCATCCCTTGTGTCCCATAAACCTTTCAAGTCACCAACAAGCAATGTCACCACCCCGATGTCTTCCCAGAAGAGTGCTCTTACAGGAAGATGGGATCTTTAGGAAAGTTCAGTTCAGGCTGAAGCTGTATGAGAACAGCACTGGTGTGTTTCAGCTTCTTCTTGCAGCCCACTCTGAGATACTTCAATGGCTGTCATTACTCTCCTGCCCCCATATCTCACAGTTTTTAGGATATTTATCTGTGTAACTCCTATTCTTATTTTACAGACAGGGATTAAAAGCACTTCAGAAGCACATGAGCAAGTTAGAGGTAAGGATGGTAGGAATTAGGTGTCTGCCTCTTACCTAGCTGTAAAAATATGTAAAAATGTGGCTATGTCACTCCTCCATTACTAGTACCCTTAGAAATCTGGTCTGGGCAGCCCAAATTCCAAATCTGTGATACTTAAATGCATCACTCCACCATCATTCAGCTCCTATGTAACACTAAAGGCTGATAGGTTTCCACTGCAAGGCATTTGCAAAGCTTCTTCAGAACTAAGAAATTAGATTACAGTAGGGCATAAATGTGCTAAATTGTAAAGAACAGGAAAATATTTGTAAATATGAGAAAAGATGACCTTTGAAGGTCACATAGGAAATTGACAACAAAACAAAAGCTCATATCTGAGCTACTTGGTCTAGTGAAAGGTGTCCCTGCTCACGGCAGGGGGGATGGAACTTGATGATCCTTATGGTCCTTTGCAACCCAAGCCATTCTATGACTCTATGATTCTATGATCTATAGCTTACATGGAGCAGATTAACACCTTAACTACTAGATTATCATCTTGCTTCACTACTGTTGGTGTAGATCATGTAAAAATACAAAACTTGTCATATTCCCTCAGGAAAAAGTCCCATACAATTTAATAAAGACATAAAATTTTCAAAAACCTTTCATGTTGCATTGTACCCACCAGAATTCCTTAAAATAGGAAATTTTAAAGCTTTTATTTGTAGGATGGTATACATTTCTGGGCAGAGAATATTGGTGTCTCTTACGTTATTTAGTCTTTTAGCATAATTTCCTGAGAACTCCATTTCAGGGAATACTTTTAGGTAGACATCTAATGGTTTACCCCATTCCCTTTCACTCTACAGGATCTTTCCAGAATAATTCCAATAATAACATGACAGCAATTGTACCACGCAGCCATAAAATTACCATTTATAGTACAAATACATAATAAATAAAATAAACCATAAGCACAGAATGAATTTATATGATTTCACTACACTATGGTGCATACTCTTCAATAAATCCTGATAATAAGGTTTTCAAAAGTGGAATTTCATTGGAATTATTTTATATCATGCCATGTAATTACTATTAGAGACAAGGTTATGTTTTTCAAGGAAGGAACAAATAAAACTGTCAAAATGTTATTTTAATAGTCCTTAACCTTTTGCAGAATATCGTGGTACTAGTAATAATACAATAAAATATGGACCTTTTAAACTACTGTGGCTGAATATAATTCAAATGTCAATAGAAAAAAGATCTTTTCAAGCTCATGAGTAGTTTCTTTATGTGTAATTCTTTACACTTGGTGAATAATAGTCAGATGATGTCCATTCATGCTCTGACTTCTTAGAATGGCTGAAAGTGAGAATCATGATTATTTATGGGCATGGAAAAATAATCTCATATGATAAGAGATTAAAAGATTGGACTGTTTACCTTGGAGAGCATGATGAATAAGGAAGAATTATGATAAAAGGATATAAAATCAGGGGCAATACAAAAATAGGAAATTGGGAACTTCTATTCACTCTACACATAGCGCAAGGACAAGGAGAATAATGAAAAGGGAAAATTGCAAAAGAAGGAAGGCAATCTGAACTCATAGCGGATTTTTTAAAATACAATCTATAGAATTCATTGCTGAAGGGCACTGCTATCAGGAGATGGGTGTGCTCAGAACTGAGCTGGAGTCTTATCTGACTGCTTACTGCTACCACCACAGATATGGAAAAGAATTCTCCAGAATGGAATAAATGAAACCAAACTAAAGACTGTGTTATGAGAATACTTTTTTTTTTCTGGTTAGATGATCCCTTATACAGCTTTTTCTTCTCAGCTACTTACATTTCTACTAGTCAGACATAGTCTTTGACTATATAAAATGTTTCTTTCAATGACTACAACAATTGGTTTGTTCCCTGCTACAACCAAATTCTGCACAGCCCAGCTGGAAGATGTCTCATCAGCCTTTTATCTTGTGCAAGGCTGCACTTCCCAAGAAGAAGGCTGTGTTATTCCAGCAAGGAATTAGGAACATAAGTCCCTCTTGGGTGAAAGGATTATGCTGAATTCCTTTCCCAAATGAATGGGATATTGGTAAAACTGGTAGACCTGAAATTTCTAGCAGGTTCATCAAGCACAAAACTTTACAGGTCTGGAAACAGTGTCTGTATTAATTTTTACAACTAGATACCATCAGCGCTAGGTATACAACACAATGAGTTCCCTTGTGCTAATAACAAGAAGGTGGCTATGCAAATAGCAACAGGGAAAATCACAGTTAGGACACTGTAGGACAGACCTCGGTACAATGTGCTACACTCCACATGTTCTTTAGGCTGAGAGGTGATTTGCAGGGGCCATCAAAGCAGCCTGCACACCAAGCCAGCAGGCATGCAGGGACACAATAAAGACCTTAGGAGTAAGAAAAATCCTAAGGGACTCCCAGTTCAGAGTAATTACGCAGCCTGCCAGGCAGCCATCACTGTTCCTACAAGTCTAGCACAAAATCAGCTCCCTGAGGAACTCTCCCATTATGCAGACTTTCTAGGAACTCCCTCTGGTACAGGGTATACAGCACGCTCAGGCACCTAGCCATAAGAATGCAATGAAATTTGGACACCAAGTTGTCTTAACATTTGAAAAGTTTCGTACATAACAATAACACTGCAAAGATGTTTAATAGAACCAACTGATGCTGAAAATACCATCCATGTTATATGGCTCAGTTAAGCGATAAAACCCAAGAAATTCAGATCTTCCTTTGAGAGTCCTCTTGAGGTTTTTTGTTGTTTCTTATAATCATAATTTCTACTTACTGCTATTTTCTCTTTCTCCTTATTTTCCCATGTCTTCCACTCTGAAGTCACTTAAAACTATCTTCTGTTCATTTCTCTGACATATTTGCTACCCACTGTCCCACATGTCCACTCAGTTTATGCAGCCTTACTCCATGCTAGTTTGTTTCCCATTTTTTTGCCATGCTCCTTTTAAATTCCTGAAACAGGATTTTAAATCCCTCCTAACCCCAAAAATCTCTCCCTATCTTCAAGTATCACTTTGAAAACACTTTCTTCTATAGCTTACAATTGATTTGTACAATGCAGCACTTTGTGATGATACTAATAAAACAACAGCTTGCAAACCATATCTCATCTTGAGGGACTTTAAACCGTTATAAAAACTGAAGCGAAAGTTATATATAGGGATCACTTCATCCCTGGGTGAAATGCAGCTGCATTAGGATGAAATGTGGCAGCTGCATAAAAGAATGCTGCAGCAGTTTATGACAAGAAACAAGGAGAATACTTTATCCAGATGCAACTAGTAACAGGATTTATGAGATAGATAAAACTCACATAATATATAGATTGGAAGCTGACAAGGACATCAGGCTCTCCTCCCTTTAGTCTTGGGAAAAATACTCTGGTATTGCTAATGGACAGAAGTGATTAAGAGCTTGGTTCCCTTCACATCCTCCTCCTTCCCCATTAGGATTTATATTCCTTTTCTTGCCTTCTGACAGCCCCCATGAGTCTTGGCTTAGTATAGACTTGAAGGACAGAGTACCACCCATTCATTCTTCAGTACCATGCTGCCCTTCCCAGCTATTTGGCGTGTCACTCAAAAGCTGAGAACTGCTGACTTGAGAATTAACAGAGCTTTGATACATGAACTCTATGTGCCCACTAAAAAATATGTTTGGATAATGGTCTGGAAAATGTGAGTCTTTAAGGACTAATATAAAATATATGGTATTTTTAATGTGGAAGGAACATTATCAAATAGGTAGAGAAGAGGTAACAATCACACCCCTTAGGATTTATTTCAAAACTTCTGGTGACTCGCAGAGTCACTATGTGACAAATTTTGAAAATAGACCCTTATTTTACAAGTTTCTGCCTTTGGGTTCTCCAGTTACGAGATCTAGGGGCCATGTAAATTTCTATGCATTTTGGACTGAAGAGTGGCCTGAAGACCAAAACAGCTGCTGAGCTTAAATTGAAAAGGAACATGTTGTGTCCAGCTGGTATTTAGAAAACCTCCAAGTGTATGATCACTTGCCACCCAGATGTACTATAAAGCAATTTTTGCAGTGTACCATTTATAATACAATACCTAATAGATATTAATAAGTAGTCATTGAAATGTTGCAGCTCTATGTACCTACTCATGCTATATGTTCCTCTTATATCTTCATGTTATATATCTTCTACTGCGTCACTATTTTGAAGAGTGAAAGAGCCCAAAGCAGCTTTACAGAAAACTGTCTGGGGGTGTCGTGGACACCAACTTGAGCAGAAGGCAGCAATGTGCTCCTCTGCCTAGGAAGGCAGACAGCATGCTGGGCTGCCTTAGGAGGGATGTTGACAGCAAGCTGAGGGAGGTGATTCTTCCCCTCTTCTGAGCACTTGTGAGGTCACATCTGGTGTTCTGGGTCCAGTTTTGGGCTCCCCAGTAAAAACAAGAAAAAGATTTACTGGAGTGAGTCCAGCACAGGGCTACAAAGATGATTAAGGATCTGGAGCATCTGACTGATGAGTAAAGGCTGAGAGAGCTGCAACTGTTCAGTCTGTGGAAGAGAAGCCTTGGTGAAATCTCATCTAGGAGTATAAATATCTGAAGGCAGGGTGCAAAGAAGACAGAGCCAGGATGTTCTCAGTGGTGCCCAGTGACAGGCAACGGGCGCACACTGGAAAGCAGAAGGCTCTATCTGAACATCATGAAAGACTTTTTTCCTCTAATGGTGACTGAGCAGTGAGGGGGTGGAGGTTTCATCCTTGGATATATTCAAAAGCCATCTGGATAGAGTTCTAGGCAGTTGGCTGTAGGTGGCCTTGCTTCAGCAAGGGGGTTGGACAACATGATCTCCAGATGTGCCTTCCTACCTCAGCCATTCTGTGATTCTGTTACTCTTTCAGGAAATGTGTAAAAATAACCCTGAACTAACCCAACAGTATGAAGGAAAGTATCTCCATCAGCATGGAGAATTTCAGTGGAGAATTTCAGCTTCCTGGCTGTAAGCTCCTCTACACCCCTTTCCATCTTGAAGAAAACTAGCACTATTGATTTTGGGACACAGAGAGTCACATGAAGTGCAAGCCTTTACTCCTCACCAGGGAGAGGAGTAGCTAATAGGAAGTATATATGTATCAATTCCAACTGTACCACTACTGGAAACTTGCCATAACCTTACACTAGGAATTATAAGTGTTATTATCTTTGCAGCTGGACTAACTCTGATTAGATTGCTAATGCTTTAATCACTAGGGCAGTAAATTCTTCAGTACAAGGTATGTTTCTTCACTGCACATAAATTGTGCAAGGTGTTTTGTCTGGTCCTCTGCCCTTGAGATCTAGTTTGAATTTGGATGCAGCAGACGGACCCCACTACATGCAGCTTGTAGCTGCTCTCTGTCCTTGAAAGGTTTTGAAAAATGTCATCTCTTGCAAGGCAGAGGAGATTTGCAGACAGCCTGAACTCAAGCAGCATACAAGATGTACAAGGTCTCTGGAGTGGCCTGACATTAAGAGGATTCCCAAGAGGATGTAGTGCTGGTCTGAGCATTAGTTTCAACTCTTATTGGTACTCATAACTCCAATTAAAGACAGAGATTTAATGTCTCTGGAAGTCAGGGTTTTCAAGCTCGGTGTCCTAAACTGGAGGTCAAGTTTCAGACTTCAATGCCTTGCTTAGATTTTCCACAATACCCACTGTGGTTTGCATGTGTGCGGTACTGAAATTAATTGGTCAGACAGTAATTGGAGCTCATCAGATGAAAGGCACTATGGAATGCAGCAGAATGCTTCATGTTATAATTTGAGTGAATATGTAAACAATACCCCAAAAGATAGATGTTGTCATCATAAACTTTCTCTCTGAATTATGCAGATAAGTAGAACAAAACGCAATTCCTTATCAACAAAATAATTATTCTTTGATTATGCCCTTCATGTTCTGTAGATGTTCAAATTACATGTGGGCAATCAGATATACATCAGAGAAACTCTACCCATCTGAGGTGGTCTTCATGCTGTGAATTTATATTAAACACTGAACATTAATATGAAAGTAACTCTCCTTGGAGATAATACTTTGATGTATTAATAAAAAAGACTTCTCAGTTCTTGTTTATCATAAATTAAGATTAAAACACTTTCTTTGGGAGTTCTGTGTGCGATGAGTAATTTGTAGTGCAAGAAACATTGATAAAATACTGCACATATAGCAGAGTTCAAATATTCAAGACTGAGTTCCAAAGCCATGGTTTGTGCACAGCGAATGCAACACAAAGTGCTGAGCTCTCACCCGGTGCTATCAGTATTATCTGTCGTTATCAGCTGATTAACACTCCAAGCAGATCTGTCATTAGATCCTACTGTTTCCTTATTAGCTATTTAATAAAAGGGCCTATCGAGAAAGACGTCCTGTGCATTTCTTCTGAAAAAACTGAACCCTGAACAGCAGAATGTCACTTATTCACACAGTTTCTAAGAAGCTGTCAACTACATACATTCCAGTAACAGGAGGGCTGACATTATTCAGAAAGTAGAGGCAAGAACTGTACCTACAGGTTCAGGTGTCTTTTTTTGATTCACAACCATATTGTAATTATTATCATTGAAGTATATGAACATTATTAACATGTCATCATGCCTCGAGACTGTAGTGAAAAATTTATAAAATGAAGGTTAACATAATTTTTGGATAGCCACTGTTCTATTATTATTATCTCTGAGAGGATCAAACACCCGTATCTGTTTAATGCTTTTATCCACCTGTTATTTACTACAAGAACATTACTAATGAGAGCTGCCAGGATGTCTTTTATGACTGTATGAAGAAATGAAAAATTGGTGAATTACTACTAAACATAAATTATTATTTTCTTTAACTGGATATTCTGAACTTGCTTTATCTTTCTTTTTGGAGGTGGATTGATCCTATGTCAGTGTCAGATGTGATGTGATAAGCCAGCTCTGCCGTGAGCAGGGATTGGGCCAGATGACCTCCATTTTTTGATGGTTTTACTGCTTTTTAAAATTATTTCAGTGACGGAAGAAATAGAATATGCTTCTGTAAAAATGTTATTGTGAACCAAATTTTGCCCTTTGCTTTGCCTATGCAGAGCTGTAAGAACAGTGGAGTCACACTAGTGTGTGCTTTAGCATGATCTAGTCCAGAGCCACTAATTAAGTGGTTGGGTGCTGATCTTTGTAGAGTCGTGAGAAAAAAACAAAGAGATTAAAGGAAACAATTACTCACTTACTAAAAAAGGAACATCTTTCCCCACTCTCTTTTCACAAAAGCACTCATTTTTACAAAAGTGCCTTCCAAACACTTCTCTCCAACATGTAAACAGTATGATACGTGGGAAAATCAAATTAAAGGTTCTTTTTAACAGAGCAGTGGAGCTACTGTTCAGACAGCTGTTCAGTTTCCATCATCCACCACATGACAGAAATTGTATTTAATTTTCATGAATAGACACAGATAACTTTCAATATCCAAGTGGTGAATTCAAAAGCCAGAATTTTAGGGATATTTAAAATTCTGAACTGGTAGTGTGCAGATCTTCAAAGATGTTTGAAGTATTTAACTTTCCTTTGCCTCCTCAAGCACCTTCGATTCTGATTCACCTGATCCTGCCTTCTACTACCAGGTGGCTGCAGACATTTTCTGTGCACTCCGGCACATACCCATCTAAATGTTTTTTGTAAACCCAAAGGGATGACACAGAGCCAACAGTTTTACCAATGAACTGGTATGTGAACTAACAAAATTCCACGATTTTTCTTCACACAAGTCATCAGAATTTTTTGTTTATTCCCGTTTACAATGAAAACTGCAGTCCATATGGCTACAGAGCAACACACAAAACAGGCTAAAGCAATTCCTACATGATAGCTGTACATAAACATTTATTCATTCATACTGGAGGGAGGAAGGAACAGACAACTTGGCTATGTTGGTATAGTTATTATTTTTAGCGTTTTGGCTGAAGCCTGTAGTTTCCATACGTTTTTAAATAGAAGGCTGTGGGGGTTTTATGTACTCCTTCAAGTAGAGACCAGACTTCTAATGTAGCAAAAATACTGCTTTTCCATTCTGCAGCTCACCTAGGTCTGTTTTCATCTATTAAAGCCATTGTACAAAATAACTGCTTCCTATAACACAAAATTCTGCTATGGCAGAAGTAACACTGGGTATCCATAGTACTGACACTTCTCATTTCCTTATCCTTGTTACACCACAGATCAAATGGAAGCCAGATTCATAGGAACTCTGTAATTGCTTGACAATAATCATTGGCAGCAATAAAGCAGAGCAAGCAAAGAACTAATTAGCACACCGCCCAGGACTAACAACACACTACAGTTTTTTACTGTTAATTTTAGCTACAAGCAGGAAAGACATAAATTGCTCCTTTATCAAATAGCATGAAAGAGCTTATATAAGTTAGATGTTTGCAGTTAACACTCTATAAAGCTGGACTCTGGCCTTCAGCTACATGGCATTTTACCCTGAAAGAAGACAAGAGGAAGGCTGGAGACCTACCAGTGCTTGCTCCCTGCTGGTACCAGAGAGTGGATCTGTGAGGTACACATCGGGAGACACCAAAGCTACTGAAGACGCACAAGCCTAATATTTTCATGTCAATGTCTCTTGATAGATAACAAGAGGGAATACAGAAAGGTTGGATCTGCAAATATCAGTGAAATACAGACCCTGTCACTTTTTAACTTGCTGGATGAATTTCAAGTATTTCTTAATCTTCTCATAGTTGATGGGAAATCGGCTGGACAGTTTCAGTGGCCATCTCACGGATGGAGTCCCTTTCCTATCACTGCTGGAGAACACATTCCCACTCGTCTGAATCATTACTTGCCTGATTGTGGGCAAAGATGGTTTTGGTCTCCAGACAGTGCTAGCAGCTAGGTATTTGGAAAGTAAATGACTAATCCTTTGCTCAGCTAGGCTTTTGGTGGGAAATGAGACACATCACTTAACACTTACACTTCAGCTTAAAAAGGGAAAAATTATTCTTCCCTTCTTGAAGCAAAATTGTGAGACTCCGTATACTAAAGTGCACTATGCTCAAAATATGCTCCAAGTCCATGAAGGCCACACAGTTAGCTTGTATGAGATGGTCTTCCTTCCTCTACAACTTCAGCAAACAGGTGGCCTCTCAAACTGGAGATATTTTTTTGGTCCCATTAAGGATTTAGTCCAACCCTTTGCTGATCTATAAACTTACTTATTTTACAATAGCATCTGCTCGTAGACAAACACAGGACAATTGCATTTCCAGCAGGTATTTCCCACTTAGAGTTAGAACTTGTCTTTAAGTGCTGACTGATTCTGGATCAAGTAGAGAGCATCCCTCATGAGATCAATGAATGCAACTCCACACTATAGTTTAAGGTCAGTTTAGTCCAAGAGAGAGGCGAGTGAAGTAAAAATAAACAAATAAGGATCACGGGTTTTTTATAAAGCCTGAGAAGAGTGTTGAAGTACATACTTGAAATATTTCCTCTGAACTCCACAGTGTGGCTGGCACACCACTGCTTTAACACTTGGTGCCTGTTCAACGTGTGCTACGTGGATGCACCAAGGTCTGCACACACACACTTGCCAAGCAGAATGACAGAGGTAATGTGACTATTTATGAAAAATGAAGTGTTTATTCCTTGCTCAGCTTCATAGTATGTTTCATAATCTTCAGCACTCACAACACATCACTCATGGGCTTGCAACATATTCCCTCTGAACAGAAGCTGCTTTGTGCTCACCACTGAAGAAGCATGTGCAACTGCCATACTGTATTTTGTCAGTAGCTGTTAGAAGTAAATTTACAGAGGATTAAGAAGATGGAAGGCAGCATGCCTCACACTGTAATTCTGCAAAGCATTAAAATACCCTGTTTAAAGAAGAGGTGAGAGATGGCTGCTATTCCAAATCTCAGGGCCTGAGGTTCAGTTTATTTTGACAAGATTTCCATTTGGCCTTTGAGAAGTCTCTGAACAACAGCAGCTGCCATTGCCCAGAAAGTGTGTGTGAGGACACCTCCCTCCTTTGGACATCACCTCCAGCACGACGTGGAAGCCATCCTTAGGGGCACAGGGCCACTCAGATCTGCTCCACTGAAAAGCTCCTGCCAGCTGCTGTGCTGCCTCTGCAATCAGCTTGGGGCCCTTCCCCACCTCCAGATGTGCTCCAGGAAGAACCGGATCCAGGGGCTGCTCTGGCTTTATGTCCCCTCAAGGCCAGGAAAATGAAAGTATGCGCTGAGGACATGAGATTTTTGGCTGTCTGGAGCTACAGTAATGGGATATGCAGATAAACACAAAGATCAAAAATTGGTTGTGTACGCTTTGAAGGAAATGGCAAAGTACTTTCTTTTCCAAGTATATCCTTCTTCTAGACTTGACCTTGGTCTGCACTTTTAAGAATCTGACATTTTTTGATGGTTTATTTCACTTTCAGATTTTGGCAGGGTCTACCCTCAGATATGCCAGAAGCATGATGAGATAAGTTATTCTCCAGACAGAAACAGAAGCAGAAAGCAGGCAGTTGCCTACAAAAGATGGTTTCTCCTACGGATTGCACCATAAAAGATACCTGTCTCAGTTTTTGAAAGGAGAAGCCTAAATCTGACAATGACTCTCAGCAAAATGGCATTTAAAGATTTTAAATAACCACCTCAGAGCCCACATATTGCTCTGAAACCACTAGTTAAAAATGAAGACATGAAAAAGGTATTTTGATTTAGGAGACGGACTGTATTTTACAGTGGTGTTTTTACACTGTAATGGTAGTTAGAAAAGCAGGACCCACAGAATTCTGTGGCCACTGCATTATGCTCTGAAAGCTTACTTACTACTAAGGAATCACATTGGCATACTGAAAAATACAGTTCCATATTTTCTGGTACAGCTTCATCTTCAAGGGCAAACAGTAACCCAGACAAATCAGCCGGGATGCCACTGCTTTATCTGCACTGGAGGATGTGCAGGGAAGGCAACACCACCAAAGGGTGAAAATCATAACTGTGATACTGATTCTGATTATGGGAACAGAGCTGGGGCTTTCATTAATCCTTCTGTAACTCCAAGCCAAAGCCAATCTGAGGCTGCTAAAAGTAGCCTCAAAACTGAGACTAAAAGTTATTATTTGCTGAATGCATTTCAAAGCATTTCCTTCCTTCATTTACTGATCTGGCCTTTCCTCATCAGGGGTAGAAAACATAACAAATGCTTATCACCTGCAAGCTCAAATCCCTCTGGAAAGAACTTTTTCAGGAAAATGTTAATGCGATGAGAACTTTCAGGGAGTGTTAGAGTTTTAAAGTTTCTCATGATGTTTTGCATTTTTCTTCTAAATGAACAGGAAAAAACTCATCTGGCTCTCATTTGAATTCTCAATGGACTTTAGAAAGGAAATTCCAACAAGAATTGTATTCCTATACCTAAAATCTACATGGGAATGATGTTGTATGCTTCTCTCAAACCAACAACAACCAAGAGAATCAGAGCTAAGCCTGGGTCAGCAGCACACTCACTTGTTCCACACAAAAGTAAAGGTCTCAGCAGCTAGGGCTGGTTTTATAAACCAGGCTTCGATAGGACATATCAGACCTTAGAATCAAACATGTGCTTAAACATCTGGTTGACCTGCCTTCATAGCAGCCATTCTGTCATCCATGCAGAATATTTATTTACATCAAGGATGGTAATCACTTTACCTATTTGCAATGACATTGGAACTGTGAATCCTAAGTGCTACTGAAAGCTACAGAGGGAAAGAGGCACTCCCATTAAAATAATTTATCTTATTTAAAAGTTAATGTCTGAAAGAGGCAAAATGGCTCGTGCCCAGAAACCGCTCATTCTTCTCTATGGACTATGCAGAGAATTTGGGAGGAGCAGGTATATAAAGTTAGAGACATTTTCAGTAACATTCTTCTTTGAGGCATCTCCTGTTAATGCACTGTGTGACTTAAGATCCCTAATTTCACTTATTTGCACCTGATATTCTCCATTTGCAGTGACAGCTTAATGATCTCTATTTGTTTGCAAAGGGATTTGAGATTTATGTAGGAACATTCCTGTGTAGGTGCTCAGTGTTTACCACAAACAGCAGGTATTTCCCACACAAAGCATGTCACTGAATTAGTTACTTGACCTCAAAATCCACTAATCTGAAACATAAGCAATGAAGTAAGTACTTACGCTGATCACCCCCTAATCACCACGGTGCCTTATTCATCAGTTTACCTGCTGGTTTCCATAGGATGTATGTATACCTCA
Source organism: Xenops minutus (assembly GCA_035221455.1). Taxonomy (NCBI): domain Eukaryota; kingdom Metazoa; phylum Chordata; class Aves; order Passeriformes; family Furnariidae; genus Xenops; species Xenops minutus. The sequence goes on from JAWWEE010000001.1 coordinate 49,401,094, forward strand.
CCAGAAATAAGTTACACTTATCTGCAGTTGATACTATACATTCTTGGTATGCAGGTTTTCTTAAGTGTTTCGTAAGATGGAGCATTTCAAGTTTATAAACAATTCCAAGTATTTCAAAGTTATAGAATTTGCTGGAAAAAATGCTTTTTCTCCCCCTAAAAATGTGTGCCACCTCTGGACAAATATATTAGCTCCAAGTATGGCGCTGGTTCTAAGTTCAAGTCAGGTTGAGGACAGGTATTCCCAGACAAATGGGTAGGCATCTCCACTTTGCAGCTTCCTAAGAACACTGTTCCTAGATCTCCTTAGACATAAAAAGCGAACTGATGGCTCAGTGCACAACAGAGACCAACACAAAGTGTGATCATGGAAGGGCCCCACCAGAGGATTCTTATAATTGGTGTGAAGACAATATAACTCATTTGTAGACACATCACTCTGCACTGTGCTTGCTGTATCAGTTTTCTTGGGCTGTTGTTGATTTCCTTCTTCCCCAAGCTTTTCTTCTCTCTCGTTTAGAAACTCTGGGAAGAAACTTGTAATAGCAATTTGTTTGTGCCATGCCTCTTTGGCATGCTGCGCCGCACTATTGCACAAATAAACAGGGAACACGATGTAACACCACAACAGCAGTATTAACTAAGATCCAATTGTACTTGGTGCCATCTGAATGCGGGAAGAATGTTCCCTTAAATGAAAAATCTTCAACAGAAAAACAAGTTCACCCTTCACAAGTATGTACCATAACATAGGACAATACACCATCTTTGACTTATGACTTCATCGGTAAGAAATTGGCCTAGCATTTCTCCTCTAACAGGCAGCTGTGCTCTCTAGTATATTGTTCCTTCTGCACATATGTGAATTTGGGGTGCCTTTTAGAGCTAGTATGAAGCCACTCCTTGCTAGGAAGTGGCAGCTTGTCCTAAATCACCTCCCTCCGAACCATTAGGATTAGGCTGGGGGGATGCTACTGGCTCTTGTTTTCGATTATGACATTGTAAGCAACTAGAACAAACAGTTTATATTTCAAGATGAAATTCATGAGTTTAACTTATGTCTCATTTTTACTGAGTTCCTCACCCCAAAAGCTCAGTGGCGGCCTGAGTAAATGCTTTGACGTGTAATACACAGTTACCTAAAAAATTAATAATGAGTTCTTTTCCCAAAAGACTTAAGGACAACACATTTCCAACATCAGGGCCTCTGAGGAGGAAATACCTCGGGGAGAATATTATTATTAGGTGACACTGAGCAAATGCTTAAGCAGGAGTGATTGAAGCAGACTATGTACCCTAAGGATTTAATGAGCAGCTTGAAGGAGCTGATGGCCTGAGGCACAGCCTCAGGTCATTAAACCTCAAATGGTTATTAATTCCTAGGAAATGCTTTCTGTCAAGGTCATTAGTGCTATTATACAGTGGAAATTGAGGGTGTATCGAGAAATTAGCATATAGCCTGTTTGCAGGAGGAATACTCTCAGTGAGCAGGGGCACGTCATTTCCATGAGGATGCTGCAGTGTCCACAAGCCACCCAACTTGCCTGAACTTCCAAGTCATTGCACCATTTCTAAGCTGAGTTGCACTTTTGCAGAGTGTAACTACAGGAACTTTATCATGCATTGAGCACTTAAAATAGCAGTTTGGCATAACATTAGCTGAAGTCTCTCCTGCTTAGCATATGCTTTGGTTGGAGTCCTGCCCTACTGCTGTTTCTTTTTAGAATAAAACCAGGAAATCTAATTCAATTGATGTGTACACTAGTGACCATAGAATTTCATCGAAGGCTGAAACTGTACATTTGTTAGGATCACTAACTTTTTTTTCAGAGTTTCCTAGGATAAATGTCTTACTCTACCTCATTGCCTTCAAGCAGAAATACCTGGAACCGTAACAGCCACCCTCACATTAAGTATGAAAAGTATTGGTGTGCAAATCCTGTGACTTTTTATAAACAGAGTCTAGAGTCAGGTAGTTATTTGTTTGGTGTATCTTATGTAGCTAAAGTCATTTGGGTGTCAGATTTAGTGACTTTTTTTTTCCCCCCAGATGCTGATATTGGTTTGTGATTTGAATCAGGCAAATAAAATCCTGTACTTCTGTTAAATTATCTTTGTGGATCAGATTTTCCTACATTATAACCATATCGACCACAACAGTTACTTTGAAGTTTGAATTAGGTTTATTACAAGGGACTGGAGATCTTTGTTTTTATAACTATTATATTATTTGGCTTTTAAGGCAATGCAACAGACTGCAACCACCTAAATGTGTTCCTTCTGCTCTAAACAAAGTAGGAAAATCAGAAAATTGTTACATAGTAGAATCATTTTGATTACATCCCTGAGGATGATTTAGCATCCCAATTATGCAGCTGTCCAAATTAAGAGCAGAAATCTTTCTTTATAAAAGACCCTGAGGCGATTTAGAAAGCAACAGTATACACTAAATAAAGAGAAAGAACAAAAGGACATTGTGATCTATTTAATTCTTCTGACAATGTCTGCATTAAATGATCAATGCTTAGATATGTATTGCTATTTACTGTTTGATTAAGTGTCCTCACATTCACTGCCATCATTCCTTACTAAATGGAATTTATGCAAATGTTATTCCAATTACATGTTTCTACATACGTGTCAGGAACACACTCATCTATGGGGTGCTGGAGGGCAAATTCACTGTTATTTTTTTTTCTCTGATTGGTTTCCTGAGAGATATTCATTGAACGAAAATGGTAAATTACTGGAGCACATAAAAGTACTTTTACACTGATATTAAGAAAAAAACACCCTTGTAGGGTATGACTGACTGTTTTTTGCATGTATTTGGGTCCTTGATTTTGCTAAGCATATCATAAATGTGTTTGGGCATTGATACTGTAAGAAAATGAAATTACACTTTTAAAACGTAAAAAAAGAAGTTGCACTTTAAAATAATATAAATATAGCTGAATATTTCTAGAAGGAAACTTTTGCTTAATTTGTATGTTAGACACCATTCCAAATATCTGAAAAAGAGCTGCATACATGTCACAGTAAAGAACATTTTATTTGGTAATATTGGCTTAGACATGGTTGTGAAGCCATAAATCAGATAAAATATGTATTTGGACACTAAATTATTTTTGGACTTGGAAAATTCCACTAAAGCTATATTATTACAGCAGTATATTCCTGTAACCTAGATCACAATCAAACAATAAACATAAAGACATTTTCTTCTGAAGAAAGATAAATTTAAGCTCATGCTGTAAGGGGTCCAATTGTGCAGCTTCATGCTGTCTGGAATAAGGTTGTTTTCCTGATCACGATTTTCAACAGATTTGTGTCATGGAAATCACTGCACCTAAAGAGGTCTAACATTTATTTCTTTCCTTGCTTTGCTGGATTGTGTCATAAGGCATGTATTGTACTATTCATGTAAGAAGCAGATTCGAAAAAGAACCACGCATCCTTTATCTCTCCAGTATTTGCAACAAAATAGACAATTCCTTACTACTGGGCTCCTTCTCCAACTGTGTTTTTGATTGGCTTGGTTGCCATAGCTATCCCACTAATGTGCAGGACGCTTCCATGAGTCTCTGTCAAATTTCATTCCTCCATGTTCTCTGACACTGAACTTAGGAAAATGTTGAACTCCACTGGCTATGAAAGCAGTCACATTTTCTTCTGTGGATCTTACGCAGACCCAGAGTAAGGAACAACTTGATAAAACCAGCATCTGACTCATGTACAGAAACTGATAATAACTGTAGCCCACATCCTGTAAAATGACCAGTTTAAAAAAACTAAATAAATTGACTTGACTTTTTATCCTCCCAAGAATGTCCATGCTCATTTTTAGCTTAAAAAGACTTCATGTACAAAGTTGAAATAAAGCACAGAAAATAAGGCCAAAGTGGAGAGTGAATGTGCATCTAACTCACTCTGTCAAAACCTGCAGGACTAATATTTACTCTTCCTTAGAGGAATTCTGGATTCAAGACAACTTCTCAGATACACCTGACTAAACAGGTTGCTTTGGTCTCAAACCAGCTAGGTGGCAAATTTACAGCTCTTTGCTGAAATAGATGTCTTGATGATACAGTTCCAGATCTGTTCTCAGGCGGACACATTAACTCGGGCAGTGTGAGGCTGGAATGCAGTGCTTACTTTTCCAGCCCTTGCATTTAACTACCTCTGGATTGCCACATCTGTTGCTATTCAGCAGAAACTCATTAAACTTCTCTTCTTTTCCTGCAAACAGTATCTTACATTCTTGCCATGCTGGCATCTCAGCATTATTTACATCGCTGCTTGCAGAAATCGTGTGATTTCATGCAATGCTGCTTTCTGTGGTGTGTAAGGGGTGCTGCATGATAACCTCAGCTGCAGTGCCCAGATTAGTCAACCCTCACTTCTGATGGATACAAAAGAGCAGATCCCTCCAAACTATGTCAGATTTGTATGGATCAGAGGTCTGCACAACTGCGAGTTTCAGAAGACAGGAGAGTGGATTCCAGGAAAGCAAAAACACCAGTGAATGAAAAGCTAAGAATATGTTTGGGTGAAGCGTGGAAGAGGGAATTGCCAATTCCTCAAATAACATTGTTTATTTAACAGTATCCTGTTGGAGGGAACTACGTAACTGCAGTGACTATGAGTAACTGTGCGTACTTATGTCATGATAACGTGATGGATTATCATGGAAGTCTACTCTCAAGAGAACAATATTTGTGTCAGGCAAATGCCAACCTACTAAATAGCCCACGGTTATCCTGTATAGGGCACAAGCACAAAAATGTGCCTGACCAGTCAGGAGTATGTTCTTTTAAATAAAGAAAAACCCTAAATTATAATCTTAGTGATAAATACATCTCCAAAACAATATTTCATAGTGAACATTTTTGCCAACGACCAGACACTTTCACTACTAATAAATAATATAAAGAGTGCATTCCTATTTAATACAAGTAAGAATATCAGAATTTAGCCCTAAAAGCTGTTGCATACAAAGCCTTGTGAGCAGTTCACAGAGAATGGCAACTATTCTTCTCTACTACTGTGAAGAAAAATGTTCAGTCAAATATAAGCTTACTTCTTTATAACTGTTCAAAAAGATGGACAGAATTTGAAAAACTAAATCTATATATAACCCAGTCTCTACATTTAGCTGGTGTCTCTGCTATGTTCAGCATACTTAAAGTAGTAAAGAAGCATTAATTAGTATTACCTTGCTCTCAAATTATTTTTTTCAATCTCAGAGCCAGAGCACTAACACTCCTGATGACCTCCTAAAGCATCATTGCAGAGATGGCATGCCTCCTCACTGCCTGCTCTTTTCTATTTCCTTTCCTTTGGAATATTTTAAAGCTGAGGTAATAGCACACGGGAAAGTTTCTATTTAGTCTCTCTTCCAATGCAGACAGGCTTAGAAGCAATGCAGTCTAGGCCTATCCCAAAAAACCCAAAATTTTTTGGAAAACATTTCAACTTGCATACATTGAGTGTGAACGTTACCAAAGGCACCTCCTGTACCACTAAATAGAGGCAGATCTGCTTCCTCACCTAATACCTGTTGACTCTGTCTCATGCTTCAGTTTACACTCTGTCTCGGTAGATCATCCTATGTGTGATGAACAAAATCCAGCTAGATTTTGCAGGGAATTGCATGGAAAAATCCTCAAATGTCCTCTACCATTGTTTTCCATTTTTAATTACAAGAAAGATGTTGTGGTCAGAGAGGAGAAAAATACAGATATAAAAAGAACCATTTAGAAAAGTAGCCCTAGGAAAAGCTGTTATATGAGTGTCTGTCAGGGGGATCAGGTACAATTGCTCTGCTTCATTAATTTTTAATCAAACATAGCAACCAGCCTCAAAAGTCTCCAAGATTTTATGATGCCTTGAAATGAAAAGGGCAAAATATTCTCCTCCATAATTTTGGAACACATCACAGCATTAGTATCTGCGGTAAGCATATAGACCCTTCCAAAGCAGCCTTTAAGAGCTGTATACTAAGGGAGCTGCTTGTGAGACCAGTGGCACCAGCTCATTTTTACCATGATGATACATACCCCTAAGGCGAGTATTGCTTTCAGGAGACGAAAAAATGAGAAAGGACAGCATCACAAATGAGACCACAGAAATGTTAAGATGGATGATTATTCTTAACTGAAATATAATACATAGCTTTACTGTGGGCTTTTCTCTATATTTATATAACATTCATTTAATAATTGCTTAATCTAGAATTATAAAAAAAAAATTCGGATATGTAGATCCATTCTGGCAGGCACCTCCTCAAGTAGTTTTCTACTGGAAATACCTACAATAGCCACTAAGAAATAACAGTACACAGTGGACACCTACCTTGACTCCAAGCTGTGCTCTACATAGTTTGTTGGGCACAACAGAGGTGCATGCTTTCACAGTACTCACAGAGTCTTCTAGTTAGGGACAATTTCCTTTAATAAAAAGCCCAACTGGGTATACTTAGAAACAATTTTAGTTTCTGACCTTATGTTGCTACTAAAATTCTACATTCTAACCATAGTCAGAATCTTTTTCTAAAAAGCAGAGTCCAGACTCTCAAATCTTACATATCTTTTAAATGATATTTAATAAAAAAGCACATGGCACAAGTAGTACTCTGAAAGGTGGAAAACAACTGTTATTTCATAGGTGCAGTGTACTGATATAATGTTACCCATCTATGAGCTGTACAGTTGTTTGCTAAGCTTGATAAGCTCAGACCAAATTCATCACTGGCTATCCATTGCTGGGCTGGAATACATTAGGGATGAACTGGTAGGGTGAGTCCTATATTTTCCTTATGATGAGCTGCTCAACAACTTTTCACTACAATAATTTAAAAAAAAATTACAGTAAACTTAAAAATGTATTCCTTTTATGTCTGCCTCCACAACACAACTCAGAGAGCTATATCTGTGAAATACTAATTTCTTCATAATGCTTTTAATTTCTGCTTGCATTACAGTATCTTCATACTTTTGCTTACTAAAGAAATATTCACACCATCTCTCTCTGTGGGACGCCCTCCTGTACCCCAATATAGTATCAAAATCTATTGGCCAGTTTCAGTCAAATCTGACAGGAGGAGCCAGGTCTCAAAGATACTGCATTTTAGAAAAGCTGGTGAAAAGTAAATTATACAAATTAGCATTTCAGTAAGCAAAGGTATTTGTGAGGTGACCCACTATCCATGCGGAGAAGCAGCAGACAGTTCACTGAAGAGTACACAGCGCTCTGCATCAGTATCAGAAGTAATCACTTCCTTCACAAATATTTAAGTGATGGGAGAGAGGTCTGGAGAGTGACATGGAAAAGGGGAACTAAAGACTTGGTTTCAGTGAGGTGGGGGAAAGGAATCCAGATCCATAGGAAACTAGGCTGCACTGATGCCAGTGCTCAGAAAACAAGTAATTTAGCTCAATTAAGCTAAAAAAAAGAAAAAAGAGTAATCTCTATGATGGAAATAAAGGTCAACAACTACTCATCACTGGGCAGTGAGCTGCTCCAACTTCTGGCAGCTCCAGAATGACTCATGCAAGGAACACATCACTGCTGCATTCTTCGCCAGTGTTGCAGGAGTGACCACATAATGTCCTCACAGAATAACACCCTCACACTGTACTCAGACCAGACCCTCCCACTCCTTTCTTCTTTAGCAACTCCAAGAGAAAAAGGTACTCAGGGTCTGTGACATTGAGAAGGGGCTCTGCAGCACATCCCTACCCTAAGCTACATATTTGCCTAGGTCCAAAATATCTCCTAAAAGAATAATTTGCAAGAAAGAACACAGGAGTACCATATTTTCCAGTGCTCTGGTATGATTGTCTCTAGAAGAGACAACTAAAAATGAGGATATAATCATGCCTGTATCAAAACATCAAATAACCAGCCATTCCCTAAATACACATCAAATCCAACACCACTGTTCCACAAACCTTTTCACAATGAAAGTTTGTACAAAACCCGACTTCTACCAATACCAGCCAAAAATATGTAATGCATTTATAAGACCAAAGCTTTTACTCAGCACTTTTTGTGGTGTGAAGAGAGAAATTTGCACAACTGTTACCATTACTTATATTTCACTATAAACCTCAGCCAAAATCAGAACCTTGTAACAGTCGGTGCTGCTCAAATTTTAATGACAAACTAGCTGGTGCCTTGCAGAGCTTACAGTCCTCACAGACAAGCAGAAAAGGAAAGGCAAAGAAACAAAAGCATGGAGACTTACGGATGGTCATCCTATGAAGGAATTTAGCTCCTCTGAGTTAAATGTAGAAGTGAGCTCAAGCCACTCAGAACAAGTAGAGCCCAGGACTGACTCTCTGGGGGGAGTGCTCTAATTCTTGGGTTATTATGCAAGAGGAAGATAAGTCACATCCATCTTCAAATGAGTAAAACCCAACTGTATGGAGCTGCCAGCGTTTATTTCCTATTGTTCCTCTGTAATCCCAGTGAAAGAGGTATTCACTTGAATGAGGTGGACTGAATCATTCTTGGGTGGGTGGATGGATGGATGGAGAGAGGGGAACAGATTTCCCTCCTCAGATCTTCAGTAGGATCTGCTGCTCTCCTTAGACTGTATAAGGAATTTAAGCAGCTATGACAAATTGACCAGACCATCTGCTTAACCCCGGCGACCTAAAAGCTTAAATTAAATGGACTGGGTTCTCCACAAGACACATGGCCTCTCTAGCAAATGCCAATGTTTCTTGATTTTTCAGACAAATACCATGGTATTGCTAATTATAGTGGGCCTGACTTTCATCTGGAATAAATTAGTCTTCTTGTTGCCAAAGACTGGCCCAGAAAATCCATGTAAGACTGCAGGATCCCTACAAGAAAATGAGGCTCTGTGTTAAGTGGAGCCTTGTTGCTAGGAAGGTCTGTTGCTGAAAGTTTTAATCAAAAAGATTAAAAACATTATTTCACATTATGGTCTATGACATAGCATGGTAAACAGCCTTCAAAACCACAATCTAGTAACGGCATCTTTGTCCCTGCTTGCCATTGATAGCAGACTCTTTTCTTTCTATTTTTTTTCCAAATTATCCACCAAAATAAAAGAGGATAAATCCAGGAATGAAGCATTTTTTCCAAGGTAGAACATAATTTAATCTTTAAGACAGAGAACAGAAGAGCGTGGGTTTTCTCTGACTGTGGACTTCTTGCAATTTCACTGAAGATAAATATTTAGATAACAAGCAATGGGATATTTAATTGTCAAGAACTATTATATTTAAAGAAAGTGCTAGAGATTTTCAGACTTGTTTTCCTATGTGTGTTGACAACCCATTCCCATAATTTACACTCTGTATGACATATAAATACAATCACTGCTATAATTTGTAAATTGTTAATATTAGGACTGTAAGGATGGCTGTGCTTTCAGTTCTATATTAAAAAAGACAGCTTTTATATCAACAACTGTCTGAACTTCATTACCGTCCCATCCATTATTTGTATTCCTCCTCCTTCTCCGTGGCATCTCTATTTTTTTCTTGTTGCTCCCCTGCCTGATTTCATCCAGGAAGCTGCACACCCTGACTGCTCTTGGCTCCTGTGACACTCATACACCATGAAACAAACACAGGGGGAAAGGAAAACAACAAAGCAGGAGGATATTTGGTAAACCTAACTGTGTGGATCTCTCCAGCTGTGCATATAATCAGGCAATGGCATCATGTGAACTGAGACACCGCGTTCCGCCTACCCCTTCCATCCTCTCCCTTGCCCAGTTTGTGTCAAAATGAAAGGCCTTCACGTCAGGATCACAATTTCTAATAAACCTGACCAGCATTCAGAGACATAGGACTAGCTATGGAACAATTAGTTTCCTAAATGATACTGTCCTATGTCAGGAAGTAACCCATAGATCTGGCAAACCCACAATGTGTAGAATAAAAGAGTCAAGTTTTGAGCTATTCTCAGTACTACATACTCTTAATTGAGGGAAGTTTTTCACACTGCAGTTTATCTAAGTCTAAAATAAATTTCTATTTCTATGATAATATTTAGTTCAAATATATCCTGAGAAGTATTACTTTGTGGAATTTCACATCTCTGGAGGAAAGTACCATGAAGGTATCTAATAACTGGAACTGCATGGACAGAGTCTCTAGTTGGTTACCAGTGAAGTTATAGACAAGACACTAGGTTAACATATACAGCAAAATAATTTAAATAAGAAATGCACATATCAGTAGATAAAGTATTTAGTGACTATTGGCATGCATTTGCCACACTTTGTTAGATTTTGCGTACAGCCACAGAAACAGTCCCAAAAGGATCAAAAGAATGTTATTTCTTGTATTAGAAAAACAATTTTACTCAGTGAGTAAGAAAATGAAAACACTTCTCACAAAGAAAAATGAACTTGTAAGATGATGCAGCTCTGAAACAAATTACATATATTCTACTAATCAATAAAATACAGTTTCCAAGGCAACACTGACATCAGAAAGTGAAATACAGAGGTCCGTCTTACATAAACACATACACATACCAATATGTTCTGTGAACTTTGCAATCTAGCAGTGACTTCAAGGAAAAATATGTTTTTACAAAAGAACACATATTTTCCCAGGCTTGATAGATTCTTGTGTAAGAGCTTTTATGAGATTTTAGACAAGTTATATTTTGTTTGGTAGTCTTTGTTTCTGCCCTTTTTTTTTTTTTTTTTTTTTTATTGAAACAAAGCAACGTTGGGAAAAAAACCTGCTTTAAATTAAAATTTATTATAGCTATTTAAGTGACTTAAAACAGTGCCAACTGAATGGGACAAAAAACTCTACCAAAGCATTTGAATATGGATCCTGACCATAGTTTAGACTAAGAAAAAAATGAAGTTTTTAGATCCTATTTTTACTCTATTATGCAGATTTCAAGGGACAAATTCTGAGTAAAAAGATTGTAAATAAAAAGGGAAGTTTAGTCCACGTCTTACAATTCTCACTGTGTCTTTTACCTGAAAGCTCAGTTCTGCTGCCTTGTTCAACAACTATTATAATCCCACTGAGCTGAGTGAAATGAATCACAGAGCAGGATGCTATTGGCTAAAGGTGATACCAGCCAGCCCCCTCTGATCTCTGATTTTGTATTTAATTAGAACAGTTCATTAAATTATTTCATAGCTCACTACCAGAACCCCTCAGTACATATGTAGGCTGCTGGTACAGGCTGTTTCTTTCACTGTAGCTAAATAAAGCCCATGTGTCACACTGATGTTCACAATTCCTTGCCCTTTCTTGCAAAACCATGGACAATACCTGCTGGTCACAGGATACCACCTCATGCCTTCCTAAATTACTGATCATGTTTCACCCATCTGCGTGCTCAGCCACCTGGAGCTGGCAGATATTTTCCTAATTCGGATGCCATAGCAACCAGGGCTGAGGAATCAAGGCACAACTGTATTTGTCTATTGAATTTGCTCCAGAAGTTTGTGTGGGCAATATAAATGCAATATAAATAAATAATATGAAGCGTGAGGATGTTTGACTGCCACCTTTAAGGTCTGCCAGCATGCTCAATATAAGTACCAGGCTTTCAAAACTACTTTCTGAAAGATGATTTTCAAACTATTTTTAAAAATGAATTGGTTTAGCTCATTCAGCATCCAAGTTCACTGAAAAACTCCAATGGAGATATCCCACTGAGATCTGGGTCAGCCTCCTAATTTTCAGTTCAGTTAAGAAATGAAGCTAATTCATTAGGCAGCTGTCTGAAATGTTCTTGTAACGATGAACTCATGGTGTTTTTACAAAGAATTGAGAATAAGGGATGGTATTTTCAGGTAATAAGCAATTACAGTCCAAACAAAATAAGACTCTTCATTCCTCATTGGCTTAAGTGATGAAAAGACCTACTGTTATATGTGATTACCTCTATTATTTTGGATGTATAAATTAGACACGTTCCTACAAGCCTATGGGGATTAAATGCACCAAGTAAGTCCTAAATATTAACATAAATCTACATTTTTAATTCAGTGGCTCAGAAGCACAAGAGAGGTGCACATCATTGTGCCTGCATCTACCGTGTTCACTCCTGGCCATCTGCATGAATGCTATGGTAAATCAAATTAATACAACAGACCTACTCAAGCAGGTCATTAGGTGGAAGGGGATGTGAGAAATCAATATCTTCTGGGCAAATCTAAATCTTCTGCCCAGAGAAGTTGTGGCTGCTGCATCTCTGGAAGTGTTCAAGGCCACTGGATGGGGATTTAAGTAACCTGGTCTAGTAGAAGGTGTCTCTGCCCATGGCAGGAGTTTGAATCTTTAAGGTCCCTTCCAATCCAAACCATTCTTTGTTTCTATGAATCTACTGAATCCCTCTTCTCTGATAAGTGAGGGCCCATCCGCTGTTCTAGGTGTACCAGCTGGGATGCCCAGAGAGAGGAGAGACACAGAGAAAAGGAGTAATGTCTCAATGCTATGCTCTGCTATGCTGAAAATGAAGATGCAGAGGGTTTTTTTGGAACTGCAGTTTCAGTGCAGATATGGGGGGCCCAAGGACATGAGTGGCAGACAGTAGGTGCAAGGGTCAAATATTTCCCTGAAACTAAGTCAGTTGAGACCATGTTGTGACTTTTCAATGGTACATCAGTGCTCATGGCTGGCAAAGGACTGCCATTTGTGGTTTTCATCCCTGTTCAAACCCTGTATAACAAGTGCTAAAGGAAACAGTACTCCTATTCCTCCCAAAGTCACCCTCAGATGGAAGGGCCATTTCATGCAGAACAAGTTCAGCCATCACTCTTCCCAGCAACACTCCATGAAGATGCTCCAGCCACAAACCTCCTCTGCAGGACCACTGGTTCCCATTCATCTTCTGCCCAAATTGTTACTGCTCTGGCAGATTTCAACAACAGAGACAGCCCTAATCAGTGATTTCACAAGACTTTCCATTCATTTGCAATTCAGTAACTCAATTCCACCTTTAAAGGACATCTACTATGGGTTCACCTGTCGGTGGAAGACCATCTTTACCAAAGTTTCCTCTGTCAAAACTTTGTTTTTGTCTATAATATCCAGAGATTTAACAGCAAATCTCATGTGACACAGTATGATAATGTTTTACTGAGTCTATTTGCCTTCAAAAGCATCAACAAAATAACAAAACAAGGTAATTAAGGAATAAAAACAATGCTAAGGACTTGATTTAAATACACAAACCCAAGAACATTCAAGACTCAACCTCAGCCCATCCTGTCTGTCCCTGTGCAAAAAGGTTCTTCAAACAGCAAGCGAGCTTAGCTCGCCTAGATGTGTTTAGTGGATGGCAACTGACTCTAATGGAGATCCCCCTTTTTTTATCTGCTTAAATCAGAATCCTATTATTATTTTAACTTTACAGTGTCTTCATTAATGTCCTAGCAAAAAAAAAGAAATTGCCTGGGTGGCCTGAATATTATACCTCCGTATTTTTTTATGAGGTGACCTTTCTGCTGAGTTCAAGAAATCATGCTTGATCACTGGTTTTGGGTGGGGTTTTTGCTTGTGAGGATTACGAATACATTACAAGCAAAGCCTACTTGATTTATGAATAATTTTTCACTGAAGGTACAAAATAAGTAGCCATCAACTTAATGCCACTTAATGCTGAAGGCTTTAAAGAGTCACATAAAGTCATCCTTTTTATGGAGCAGCAAATATTCATGATTCTAGGTTAAGGTTATAAATGAATAAATAAATCACTTATGCATTGCAATCAATTGGCCCCCACTCTAAACTCATTTAGTAAATAACAGCTTTGCTGTTGCCGTATGTCTTGCGCAGACATTCAGTGGGAGGTTTCATAATGTTCCACAGCCTACAGAGCACCCATTTTTAAATTTTTTTTTTTTAATCTTACTGTTTTTAACAATATCTGATAAAAAGAGGCAGCTGTCATTCTACCACCCTCCCTATGCTTGCCATGTGTGATATTACAAACTACGAATGGACAATATTTATTTTAAAAATGGGATAATACGCAATGTGTGTAAAACATGTTTTGAGATGCTTTATCTGTAAGCATTAGCATACTCAGGAAGGCACCTCTGTGGTGGCCACATGAATAACAATCCCAGTAATGAAGAGATTTAAGAACTCACTAATAAAAATGTAGGGACTGTGTGGGCAGTCGACTAAATGGCTGCAGCCTGAGCACACCATCCTACAAATCCTTAGAGAAGATGAAGGATCAGGGGCTGGAAGTCACCAAATGTGCTCCAAATTACCTGGAGAATGCAGTCCCATTGGATGAAAAAACAAGCTTGTGTCAGCTTAGAGCGCTCTTTTCCTATCCTGCCCAAATTCAAGAATAAAGGGAGACACTGGACTTACACTGGATCTGTTTACCAGCACTTTCTCAAAGAAGACAGATCCCATTAAGGATCTCATGATAAAGACAGATCTTCTAAAAAAGTACTGGGGCACTAGGTTGGTTCTGTGTTTTAGGGTAGCTCAGTGGCACACCTGAAACCCATGGCACTACCCACTGTCCTCAGTTAGATCTAGCAAAAAGCAGGAAAGGCTTAAACTCAATTAATGAAGAGCAAAGGCAGCAATGTCTCTGGGAGAGTCCCAACAAGGAACTGTTCTGTGTGAGGATAACCGAACTATGTAGTGGCTGAAAAAGAAGCAAAGAAAATTAAGAAAGTAGAAAAGGTTACAATTAATCTCAATGCCTGTAAACTTAAAAATCCAAACCAGAGGTCAACACATGAGTAACAAAGAAATATCTCACCGTCATAAGTGCACCCTCAACACACAGACAGAAAATGAGTGCATATCAAGACAGCATGATAAGCAGTGAGACCAAAAAACCTGAGTGGGCTGAACGATACTGCAGGGCAATAGTACAGGATGCTGTTCTGAAGAGGGGATGCTGGGTTTATTTTTGGGATACTGTTTAAGCATAGTACTTAATATATCCCATTGATCTGACAAAAATACTAGATGAATATACGAAGCCTCCTCAGCAGAAGTAGCAAGTTGACTCTCTTTCTTTCTTTCTTTCTTTCTTTCTTTCTTTCTTTCTTTCTTTCTTTCTTTCTTTCTTTCTTTCTTTCTTTC
>JAWWEE010000001.1:49416272-49540421 GCA_035221455.1 Xenops minutus
TTGGTTCTTTCCTTGGTATATCTATATATATATCTGTGTATTGTGATTAAGAACTGTTATCCTTTCATATATATTTCTGTTTTTCCTAATTAAAGTTCTGTTTCTAAATTTAAAGGAGAGGAATTATTTATTGGCCAACATAAAATATCATAGTTCTCTCCTCGAACTAATACAGCAGATTAATTCACAGAGTTAGAACAGAAATTCATAATCCAGTGAAAAGTCAATGCCTCTTATTTCAAAAGAATAGTATTTATTGAGTTACATTTATTTACTGGGAAAACCAGGTGAAATTTTAAAATTCCATTATTGTGTTTTTGAACTACATAAGAGCACCGTATATTTAGTAAGTATTATTAATTACAATAGAATACAATAGAATTTGTATTCTGCCCATTTTGCAAAATTATAACCTAATGTAACCTAGTTTTATTCAGATTCTCTTCATAAGACTTTTATGATGGTGTGCAAGTCAAAGTTAACGTGCAGTAGGGAGATACTTCTCTGTCTTTCGACATTACCTTCCTCCCACAGAATTGTGCACATTTTCAACAGGAAAATAAAACTGATTTCAGAAACAGTGCACCTAGTAAATTTGAACTACCTGCAAAAATACGTATATAAACATACTCAATATTGGGGACTTTTTGATAGTTAGCAGCACTCCTTTTTTATATTATTATTTTGGAGAAGTAAATATGATTTCTGTACTACTTTTTAGTAATATTTAACAGTTTTCATGGCCTTAAAATTATTTTTTAGACATAATAGTGCAGTTAGAAAATATAGGCTGATTGTCAGTTAGAATAAATCAACAGATTCACATTTTATTATGCGTGCGCTTCTTGGAAAAACTGAGTTATTTGAAAAAAAATTGCAGTAAGAACTAATGGCTTAAAATATGGGTTACTGTTTAAAAAATAGAATTGCTTCTGGTTACTTTTGTTTAGAAAAATTCCTGCTTTATTGAAGAAACTAGAATGTTACATTTTTAACCAGTTTTAATAAATAATTCTCACACACATCTCTGCGTTTGCAACTTTAGTGAAAAAAATTAAGTGCTGCTGCACCTTTGCTAAAAACAAACCTCACTTTCCACAAGGTTATCGTACATAAAGACAGATTATATTTTGGAAGTTTCACCACGTATTAGAAAACATTTTATCTGTAGCTTATAGTGTTCTATTTGTGCCTTTTGCATTGTCTTTACTGTTATTTATCATCCTTCATTTTAAAATATTTAAATTTCAGACTCTGACAGAAGGGTTACATTTATAATTCTGCACAAAAGTTATATACACTAAAAAGAAATGTTCCATAAAAGAGATATAAATAAAACAATATTTGTCTTTTTCATTGAAAGGGAATAGTTTATTTGTAATCTGTTACATAGGTTTTTTTTCTTTTCAAAAGTGTAAATCTTTTAGATATTAAAATATCAATTGGTAGTCAGTTCTGGGGACCCTTCTATGGTGGTTTCCTATGTTGTATGGGTCTTGGGCCTGTGGACGGTGTTGCTTATTTCACTAACTCTCTTGGATTGGTTTTATTTAGGTCACGTTTATGTTTCAGCACTGTCCTGTGGTAAGTTATGTGAGTGACAATCCATTCTCAACAGCTGACAGATCTGGAGACAGACCTACAGCCTCAGAGTGTAAGGCTATGTAAGGGCAGTGTAAGGATATTTGGTTTGTGAGGCTGGCTTGTGAATGGACTGCTCAGTATAAAAAAACAAGGGAAAGCAATAAATTAAATAGCCAGATACAAAAACTAAGTACCAGGACATAACAGAGACACTGGAAAAGACCAGAGCTCTCAGATCACTGCCTGATAAGTCTTTGAAGGGGACACTCAAAGCCTTTGGAAGGTTCAACCACAACTTTTTAAATAGTAAGACCACGGAGACATA
The DNA here is from genome assembly GCA_035221455.1 of Xenops minutus. Lineage (NCBI taxonomy): Eukaryota > Metazoa > Chordata > Aves > Passeriformes > Furnariidae > Xenops > Xenops minutus. The sequence goes on from JAWWEE010000001.1 coordinate 49,418,182, forward strand.
AATAAAACGAGTCTCACGGAAAAAAGGCAAACTTGTCCTGGGTTATTTGAAAGCATTTGTTAGATTCAACAAAACTTTACTATGGGATGCTTAGAGGAAAGGTGAAAGGTAAGTTAAAGGAGAGGACGAAGTAGACTGAGAGCAGTGAACATGGGAGGACAGGGTATAAAGGTATCCAGGTGCACGTAAACAAACTGCTGATTGATGCTGTTTTCTGGCCAAGACCTGGGCCTGATCACTACAATGTCTTCTTATTAAACTTTATTCCAGCTATTTTTCCTGTGCATAATAGAAAATTTCAAGCCAGAGTAGATTTATGGTACTTACACTGCCAAAATGTTGTGTAGTAACTGTGGATTGGACAGTTTTTCAAGAGTGATTACTCGAGTTTTGTCTCAGACTAAATCAGAACTGAGATGGCAACTCCTTCTCTATGTTAGGGTGGAGTGGGTGGAAGCTGCCTCTTTACTTCCCATTGAAGCCAGATCTCTTTGCTTACAGGAAGTTCAGATTCGTAAAATCCTAGAGAAACCTTCATGAGACAACATGTTTCTGCAGCTGGTAATTAGGACTCCTAGCTGTGCCCAACAAGACCCAATGTTTTCACCACTATTCCTTTGCGCATTTTATATAATTTGAATGTTAAAGAAGTCTCTAAACCCGTAAAATAATTCAGTCATTAATTTAGGACATGATCTCAGTTTGTCATTTTTCAATAATCATAGAATGTTAATAAAAAAAAAATATAGTGCAAGAATAGAACAATTTAGATGTTGCAATATCAGCTCTCTATGAATGAATGATAATAACATATCTCATTAATATCCAGTACACTTCAACATAATACTAGGCTAAGGAATGTAGTACATCTTAAGCCGAACTCCAGAAGGAATAAATACATGTGACACATTATCAAGCACAGCAAGAGAAAGTTAGCAAGGTAAAGATAGTAATTCCTTCTATGCAAAGAGACAGAAAATAAGTAATTTTCTAAGCTTTACAATTAGAGATAGCTTGCAAAGTCACACTTCTTACTTCACCTCTACAGCTTGTCCTACCAGCCAAAATAAAATGTGTAAGAAAACATATAAACCATTCCGTGAAGAAAGCATTACTCTGAAGAATTCTCTTTTCTTTGTCATTCTTTTGTACTGTGGTAGCCTCAGGGTCTTTTGACTTGAGCATAAATGAATATTTAAAAACTTTTAGGTTAAAAAGCCCCATCATCTGCACATTTTGGTTTTTAAAATGGTAATTTTGAATTGACTTGAAAATGCATCTTTTGAGACTGTGAAACTGTACAGGTAAAAAAAAAAAAAATTATCTTCTTTAACTGCTGAAGTATGTGATGAACATCACAGGCTGGATGTAGCCACAGAGATGATGCAAAGCTTTTCAGCAATCCCCTGCTTATAATCTCAAGCACGATAAGGGAAAGAAGAGTGGAAAACTGCTGGTCTATTTGCCACTTTCTGTCTTCATCTTGGTCCTGTAGCAGATGTTCTGGTTCTTTAGTCTCCCTGTTACAGGCACCGCCAACAGAAGCAATATTGAAAACTGTTCAATATTCAATAGGCAGTCATCATGCACATCCTCTCTAATGGCTTTCTTATAATGTGGTGCCCAAAACTGCACTCAATATTTGAGGTGAGGCCACCCCAGTGCAGAGCAGAGCAGAGCAGGACAATCCTCTCACTTGGCTGGTGATGCTTGCCCTAGGACATGGTTGGCCCTCCTGGCTGCCAGGGCACTGCTAACTCATATTCAACTTACCATTGACCAGGATGCCCAGGTCCCTTTCTGCAGCTTTACTCTCCAGCATCTCATTCCCTAGACTGTACATACAATCAGAGTTGCCCTGTCCCAGGTGCAGAGTAAAAGAAATTAAAAAGGAGGACACAAAATACTTGAAAAAATGGTCAATGAATTTTTAGTTGTAAACTGAATACAGTAAAGTGGAATTCATAATAATGCTAGACTGCAAGCACAAAGGGAAACCACCTTTCTAGAAAACCAGGAAATTAACAGTATATTTCTACATTGGTTGTTATAGAAGAAGTTGACAGATGACTTTAAGGTCAAATAGTAAATCTGAACATATACCTACAAAACCTATAAAACCTACAAGTAAACTGTTTATTTACAAACCATGGAGTTATTTTTCTGTATTTGAGCAGTCATTGTAACATCAGGTGTAAAATGGTACAAAAATTGGAATCAAAAGGATTTCAAACAGTAGAGATGAGACTGAAATACACTGACTCCCTCCCCAGTATTAACTAATTTTCCAAAGTTCTAACTATATTTACTGTGAAATATAACTAATGGAAGAGGCGCATAGTAACATGAATTTGCTGAATGTTGGTAGATAAGGTCCTCATAGACCTAAATTAATGTACACACAAAATAGTGTTTCACTGACACCTGTGAAGAAGACAAAATATTTTTCACCAGTGCTACCACCCTGTGAGTATGTAGATTATGTACAGTTACATGTAGAATTCTTGCATAACAAAGCCATGCATTTTTAATTTGGCTCAGACTGTCATTCATTATTATTTCAATTTCAATCCATCTTGCATACCTTATCATATAGAAGCATATATAAACGAGGTAAGTTTCTTAGTGAGAAAACACCAAGGATCTTCCAGTAATGTTTATTTTAAGGATACTAAAATAAATGGTTCTCTTGGGTAAATTACATCACTATATTTTCACACATGGATTCAAATGTACAGTCAAGTAATAGGTACAGTTAAGAATTTTGTATATGAAAATAAGAAGATGCATGATAATCTGCTCATCTGTTTGCAATAGTAAATATTTATTTATAGAATGTCTAAAATTGCATTAGAAGATCTCTTGGGCTATTGTCATTTCGGAGAAGTAGAGTCTTTGGGTGATCCAAGTGGCTAGTAATGGGAGAACATGCTGCCACTATATGTAGGGCTCTTCATGAATTTCAGTCCAGTCAGCAGTGGTTAAGTATGTAAATTTATGTAAAAGGAAAATGTGCTTTAACCTTCATTTCCAGAACTGCAATATAAACATGTTTCTTTAGGAGCTATTAGAAAATGAGTGAATAGTCTGCCCTTCTATTAACAGAAGATCGAGAGTCATGACCCACTTAACCTTTCCTCTAAGCCTGACAGCAGCCATGCTTTTGACCCTTGCGGAGTTCATAACAAACTTCCTTTGTTATGGAGCAAGTAATGTGAGAGGAGTAATGTAAGAGGAGATCTGTAGAGAAAAACATTAATTTTCCAGGACCAGCACTATGATAATTTCAGGGTATTTAATGCAGTCTAGCTCCAGTCACTTCTATTACTAGTAGTATTACTATTACTATTATTCAGTGATTAGTTGTTGGAGTACACTAGATACACTCTTAGACTGCTTCCCCCAGTTCAGTTTCATCCACCTGACTTGAAGTCAAGTAAAAGGAGGTTGGAAAAAAAACAACCAAAAGCTAATGGTAATTATCCTCCAAGTATGTACAGTATCATCTCACCTTCCATCTCAAAATGAAAGACTGAGAAGGAAAAACTACACCTAATAGAGATATACTAGATGTCAGAACTTTTCTGCTAACCCTGAACTGGAAGGGGTAGGAAGACCATCCAATTTCTGCCAAAATCTGATTGTAAAATGGACAGGCCTGAATGAAAGGAAAACTTACAAATGCATTTTGTGATAAAACCACTATGTTTTCTAGATACAGTCACCTTTACAGAAATTTGATGGATTGAAATAAGGCTGAGTGTAACAAGGAGATCAGCTGGGTAGAGAGAAATAAAATAATAGAAATACTTCCACTGCTACTAGTCAGTTTAATCACAGAATGATTGTTGTTCGAAGGCACCTGTGGAGGTCTGTTGGACCAACCCCCTTCCTGAAGCAGAAGCATGAGCTACAGCATTTGAGTATCTCTAGGGATGGGCAACCTGTGCCAGTATTGGTCATCTTCACAGTGAAAAAGATGTTCAGAGGGAATCTCCTGTATTTCAGTTTGTGCCCACTTCACTGCTAATAAATTCAATATAGAAGGTTATCAGATTGGTTTCCAGGATTAGTTGTTCCATCACATTCCCAGGGATTAAGGTGGGCATTACCAGCATATAATTCCTACTGACATAATTGCTCTGAAGTAGGAAAGTAGTGAGTTTATTTAACTATTTTTTTTTATTATTATTATTATTATTTTTTTACTCTTGCACAATGGACAAGAACCCAGTAATGAATTTTAGAGCCTTGACATAGTCAGAAACTGAAGTAGAGGCATCCGGCATCCAGAATTCCAGGCACTTATATAACTGCTAGATTTTTGTTAAGGGGCTGCTATTCAGGGGTAGTAGCAAGTATTTCATAAGTAACACTGAATAAGTTAATTGTCCTAATACATATGTCTAGTGAACAAAATTCCATTTACAAAATATCTCAAGGTGAAAAATCTATCCTTTTATGAACTGATGTAGCATACTGAGTTATCATGAAATATCAATTTCTAAGCAGGTTTTTAAGAGGGGTTAAATATGAAATTAAAATAGCATTCCATGATGAGGTTTAGGACCCACTGCAAAGTGATACTTTTATATATATATATATATATAAAAGCATTTTTGGTATGTCAGCCCCCATTTTGCTTATAACTCTTGTAGGTAACTGTTAGTCTTTAAAAGTAGGTGTCCAAATTTTGCAACATTATACTTCTCAAATAAACTGTTTAATTTAAATAAAGTAAAAATCACCAGGTTGATAAAACTGAACTTCTCTAAATTGGAGAAAACTATTATAAAACTAACTAGGAGAAAATGCTTCATAGCATACAGTTCACCAGTGTTCAATAACGGGATATATTATGAGTTTATTGAGTTAAGAGATAGAACTCGTGAATCATTGTAACTGAGGGAATATTTTTATTCATCTTGTTTGAATCTGATCAGCAGAATATCTGTCAGATATGGAAAGAATTGTTTTTAAAATAGTAGAAATAAAAACACTTTCAAATCCTTAAGCTGCTGTAAAAGTTCTGGACACATAATACAAAGGGGATTACTTTTGTCCTAATATATAATAAAAAAGGGAAAATAAATAGAATGAAATTAAGAAGAAACAGAGGAGGTAATAAAATCAAGACACACAAAATTATTTCCTTATCTCTTGGGAAAGCAGTGGAACCCCAAAGAATAGCACTATTATCTAGTAACAACACTGCATTTTGATTTCATATGCATTTTACATACGCGTTTTCAAAACCAGAAACAACTTCAAAATGCTGTCCTTTGTCAATCTGTGATCTATAATACTTTTAAATATATATTGCTAAAGAAAAAGCTTACTGAGGATGTGTTTTATTAACTGAAAGTAATATATTTGCTGCAGCTTATAACTGTTGAGTAATTTTTCTAAACCAAGTTCAAATCAACTTCAAATAAAATCATTACCAAAGGAAATAGGGAATAAAATCCAATAGAATACAGTGAGCATAATTTCTAACTTTTTAGTATTTTTAGTGTTTTCTAATTAATGGTACAAGTATGAATAAGTCAGTGACTTCACTTTTGTACCACTGAAAAGTTCTCATATGAATCTATCACAATATGAAATTAAATATGACGATGTAGGGACTTGTTAAAACTGTTGCTATCCAGCTTTACAAAATGAAATCTTTGTGCATATCTGGAAAAAAAAATGTATATAAAAAGCAGCAAAATTGAGCTTATTGTGTAAAAGTAATGAGAGGAATATTACCTTACAGTATTTTCCTGGTTTTGAAATCTCTTCAGATAGATTACTCAATAATTAAAAAAAAAAAAAAAATAATGCATGCAGTTTTTTCTTATGTGGACTAAATTTTTCCCATTTCTTTTGCTAGTATGCTTCTCATAATTATAATTACTGTCTGTTAACAAGTAGAATTTTTGAATTAATTTTTTGTTAAAAATCCATATTATGTTTTTTTTTACAGCTGCGTCACATTTTGCAGAAAGGATAAAAATGCTCCATATGTACAAATGATTTTTTGGTACTTAGAAATTATAAATCACAATTGGAAAATTCCTAAATTTAATAGATGATTTTATGAACATTTATCAGCTAGCAATTTTTTTTTTAACATTAAGTACTCTTTCTTCTATATCTTAAGTTTATAGACAGAACTTTGCATCAATTTTATTTCTTCATAATTTCCCTCTAATAATACTATGAACTCAACTTTATATTTCTTGGCAGACGATTGCAGATTAATAGTTCCTGACTGGCTCTGATGTTTTTTATTTTTTCATGCTTTCATATTGTCCTAATTTCAGCTGGGATGGAGTTAACTTTCTTACTAGTACAGTGCTGTGCTTTCCATTTAGGATGAGAATAATGCTGATAGCACACTAATGTTTTAGTTGAGGGTAAATAATCCTTACCCTAAGTCAAAGACTTTTTAGTTTCCCATGGTCTGTCAGCAAAGAGGTGCAAAACAAGATGGGCAAGAGCTCAGCCAGGAGAAGCTGACCTGAGCTGGCCAAAGGGGTTATTTCATAGCATAGAACCTCATATAACCTGGGGGGTGTTGCTCAGGGATGGCACGGGCATCAGTCAATGGCTGATGAATAATTGTACTGTGCATCACTTGTCTCTCTTGGGTCTTGTCTGTCTCTCCTTTTCATAATCATAATTATTATTAATATTAATAATATATTTTATTTCCCACAGGCAGATTTTACCTGTTTCCAATTCTACTCTCCATCCTAATGGGGAGGGGCTGGGGAGTGAGCAAGTTACTGTGTGGCACTTAGTTGCCTGCTGGGGTTAAACCACAACATATCTAAAGCAATTTCAGTTTTCCTAATGCTTCCAGATCAATGACACTGTTACTCAGGAGAGTGGTGAGACTGTTCTGAAAGATTATGCCAGAAACTTTTGAACACGGGAAAGATCAAGATTCTGACTCAGGCATATTTTTACTCAAGGGTTATTTTATTGATACAATAAATATAAAAATAAGTTTCATGTCACACTACTTCCTATAAATTCAAGTGCTTATACTACAACCTCAGAACTGAAAAACATTTTTCTTCAGGGCTTTAGAAGAAGGTCTGTAAAAAAAAAAAAAAAAAAAAAAAGGCTTCAAAACCAGAAGGATAAACTCAATGAATTTAGCAAAATAGTCAAAAGTACTGAAACTTTTCTGGGATAAAGAATGTATTCTGCCTTGTGTCTATAGAGCAAAGGACATAGCTGACACAAATCCTGTGCTGCAAATAATAAAATTAACAATTAGCCAGCTTTGAAAAGGCTATTTAGCTTTTTTACAGTACTCAGATAAAATGCACTCAGTGATACTCAAAGGCACACTGAAACACTGTCATGAATATAGGGGGAAGCTGGGTATTGAATGATCTTTGCTATAGTTATGATATCTAAGTAATAATCTCAAGCACAGGCAGCCAGTCTCAAATGTTTGCATAGCCTCTCACATAATCAATGAAAAAAACTGACAGCTCATGGGACAGGATGAACTGATCTCTGAATTGTTTCTCTCTTCTTATCGGGGAGCTTATCACCAAGAGTTTACACAAGCGGAGGTAAGTTCATTAGTTTTGTAAAGTACCTAACTAAAAGCAGATAGGACATGGAAAATTAAGGTATTTACAGAGAATGAATTCTCTGATGCCAGTATTATTAGGTGCTCTTTTTTTTTTCTTTTTTTTTTTCTTTTTTCTTTTTCAATTTAGTGGATGCTGAATTTGTGTTATCTTAACAAACAAGTGAGAGGAAATACTGTTTTGTTCTCGGTGGACACTGAAAGTCCCCCCAGTCTGTTCAGAAGTTCCCTTTTAGAAGTTTTGCAACAATAGTCCATTCTAAACAGGCCAGGAAAGTGACTTTATTCTTTGTCCAACAACAAGATGGTATGCAAGAACTGAAAATAGTGACATAGGAGGTAGAATTTTGTAACTCAGAAATGCTCAGCCATAACTGGGGGTTTTTGACATACTACTCTTGCAGTTCATGGTGTTATAACCACAAAGAATAAGTACTAATTTTAAACAACTCCTTAGTTACAGAAATATACTAAAATTATTCTAACAAAAAAGAATTGTACCACGTGTTTGTACAAAGCTAAGCTAAAGCTAAAAGAAGTTGGACAATACCAAGTTCTAGTTGCTCTCCAAGCAGACCAAGAAGCCTTGAGGGCTGCTAGCACTGAGAGGACTCCAACTGCAGACCTTGTAGGTCTGCAAAGTCTGACATTATCAGAAGACTGTGTTACAGTTTGTACTTGGCTTCTGACACTGGAGCAATGGAGTCACATTATGTTTTTCCCACTGTTCAAACACTTATAATTCGTATCTTTAAAACTATGTTGCAATTATTAACTTTTTGAAGTACAAAATCATACAAAGCACTGTTTAAAATTTCTTGTCTCTTATCTTTCTCCTGTAAGATTTTACAATAAATGTAATGAATATATTTTATTTTTGCAAACTCTACTTTTTGGCTTATTTATGAAGGAGTGAATAAGAATATATTGATTTCAGAAAAAAAATCATGGGCCCATAGGAAACTCCTTTCTTTTCCCACTTCCCCCTGAATGTGATGAAAAGGGCAAAGTGTTGAAATAACGCCCAGACATCTCTTGCCAATTGATGATTTAGTGACATTTTGATCAATATGTCTGCCTCTTCATCCCAGGAGCCATAGAAGGTAGGAAATTGATAATTGGTGATTCAGTTCAGATCACATGAAACTCTTTGTCATAGGAAAACAAGCACTTTCACTACTGCTGTGAGATTTGCTTGAGGCAAACAAAGTTCTCAAGCTGAAAATCTCTTTTTGTTTATTTCTGTTTTCAAATAGAAGTGTTTTCCTATGTTTGGCCTTGTTTTCTGTTGTTTCTCTGGTAGCTCTGCTGAATGATAAGCTGGATACTTTTCTGACAGTGAAGCACCATGGATATACATTAATTCATACCTCTTAATTTATGGGCATTTCCTTAGAAGTGCTGTTGATGTTTATTTGTTATTGACACGACGTGTCTGCTTTAGTTATAAACAATTAATGCTGTAAGTGCTCAAGTGCTGATATATTCATTGGAGTTAGTTGTTTCTCCTAGGTCTTAAACTTTCCTTCAACATTGTTTTTCATACATAAGCCCTAAGTAGACTAATATTTAATTGCTGCACTATATTCAACAAAAACATCTTTTTTAATTAAATTTGGGAATATCTGGTGATCTGAAATTACTATTTCAGATCATGTTTCAAAAGAATTTAAATTACCCTTCTGAGATTTCCTAAAATCAACTGTGAAAATAGAAACTGAAAAACAACCTGCCAATTTTATCTGGGTTTTTTTGTGGAGATAATCAAATTATCAGATGATCTGAGAACCTAGATGTCACTGAGTTTAAAACAAAACAAAAAAAAAAAAAAAAGGAAAAAAAAAGCTCTACTGTGACGAAGAAATTGATTCCATTACTTCTCTAGTGCTTACCAATGACTCTGTGTCAGCGCATAACACATATATTTCAGTTCTGAACAAGAAACACTGGACCAAATCTGTAATGCTGGGGCTTCAATAGTCTTAGGAAAATCCACAGAAATTTTCCTTTACATGAAATGTCTTTTCCCAGATTCCTGTGTGCAGACTGGATTAGACCAGGAAACCTAGCATGAAAATTTAACTTTCATTAGTTAATGTTATGCATCTCTACATGGCAATATGCTAGCTTCTGGATGAATGTCACACTCCACAAGCTTCAACAGAATTTTTTGCCTAGCTGTGCTTCTCTTGGACACAGTGGTATGCTGTAATCCACAGACAGATGTTGACTTTATACTCTCTCATTTTGTCTAAGCATTTTCTTAAGTATGATGATTGCACATATAGCATTTAATCTAATTTTTTACTCTTGATGTTTTGCTCTACTGTCTGGAATAGATAGGAAATAGAGAGATAGCAAATCTTTCATTAACAAGAAGTATTTTCCATGACTAAAAACTCCCAGTTATATAAAAGTATACAATTTTTTAATTTTGTTTTTTGAATTACACTCAGCTGGCTATTTGAAGCAATGAGACTGGCTAACGTGAGTTAAATAAGGAAACAGTCTTGGTTATGTTAAATAATTGAACTTTTTTTGGTTTTTTTGCTAGGTTGTGAGATTTGTTTTTGTTTTTTGTTGTTTTCTTTTTTAAACTGTGCCCCTTGTTACCTATAGATGGAAATACTACTTGGCCCAGCACATGACAAGTGGGGTTCAAAATAAATTCACAGACCACATTCTGAAAAAAAATGTGAGTGTTAAAAAAATTCATACCTAGCAATAAATGTCTTTAGAGTTCTAGTGATGATTAAAACATAAATTTTGCCATCTTCATCAAGTGAAAACATGAAGATGTCATTTTTCTGTTAAATCAGACTTCAAAGTCCTTTCTAAGCAGAAACTTTTTTTTAATATTATATTTAGTTGCCATTTATATTGCATCACAGATGCTTATAACAATACTGTCTGATTCCTTTTGATTTCTAATTTCTCAACTTCTCACAACAGTTTTGTACCAATCTTAAAAATTTATAGTCAACAGTTATTTCTTGAGACAAATGAAAAAAGAGCAAGCTTTAGTTTCATGACCCTGGCCTCTTCATTACTACATTTATATACCTCTGAGTATTTATTTTTGTGCAATGTCTTTGAGTCAACTTCTCCTGTAGATTGCAGGGATTTTGTACTTTTAACTTGATATAAGAATATTTGTATCTTTACAGTTCTTTATGCAGTGGTGAGAATATTAAAATATGCAAATACATCTTTAAAATACACAATAAAACCTAGTTGCATGGTTATATCAAATATATACTTATCATATTTAAAGGTGATATTTTGCAAAAAAAAATCAAGTTCCTTAATTCAGACAGTTTTGCCACGTGATCATTAGTCACATTTGCTATAGACACACATCTGAGAGCTTTGTCACAAAACCAGATTGTGAGATAGATCGTGAGCTGAAATCACACTGCCGCCTTTACCAGGAAATGAAGGTGCAAACCGACGACATTTAAAAAATAAAGAATAAAGAATTATTTAATTTAAAATAATTCCTGGAATTGGAGGGAGTGCTTACCAAGGAATGAAATGTGAATGGCACATGGAAGGGGACAGAAATGTGAACTACTCTATGATAGCACTAATTGTGTGAATTATATAGGCAAGCATATACTACAGATAGACTGATTTATATTGAGATCCTGCTGAGTTAGGAATAGTCTTCTTCAGTTGGAAACATCTGCTCTTCCCACTGAATCTATAAGGAACCTCAGGCAAATGCTAACATAATGACTTTATTTAAGACAAGTCCTATCAAAGATAAGTTACATACAAGGTCTTCTGGATACAAAAGAAACCAAAAAATGTGTTCATCTATCACTCAGTTACATAAATAATGACTTTCCTTTCCCACTTCAGCCTCTGCTTCACTACTTTTGCTCGGTTTTAAAATCTGCTAGAATGTCTCAAACTCAATGTTGAATAATGGCTCTGTAAATTGTTTGTTGATTTTTTTCCTCTCATCCTCCCTTGGCATGGAGCAGCATAGATTTGCTCAGCAAACTCTTGTAATTCATCTTTAACCAGACAAAAAAGCAGGACAATTTGGAGTAGTGTCATGAAAATCCCACATCCAGAGTCAAATAAAAGCACCATGAGACAAGGACGTAGAGGTTGCAAGCTAAGTTAATTGATCCTTTAACATTTTTTAGTCTCATTCTGGTCTTAATAACAGGGCTTCTTTTGGAATATAGTACTCAAGATATTACATCCACAAGAAATAATAAAGATTGTGTTTTTCTCTTCCTTTTATTCTAATAATTTTCTTGCTAGGAGAACAGAATACTTTGGTACCATTTGTCAGTTTAAACATAATCTTAGCTATGGGATAAAATTCAGCGTTCTGAAAGTACAGAAGAAAGCACAGAAGGGTCTGAAGTTTTCTGATAAAAATACGATTCTCTCCAGAGAATCTAACTCTTCTTCCCGTTTACCTCACTCACGTTTGTATTGGGAACAATTATATGATTCTGACTACCATAGCCATGCTCTAAAATGACCTGCAATTAAAAGAACTGTTTTGTGTTTTAAAATGTAATATCAATTATTATTCTTTGGATGCAATCATCAGAAATAGATTATATGTATGGAAAGTTTCTTTCTTTCTTTCTTTCTTTTCTTTCTTTCTCTCTTTTTCTCTTTCTTTCTCTCTTTCTCTCTTTCTTTCTTTTCTTTCTTCCTTTCTTCCTTCCTTCCTTCCTTCCTTCCTTCCTTCCTTCCTTTCTTTCTTTTCTTTCTTTCTTTTCTTTCTCTTTCTCTCTCTCTCTCTCTCTCTTTCTCTCTCTTTCTCTCTTAATGAAGAATGTCTTAACTGTACTAAGTGGTTTTGTCTCAGAAACTGAATGTGACAGGAGACACAATAATTTTCCCTTTCTCCAAGTTAGTTATGTGATCCTGCATTGGACTTGGCATTGTAACTATTAGTAGAGGACTCTGTGAAGAGCTTGAAGGGTACAAAAAGAAGTAGTATTGTTAACTTAAAGATCCATTTGCCTCTCCATTTTTGTTAAATGACACAGTAGCAGCATACTTACTGACAAGGAAACTTATTTCCCCCTCTTGTTCCATCTTATGAAAATCTTGGCCCTGATTCCCTGCACCACGAAAGCAAATGTCTGTTGATATGCCTGATGACTACCATGCCATGATGTGAGCCTAATTGATTTGAGGGCAAACACCTTGACAGACAGGCAGGCAGAGCACACACTAAAATATAACAGAAAGGTAAATGAGTAACACTGATGAACAGCATAACCCTGTTGTTTCTAATGTGCTTGAAAAGCTCTTTATTCCTTACAAATAAAGAAATGCCAGGAATTGTGGCTGTTTTAGCAACAAATGTCAGAGGAAAACAGTATCATCATCCTAGCATATAAATCTCACGTGCCAAAGTGGGATGAGCTATTTCTGCAAGCCGCACACACTGAAAATAGACTTTCCCCTCAGAACCTTTCACAGTCTTTCCCCCCTCTTCAATAACAGCACCATCAGCCATGCTACAGCAGGCTACAGAGACCTCTACCCATTTCTGTCCATTCTTCTTCAGATCTCTGCAAATCATAATTTCCAAAATGTGCCTTGCGTAAGTGGAACCACAACCTGCAACTCTCAGCTCACTGAGACTCAGAAAGAAGCACCAAACCGTCTGTGTGTAGTAGTAAATGCAGTGGCAAGACATGCCCAGCATGCTGTGGTCCCCTCAAAAGGTGCCAACAACCCCAGTCAGAACAGGATGTCAGGCTAATGCAAAGAATCCACTTTTTTTTTTTCCCAGTTGCCCCTGCCATCAGTCACGGTGACCCCTCCTCCTAAGTAAATGAAATCAATCAGCAGGGATTTCTGTAAAATACATAAAACAGTCATCTTCCAGACTCTACCAGAAGATAAATGGTTCCAGACATTGGACTGCAGCCATTTTCCCACACATGCTACAGTGTTTTGTCATCCATATTGGGCTATAATAGTGAGTGGGTTTTACTTGTTGGTTTTTTTTTCTCAGTCAGCAGCCAATGCTTCTGCTTCTAACTTGTACACTAAAACCACAGCAACAAGAGTAATTTTTCTGTACAATTTGTAATAGAACAGTTTCACTCCCAGTAAGACAGTCTGGGGTCTCGTACAGAACTTTGACACTTTTCTGCTACAGCTAATATCATCTTATCACTCCCAGCTGGAGCATCACAAACCTTTTTGGGATTAAGGCATATCACCTCAAATACAAACCACTGAACTGAAGCAAGCATGAAATTATGTGCAATGCAAACCTCATCTAAGAACATGCTAAAAAGAAATAATAGGATTGCTTACAAGATCTCGTGCTGGCTTTTGTGCTGATTTCAAAGAAAGATACAAATATATGACAAAAGATGCATCACAGTGTGAGTTTACAATTAATTTTAACGTATTTTCAGGCAAGTCCTTAATAATCTGTTAACATAAAATGCACTTTGGAAAGAACCATGGGGCTTTTTCATTATTAAGAAATGTGCAACCAAATTCTATCCTTAATTAAATCAGGAGTAATTTTATTAACTGCAGTAGACTTAAACCTGACTTACATCAGTGTAACTGAGGGTAGGATTTAGCCCCAGGCTGTTTATACACTGTAGTTCCAGTTAGTTTAGATCTATTTGGGTGGGAACTCCTTTCCCCTTTCCAGAAAAAATATTCTTGCCTAGCCTTTTTCACCTCACAACTGGGGCCAAAGCAGTCTTTTCTTCTAAGATATTTTTCTGAAAGGTTATGAAGAAATTTTATCTTCGACAGGAGATGACCTTATTAAACAAAACCCACCCTCTGAAGTGATGGACACCAGCAGTTTTAAAGTTTGTTTACAAGTTTTTAAACAAGCCACCTCAAACAGATAAGCTTACTTGCATCTTACAAATAAATAAAAACTTAAAGGAAAAACTATTTCTTCCAGGAGTTACTTATATCTATTTTCAAAGCTGAAAAGCCCTTTCAAACAGTATTAGCTGCTGCATTAAACTGCCCTGTTACAGCATAGAAACTTACTGTCCACAGATATCCTTGGGCTTCACTGTACCTTTGAACTAAAATCACTTTCTTCTTTACTTCATTTTCTGCTCTCTTGAAATCGGATTCCCAGCTCCTGACAAATGGCTCCTCTGTCACCGAGCTCTTGCTTCCGCCTCCTTATCGCTGCCAGCTAATATTTCCACGATGCTTAGTTGTTGTCTGCGGAGCTGTGCTCTACATCATTTCCACTCTGATCAATGCTCCGCTTGGTTTTAGGTTGGTTTCTAGTCCCGCCTCCTGCTCTTGAAGAAATGAAAACTCACAGCTGGGTTTTCTATAAATCATCCCTTTTAACAGTGGCTGAGCAAGTATGGCAAATACTACAGCTAAGACCTGCTGCTCCATTTGAAACTTCAAAAACAATTCCTCATCTTAATGATGCACACATGAAAGTTAATCATGTACTAAAATCACTAATACTGAAAAATAGTGGTCAGATAATTGTGACCTTCAGGGCTTAGATGGTGATTAATGTAATACAAAACTCCTCTCTGTTCCGGGGAGGAGGGGGAATATGGTAAAACATACTGCCTCAGTGTACTGCTTTATATAGTGTTTTGCTTTGAACAGGAGCCTGTCATTCTTACAAGGATAAATTTACATTTGCAATACAGAGCTTTTTGACAGACTAACCCAGTGTACATACTGTTTAGGCTAGCAGCCCTAAGCTTGAAAGAGCCCTTACCATTGCAGCAGCTCTTTTGAAGTGTGGGGAGGAAATACTTTTATTTTCTGCACAGTGCTAAGTGTACTACACAGCGCTGAACTCATTATCATGTTTAACAAAGCATGGAGTATAAAAGGTAGGTGGTACCATAAAACCAGCGCTATGAACTTTGTTCCCATGAACACAGCAAAACAGAGCTGAGTTTCTGTAAATTGTAAATTGTTATAATTCTCCACCCTCCAGATATTTTTAAGAAATTGTGCTGTGGAAATGAAAAATGACTGGGCAGATCTGGATACAGTCTGAATGGGCTGCAAAATCCTGGTGTTCTCTCTGGGGGTTTTCTACAGTGCAAGCCACAACCCAGCTGAAAGTGTTGTCAGGGATAAAACCAACTCCTTCCTCACTACCAGTTGACTGTGCCCTAGTTGCACATGAGCTTCCCTGACCACTGCCCACACTGAAGAGCAGCTGAGATGCTGCTGTAGAAGAACTCCTCAGGTTTTAGCTCAGGAAAATGCAAGAGCAGACTGGGCTGACAGCAGCTCTTCCCCATGTGTGCCACTTAACTCCCAGCAAGCTGCGACCCATGACCTTCCCTAGCCAGATGCTGGAGCTGGGCTACTGCATCACTAGTGTTCTGTGAGTGGATCTCATCCCTTTTTTGAGTCTCTTCCAACCCAACCCTACCATGTTCCAAAAACACAGTGGAAAAACACCAAAAAAAGCACTTCTGTCTACTTACTCCAACCCTCTAACCACTTCATTACATGCCCCACAGTTCTCCCAAGTTCAGTTTTTCCACACAACTTCATGGGCTTCTGTCAGATCCCATTTGACTCTGTTTTCCCTAAGCTGAAAAATCTCATCGGTTTCATGCTGCCTGTCCCTATATGGACTACTGATCCCATAAGCACTGCAGTTAACCCTTTGGTTCACATAATAGAAGCTGATGTTACAGAACCTGAGCTCAAGCCTTGCTCCCAGTCCATGACTGATAATGTTGAAATGGGAAAATATTGTCATTTTCTTTGCTTACAGTTCTGCAGACAGTAAGTGAGAACAGTCAGTTGTCAGCCTGCAATAGTATCTGACAGCCCTCCACAACCATGGCATGAGTGCTCTGCACACAAGAATTTCAGAACAACTACACTGTACTAATTTCCAAATGCATACTAGCCCAGCAGCCTAGAAGAAAACAGTATGGATTAAGCAGCCAGGAATACTCTGAGCCAAGGACAACAGCACTCTGATGCAGCTACTACTCTCTTTAACCATCAGTCATAAGACACAGGTCCTGGGCCCGTGTTCAAGCTGTGACTCAGATCTGAAGTGCTGCAACGACAGTGCTCTCCTGTGGATGCACTGGTTGATCAGTGCCAGTAACTTGATGAAGGAGAGTGAAATGAGCGTGGGCAAAGCACTATTCCTGCACCCAATCCAAATATGTAATGATAAATATAGCAAATCTGCTTTCCAGGTGCTGCTGTACATTCAGTACTTATCAGCTGTCAAAACCCCCCCACATGACTGATTAAAATTACTTGTTTGACCTTTAAAGTGTACTTGAAAATCCATAAATGAGACCCATCAGTAGTACATACTCACTTGAATAATAACAGAATTTTGAATCTCTAGCAAAGGTTCTAAGAGGACACAGTGTGACATGCACTATATAGATGAAGATCTTCCAAGGACTTTTATAGAGCATTTTGTTTAATGTCTGGAGTAATGCTTATGGTACACAGGGCAAGATTTGCTTTCTCTGCCCTGAGATTGTTGACCATCAGCTGAGTAACAAGTAAAAAAGCTTGCTGCAGGTGAAAAGAAACATATTTACTCTATATTGTCCTCCATGTGCTTTAGTTCCAGACGGGGCACTGAGTTTCTTGGGGATGAAAGGGAAGATCTGCTGCTACCACTAGTGAGTGTTCAGTTCACAGGCTCAAACTAGAGTAAATCTACAATAAAGCAGCAAAATGTGGTAGCACAGGTGTTGGTTTATCGGGACTGTTGCTCTTTCCAAATCTCCTGTTGGGCCACACTATTTTCTAATTGTGGACACAGCCCTACAGTAACCCAGTAAGGCTGAACACAAGGTGGCTATGGAATCTGGGAGACAGACCACCTGCAATGCTTATTCCTGTTTTGGACCACTTTTACAAACGTTTTCCTAAGCATTGTGAACATGAGTCAATCTGCGTTCCCGTGCTGTGGGATCCCTGATCCTTCCTTGCTTGGTAGTACAGGTGTCCCAAGGGTGAGACAGCAGGATAGTTCCTCCTGTCACTGTTGTACAGGTAGTGCAGCCCTCATTTCCCCCTCACCTGGAGACAGTTGTGAGACCTGCTGAGACTGGATGCCATACAAAAATCAGAGACTTTTTCCCAAACAGTGGTTCCACAGGTCAGATTGCTAATTAGTTCCATTAGCATTTAAGAAGAGATTAGAAAATGTCATATGAACTGAGACATGGAAACCTATGGATTTATTCAGTTATTAGGACGATTCCTAAGACAAACGAACCCCAGAAATTCAACGGGCAAGAACACTCTACTGGAGATGAGCTCAGAAAGTGACGCAAATCTTCCTGTGGGCCTTCTGACCATTCTGTAGCTTCTTTCTCTGTGGACACTTGGGGCCATCAACAAAAGAAACACAAGCAAATATTTTGGTGGGCAAACTTCTCTCAGAGGAAGACCTTTCACCCTAATGTAAAGAGCTGCTCTGCAAGGTGCTAGGACTCCATCCAAGCACTTCCAGTGCTTACAGGCTCTGTGTTGAAAGTATAGCAGAGGGAGCAACCACATAGCTCCATGGGAAACTCTGGTGAAAACCTGCCTTGCCTTTAAAAAGGCTGGATCATAAAATCTCATGCCTCTGGGGCAATTAAAGTTGGAAGAGACCTTAGAAAGTATCCAATCCAGCAGTTCCTTTCATTTTATGACCCTGCGGAAACACCAAGTTCACAAACAGTTTCAGCTCCCCATGGAGTCTGCAATTGGTGAGGAAGGAGGAAAAAAAAAATGACTTGCCATTTTCCCCCAGTGACTCGTAATTAGAAGAGCTCAAACTTCTCCATGTAACCAGGATAGCTATGCCTGTTTGGCCCTGGACTCTTTTTGGGAGTTGAATATATTTATTATGTCAAGCCTTCTACTATGAGACTGTCCAGGGAAAGGTTTTAATAGTTTAAAGGCACTCTGATTGCAGTGTGCTTGCTTAAAATGGGGTAAACAGAATTATAAAAAACTTTGCATTTTTCATTTTAAAGCTCTAACATACTCAACATGTTACTTCTTCTCACTGTCAGATCTTGCTTTGTTAACACAGAATGCATGAGACACTAGAGAGGTTTGGAAATGCTTTGAGCTCCTTGAGAAGAAACAACAGGTATGAGGACAGTGATGGAAAGATGAGCAATATGAAGATGCTTATCTATGAAGATGAGTACTCACGTCTGCCTGCATCTCCTACCCACCACTGTTCTGCAGCCTTCCTCCTCCAACAGTTAAAACAGCTGAAACTTCTCCACAGATGAGCTACACCGTGCTCTAGCTCAAAGGCATTTTTTGCCTTACTGGTTTTCACCATCCAGTTGAAGATGAGATCTGCCTGGAGACCTCTGGATCCTGGAGACTTCGGTCTTTAGCACAGGCCTGTTTCAGTCTCCTTTGATAAAGCAAGCCATTTCTCCTCTAACAGCTTTTCTGAATCCACCAACACAGGCTGATCCAGGGGCTGGATCATGGGGAACAACAACCAAGCACAAAATTGCCGATGAGCCCTCCCACACCACGTACTCACCTACCCTGCGGAAGTATATTGCCAGATAAAACCGATGGTCTGCCTGCATTGCCAGGCCACATTTCGGGACCAACTTGCAAATTATTCTCCAGTCTGCAAACGCATTCAAGCCTTTGATCTCCTCTGTCGCTCCTGACTGCCAGGCTCCCAGATTATGCCAGCATTTCCTGCTGCTGTCCCCTAATCACACTACCATGCTGCTGATAACTGCTGTACAACTGCAAACTAAGCTGCCTGCAGAGGAAGGGTACATGGAGCCCGTGCCTTATCACTTACTTGCCCCTTTCCCTTCATCCCACTTCATTATTGCATGCCCTCTGCTAATCCTGGCATATTCTGGAGAACCTGAGGCAAAGGTTTTATTTTTGTGCTACCAGGAACAGACCCGGCACCTGTTTTCAGGTTTCCCACACAAACACACTCATATTTTCTCCTAAAGATTATAGAATTTGAGAAGTTACAGAGATAAGGGAATGCAAAGTGCTGCATCACTTTCAGCAAAAAGGGGAAAAGAAAAATAATAGTAGGTTATTACTATTTGAAATTCTGCACCAAAATGATATTTCAAGGCAAAATCAAAATAAAAAAGCAATTTGAAAACTTCCTATCTAAAGCAGAAAATTGTAATGATAATATGTTGAGGGGGGATTTTTCTCCTGGATAGTTTTCATGCAGTAGTTGCTTCTTGCCTCTGGCTGCCATTTTCCAAAGTGATCCTGAACTGTTAGTCATTCATTTACTACTGTGGTTGCTACACAAAGTAGGACAGTTGTACCATCTCCACTTGATGAGAAAGCCATACGCTTTTGTATTTTAATATGAAACACATTCTTTGAAGGACCAAAATATGTATTACCTAACTTATTTTTCAAAAAAAGCTCCCTCATCTATACTTGGTAGTCATTTAGTCTTTCTGCTGCTGGAAAATTTCTGGAGTTTACATGGCATATCTCTGTGTCACATGTGTTCCTTTTAATAGCCAACATAAATGTTTTTCAGCTCTCAACTCTACAGCTTGAGTCTCACTTATGAAAGACAAGCAGCGCCCCTCTGCTTTACTCATCACGCGACCGAAAGACTGCCGATCCACCTGCTTGTTTCGCTGTAAAGCAGAGGCTTCCAGAGCTCAGCCCAAAGCAGTTCTCTTTAGCTTGACTGAACTGGGTGATAAATTCCATCCTGATTCCCAACACTCTTCAGGATGCTCTGTTCCCCAATGTTTTTCCCTTTCCAGGGACCAGCGGTGCCAGGCTTGATTCAACAGCACCTTGTTGTCACCTTTCCGCTTCTGCAGGCTGGGACCTGGGAGGGCGAGGCTGGATGCTCCCACTAAGGAGATGCTGTGTGACAAGGCATTTAAAAGACCCTGAAAATGGCACTTGCTGTACTTCAATGACAGGAGCCGTGTTTAATATGAGGTTTAGTTTGTGCATGACAGAGGCATGGTATTTCATTCCTTTGTTCAAATGAACAGAAAGAGCTGAGAAATAAAAATTCTTGGAATTGCTGCATGACTCAAAATTTTTAAAAGTTTATATTAAAATTTGAATCACTGGGTTGCTTCAGGGGAGGAAAAAAAGATCTTGTTTTCAGTGAAAAGTTAATTGGGTGTCCTGAAAACCAGTAATTAAAAACACCATTAGCAGACAATAATCATCTGGAGTGCTAGTTTCCTTCTGTACATAAAAGGCTTTAAAAGGACAGAGTAAGAGAGAAAAGTTCAGCATCAGCGTTTTCCTCAAGACTCAATGCACCTGAGGGCTGGCCCAGCATCCCTCCTGCAGGGAAAGAAGAGCTAGAAAAGATGTTTTTTGTTGCTGTGAATAAAACTTAGATTTCCCAAGCTATATTCACTGTTTAAAATTAACATGGTCACAGACAAACCTGAAATGTCATCCTGAGGGACAGTACCACCATCGCTATCATGCCCCATGCACATGTCAGAGAGAAGTGCCACCACCCTGGGCAGAAAATGCAGCTACTCTTTGCTGTGTAACAACACAAGACTGGAAGCAAAGAATATGGTTTCCAAATGAAACAGCGGGGGTAATTTCTGCCGACAGGATGCAATTACTCCTCTTGTAAAAGAGCTGTGGAACACTTAATGGTTTTGAGCACTAATACATATGGAAACAGAGTGTTCCACAAATACTCAGCCAAGTGCTAGAGTACCACTGGCTTGGGGAGCAGTAAAAGGTGGAGAACACATCCTGTACTGCCTAAAACTTCAAGGGCCTCCTTCCAAGTGCTGCTCCAGCTGGACTGCTGAAGTTTCTGAAATCAGGTCTGATCACTACCCAGGCTGACATTTCTTGTGTCTCTCACAGCAGCTGTAGTAAAGGGACCAATTGGGCCACAGCTATAAGTATAGATTTTTCACCATCATATCCCAGTGCCAGGTCTGTGACTATTTCAGGTAATTTATAGGGCAAGACTGCTGTATTCTCATACAACTTGTTTATGAGAAAGCAGGACCTGAGACTATGTCAAATATATCAAGGTAATTCAGTAGGATATATGGCATCTCAAAGCTGACATGCCACCAATACTAATTTTCTTAAGGTCTGACCAAAACACATCTCTGGATCAGAAATAAACAGAAGCATCTAAATGCATATTTTTTTTAAATTATGGACAGAACACTCCCAGCATCTGAAAATCTCTTAATAGAAACTGTGTTGAGTGAAGTATGTCAGGCCTTAAACACACTATGGCAACTCAGCTCTTACTTTTTCATCCAAAAATTCATAGCTGTACTTATGAAAACAGGCAAGCAGAGTTCTCCACAAAGCAGCTCTCATGGTACAAGTGTTTTACTAGCTATACTACTGCAGACTGGAGCTTGGGAGGTAACAAATGTCCCAGCACCTCTCCTTTCAGTTCTACTGAAAACATAAGACCTCAAGCCTCCTGCAACAAACCAACTCCAAACATGGCTAGAAGGCTTACCTTACCTCTTGCAGAGTATCGTGCATTTCCCACAGATTTTAAGGTGGGATTTGTTAAAATAAAGAGTGGCGTTTCTGATCACAGAAGGGAAAGACAAAGTTTTTCTGCACAGCCCTGCCTCAAACATCAGCAGAAAAAAATGCTTACATGCTGAGAGGTCATCTGAGGAGCTGCTCTGGAGCTTAACAAGTTGTAATCAAGATATCAGAGGTTTATTTTGAACAAGCACTTAGGGGAATGGGCATGAATTCTCTATGTTAGTGGTGCCCGTAAGCATGTGATTCTCCCATCCTCCCAGTGACTGAAGAGAAAGCAAATGAGTCTGGTCTGTGACCATTTCAGGATATAATTTTATTTTTTTAAATATGTAAAAATGGTTTTTGAGCAAAGCTCAGCATGATTGAGGTATGAAACATTGTCTTCCTGACCTTTCAGAAATCCAAAGCACTAACTTTAATTTTTTTTGTATGTTATGCGATTGATAAATTTGTTGTCTTTCAACACACACACACAAAAATCTTTACTAGTGATATTTCTATTACCATTGTCCTCTAGATCTTTTAGCATGATTTGAAAAGGGGGAGAAAATGAAAGAAACTGGCAGTACATTAGGCAGCTTTGGGCAAAGAAAATGATGGATTCTCCCAAAGTAATTTCCTGCAAAATGAGATCTGATTTAAGGACCTAGATTATGTATGTCAGTACTGGGAAGGTACCCAGACACGTGAGACTATCGTTTACAACCAATGCAGCCAAGGCAGAGGCCACTGCTGGGTTTTGGAATTGAAGAGCCTTAGTACAAGGGAACAGAGAGAAAGGATTTTTCAGAACAGCCGGAGACAGCAATATTTGATTTAATTTACAATACTCGACTACCTCCTAAGATGGTCCCAATTAGACATATTTCTGCGTACGAAAAGTATATGATGCCACACTTGGCCTTGTCCTCCTTGAACTCTCTTGGCAAAGGCAACAAAGACTTCCTAGCACAAAAAGGCCACACTGTGGTTTTGTTTTCAAAAAGCACTTCTAGGAAAAACAAGAGGGCAAAAAAAAACCCTCTGTGAAATATTCTGTATCCAAGGACAAAGCTGAATGGTTCCATGTGAGTCATTTTTAGTCTTTGCAGTCTTGGCATTTGTGGTATGAACTCAGAAAAGTCATTACCAGTAATTTTTTCATTTCAAGTATTTGTAACAGATGAGAAATGTGTGCTTCTAAAATGAAAAGTCAGACTCTAACCACTTCAGGTACACTTACAGATCATCTGCCTACAACTGCAACCTAAAACTGTTCCACTATGTCTAAAAAATACATTCAGGTGTTCTAAATAAACCAAGGCATGCAACTAGAGAAAGAGGCTTTCAAACAAATCCGAGATGTTACAAGAAGTGAGACATGATGAAGGAGACACACTCTTCTGTCTTGCTCACTTGAAGGACTGCCTGTTTCATTGGATTCACCTGAAATGAGCCTGCAGTCCAGACATATCTTTTCTCCCATCTTTAATACAGCCAAGCAAAAACAAGGAGAAGTAAAGGATTCATATGTGCAATTATTTTTCAGAAAAGTTCTTCTTCATTTTAAGTTATCTAAATTCACTCTCTTGTTCATATTGACATATGGGAATGCTCCTCCCTGAACTATGATAAAGAACCTATCTATGAGTTTCATTTGCTATATTTTAATGACTGCTGTTATAAATCAGCCTGAATAGGGAAGCTAAAACTAGAAAGAAAATACAAGATTTGGGTCTTTCAAGCACCAGTTACATTTATAACCAACAAAGCAGGCAGCAGCTGTGACGGTCTGGGCAGTATCAGCAACTTGGCAAGTCTCCTCTCTCCCTTCCCAGCAGGACTATCTGACAGTGCCATGGAAGAGATATGTTTTTAAAGTCTACAATAACTAAATTATCAAACAAAATTAAGGGTCAGGACTTCTATGAGCATGTGAACAAATGTGATTCACAAGGGATTTCAAAGCAGCTTTTTCCATTCAGGCAATCTCTCTCCAATGCTGTTATTTTTGGTGGTTTGTACTCTGTGAAGCTGTACAGCAATAGTCTTGCTGTAAGGAAGTGTGTTAAAAGCTTCTCCTCGATGCAGGCACACCTATTGACACAAACGCTAGAGGCACCAATTGTGAAATCTCTGCACCTCTGTAAATCCACCTGAAATCAGGCTCTGGAGCTGCCAAGGGTGTGGAGACAGCGCACACGGAGGGAGTGTTTGCATAAGCCTTGTTTCCATAGGAAACCGGGGTAAACATACACTGATTTTAAAAATTTAAAGTTTTCCATGGATTTAGGTGGTGGCTGGAAAGCCCTGCAGCTCTGGACGCTGCCCGCTAGAGGCCGTGAAGCCCTTACGCCTGTCCTGGCTGTCGGAAACCAGTTAAGAGGAGATGGGGAATGGGAAGTACAAAAAATGAGACTATTTTTATTTCTGACATTAAAATCTTAACACTTCCTTTGCTCAGTGAGGCACTCCAGCCCTGACAGGCCGGTGGGAGCCATAGGACCTGCTGTGGGTAGCCAGCTCTGCTCACCTACAAGTGGAAACTAGAGGAGGAGATCGATGAGGTGGATGATGAGGAAGATGAGAAGGAGGACCATACAATGCAGCTGGCTGGAGGGAAGATACTCCTCTGTGACAAGTCCAAGGTAAACAATGAGTAGCCAAACATAATGGGCCACTTTTAAAATCAATCTTTCTTTTTGAACATCACTCATTGGAGCCTGGCAAGCTGCAGCAGTCAACAGAAAGTATGTCAATTGTGAGGGGGATTTAATGAGCTGAATTCGCTGGAGAACTGCAGCAACAAGGACATATGCACCGAAAAACCACCTGAAGGCTGGGGTGTGGGGAAGAAACATGGGGGTGTTTCTCAGTACACTGAGAAACACACAGAGAGCATAACGAAAAGAAGTAATACTCAGTTCCTCCAGTTTGACTCCAAACAGGGAGTTGCTGGTTATTCAGAAATTGTATCACACCCCTCTGTGAGAGACACAAGGAAACAGACAAAAATTAGGAGACGAGGCCTGCAGAGAGCTGTCTTCTAAGGGAGGACATTAAACTCAAACTTTCACAAAAGGTGCAGGAACATGGCTCCGGTAGAGCCTAGGGCTGGAAATCACCTCTAAATGTCTTCTGGCAAGCTTAATTTGTGACAGGTTATCTGGAAAACTACAAAAGGTCAATGTAGATCAGATTATTCTTTGCAGTTATTGATTGCCATGCTTTTTGCAATATTGAATTTCATCCGCCATTGTGCTGTCCATATACCTAGCTTAATTATATCCCGTTTAAGTTCCTTTATGTTCTGCCATCTGGATTAGTTAAATACTTTTGTGTCTTCTGTAACCTCTGTCATGTTCCATACTTGTGCCACAGATCATTAAACAGCATAAATGTCACACAATTCCTAAAATGAAATTTCAGGGCAGCCCAATAAAAACCAATGACCTTAGTGAAAATGTATATTTATTCCTCTTCCTTGTATTGCTCTCAAGTACTTGGCAACCTTGTAGTGAAACATTCTATTAAGATCAGGGATTGGAGATTTGAGTCCCTTCTCGTCGGTGGTCGGGTATCTCAAAAGTATTAAGGTATGATGCAAAATGTGAGTGCCACTTTTACTTTGGTGTCTGTTTTACAAGAAACTAATCATCAGGTAGTTTGTGTCCAAATGTACAGTTGGGCAGCTCATTGTGGAAAAGGATTTTGGCTTCTGCTTTTTATAAGGATATATAGTGGCAGCTGTTGGTAAGTACCTCAGTGCAGGAGACCGTTTTGATTGATGCCCTGGTGGGGTGAGGCTGCCTGCCCTCCCAACATGGGCTGATGGGGACCCTCAGGCTGAGGTACGTGGCTTGTCCCCATGCAGTGCAGCGATGCCCACACCATGCTCATGCTGCAACTGCAGCTCCAGAGTGGGAGGAGACTAGCACACACTTTGTGTAGGTTGCAGCACACCCTGCACATCAAACTAGTGTGCTGGACAGCAGTGTGCAAACCAGTGTCTTGAGCTCTTACTGGGACTGGTCCTTTATCAAAGGAGGGTAAATAAATTTAAGACAGGTCTGGCTGCGTTCATGAAGACAATTTGTTTTGTTTTGTTTTGTTAAGAAAACAGAAATTCTTTTGTTAGCAAAAGAAAAATGTGGGAAGTGGCATGAGCATTTTTCCACCTTACAAAGGGGACTGGGAGGCAGGGGGGCACCTGGAGATGGGGAAGCACATCCCCACCTCATGCTTCCAGCCCCACTGAAGTCGTTCTGGCCAAAGCTCAAGGAAAAGCTGGGTCCTTATCTCTAACATGTTCCAGTTAGGCGGCCCTGAGAGCAACCCCAGGTGGTCACACACTCTTTAATCCCATTAGTGCTCTTTTAAAGCAAGTAGTTTTGTTTTTTTTCTAGTGTCACAGAAGTTACACTTAATGGGTTTGCAGCTATTAGGCAGTTACAGAAGTTATTTGCACTTTGCGGTTTGGTGCCAGAAGTGTAGCCAGAGACAAGCACTGAAGTCCTTGTGAATCCCACAGCTGCTGTGACTTTTCCATGTGAGGAAAGACCAGTTGCTTGAGGCATTTTAGAGAAATGCAAGAACACAGGAACAGTTCATTAATACTGGAAGTGAATTGGCAATTACCAAGAGCAGATGGTCAGCTTGCACAGTGAATAAACCTTAAACCATCTAGACTTACAAGACTACTGAAAACATTGAAACAGTACCAAATTCACAAAAAAAAATTCCTATGGGCTCACAGTCAGAAGTCAGCTCCGATTTGGATCCTATACCCAGTGGCTTAAGTCCAGATAAAGCTGTCAATATTAAACTGAGTCAGTGGATTTACCACAGAGTTAATGCCCCTTCTTTTTACTTGCATACAAAACTCTCAGAGCAGTCAAAGATAAGCAAAATAATAGGACCCTTAATAAAATAACTGTATCAGCATCATTAATAAAGCTAGGAATCAAGCTAATTCTCCCTTGTACCACTGCAACTCAGCTGTATCAAAGATGTGGTAGCAGCATTAATAAGAACAAAAATCAAAGCTGTCTAAATTTTTCATTACTTTATAGTCCATCAACAAAAAAACGCCATACACACATTGCTTTAACAAACGTAACTGTGGTGCACTTGAGAGCTTTTCAATTCCTTCCATACATGCTGCTTGTAAAAAGCCTGCAAAGGAGCTTAAGAGAGATGTATATCTTGAAAGTACTCCTCGGTGCAGCTTGCGGTCAAATTAGAATTATTATTGCTATAGGCATGTAATAGTATTTATTGTAAAGGGAAGGACCTGCTTAGCACCACGTGCCTTTCAGCCTACATTTCAGACTGCCAGCTCTTCATTTTGACTAGGCAAACAAGACTATAATTACTGGCGGGAAGAGGGAGGCTATAAGCGAAGAGCTCTATTGCATGGCTGTTTCCGCATGTGTCCAGGGAATGAACTACAGTGGCTCGACCAGCCCTGAGAGGAGCATGCAGTCATCCTTCAAAATCTTTTTCCCTGGAACATTAAGTTTCAGCAGCCCAGCTGGGTACCTCTAGATAGCAGACAGTGAAGGCTCCATAACTTTAACATGACCTGCAGTTTACAGGGTTTTGCAAATGGGTAAACAAGCACTCAGATGCTGTGTGGCAAAGGTAACTGGCAGGGAGAGCCAATGCACCAGGTTTGCCAATGCCTTGAGCAAGAAGGGAAATGTCAATGGACTGCAACAGGGCTCCAAAGGCCAGTGGAAAGGTTGCAACAGCAACAAGTGACACAGACAAGACATACGTGATTAAAAAAAGGATGGTAATTGGATTTTCACCAGAGAAAGAAATGTTGGCTTGGTGGCACTCGTGATCTTGCTGACCAAGGAACAGTGATAACTTAAGACAGAGCCCACCAGAGAAGAGTGACCACTAAGAGAGCATCTAAAGATTTTTTCTCAGTTTCTCTCACAGAAGGTGCAGGAACTTTCCTTCGCCAGCAGAATAGAATTTAAATTTTCAGGGATTTGCTTATGACAAAAAACCCCTCAGGTTGCATAATCAACTTAATTCTCCTCTTAAGTCAGAAATCTGCATAGCAGGTCAGCTTCTTTACAGATCATGACATAATTCCTCAATTTCCTTGTCTGGCTTCACAGCACAATGTACAAAAGTATGTCAATGCATGTGATAAGGTTATATGGCCAAAAGGATATTCCTACACCTGCAGCAACAGAAAGTGTGAAATGTTGTAGCCATTTCCAGATTCCTTTCCTTTACACTTCCTTTCCTAACACTAAAGGTAGAAACCACAGGATACTTGAAGAATTCTTCAGTGCCAGATACGACATTGTTAAGACATTGGTATGTTGACTCAATAATTTAGAACTGCTTTAAAGCTTTCCAAAGCCTTATGAAAACAAAGTTTGTACCAGAAGTTATTTTGACAGAACATGATTTACATATGCATCCACTTAGTATGTTGAAATTTAGTATTAAAAAATCTGTTGACTATAAAAGGCTATTTCTAGCAATATCTTAATAACCCTGGTTATTCTTGGAAACATTTTCCATTTCCCTGAAATTATGTGATCCCACTACAATTTTAGTAGCCTATGCTATTGCATGTGCCATGGCAATTCTACTTAGCCTTTGAGTCCAATTCTGCAGCTGGTTTCGGCCATTAAAAATGAAATTGAAATCCTTTTTCTCCAGCAAATATTCATCCCATTGGAGATTGAGTAAATATATGCTAGCACTTGTAAATTGTTGTGATGACACAATACTTGGACCTCTCTCCATTAGCAAGGACAGATCCGGAGGAGACACTGGCTTACACAGTCAAGGATTTCAGATTTCCAGACACATTTCTAATTTTGTATAAACATTTTTTTCTTTCTAAATCTGCCATTGCTCTTCATTAAAGGCTGGGATTTGGGAAAAAAAAAAGGCAGAAAATCCCATGGGATGGAAAACAACAGATGTTGTCTGTTTTAAGCTTCCTTTATTCCAAATCACTGAATTTGGTGCTTTTAATATTTTCCTGCCTCTCTTTTCAGAAGTCCATGATTTGCTCTTTAAATGGATTTTCAAGAGGCTGACTCTTCCTGGAATGTAAGTGAAGTAGATTTAAAATGTGCCATCATTTTTCATGGAAGTTACTAGAAACATACTAAAAATATGATAGAAACAGTATCAGGGCAGTATCCCTGGGTATCCATACTGTGAGCAATAAACCTGAAACCTTATCATCCCAGCAGATGTGCTACTGACTTCCCACCTAATGCCCTTGTGCTTCCCTCTTCTCCATTTCAACACTGCTCAACTGCCAACCTCAAAAGCCAGGATATTGCCCCATGACAACTGCAAAGGGATTTTCAAGCTTTCCTTAGAATTCATTTCCCCCCCTCACCCCATAATCAGCAATTTCCTCGCACTTTCTCACCTGCCCTTCACCACTGCAGACACAGCCAAAGAACCCCCGCCCTCAGGAGGTAAAACTCATTCCTTCTTCAGGTGAGTGACTGAATCCTTTGAAAAGATGCTGTGATCATGAAGTCAGCGATTCCAAAATGGTCTGAGTGAAGAAATAACTCTGTAATGCTGTAGAATAAGTGTGTAATTTGACCCCTGGGGATATGCCAGGGAAACAATAAATAGAGGAGGATGTTGGCGACAGGTTTGACATCCTTTTTAAAAAAATTGAGATGTTTCAAAAAACAGTTACAGGAATTGTTTAAGTATTGGATAAAGTAACAGCATAGTGAACAGCAGTAATTTCACCTCTCTAAAACACACAAAAGTTTGATAAATAGTTTTATCAGAGTGCAGTGGTACCTGACAGTAAAGACCTCTTCATTCCAGAAAGAGAGCACAACAAGAATGTCTGGAATGTGAGAACAGACAAATTAAAAGTTAAGCATATGGTTTTAATACATTGTATTTTTTTAAAAATTTTTGTCTCCTAGGTAATATAGGGTGAGTTTGCAGGGAGGAATTGAAGCCAAACAACCAAATTCTGTTCTCAACACAAGCCATTAGATAGACAGGAGGCCAGGTTAAATGAACTAATGGGTTTAAGCTTTATGAGGTCAAATCTTTCTATTAAGTGTCAGAAACTATGTTTACAGTGATTATAGCTGTGGTCATTAATAAAAATAATTGGAAGTGACTACCCCTTTGATTTAATCAGATTTGCATCAGTACAAGTTCATTGAAATCAGATGGAAGAAATATTAAACCTCATCTCTTCACAGATGGCAAGATTTTAACAATGCCTTCATAAAGCCTCGATTCATACTTTATGCCTTGACTTCCTCTTGTACTCCATTTTTTCACAACAGCACATGCACTACAAAAACCAATAGAAGTTAAGCTCTAATACACATTTGTTTGCCAAGCTTCAGGGGATGCAAACATCCATCCTTTGAGACTAAGTATGTAATTCATGTTCTTTTATAAATAAAAATCCATTTTCAAGTTAGAAAATAGAAAAAAATAGATGGATTTTCTGGTCTTCAGTAAGGCCACCTGTGCTCCCACATTCTGTAAGCTTTTGTTCCTTCCGAGGCTCATGAACATTTTCATTATTTCTTACATTCTTTTGTTTGCACTGGGGTTGTTGAGCACCTGAGAAGGTATGTTTTGACACTACTTGCCACATGCAGATGTAGAAATTTAGTTTAATTTTCTGCAGGATTGAAAGTGATTTGTCTAAATATTCTTCCAAAATGAAATTTTAACGTATTCATCTCTCAAAAATACCAGGAAAAGAGTGCTTGGCTCTGCAACGCCTTTAGATTTTACATGTGAAGGATGAGAATACAACTACACATTCTTCGATATGAAATGAAGACTGAAGTCACTGGCAACAGCAATATCAGAAGCAGCCAGAACTTGTCATGACTCCAAGCTTGGCAGTTCTGAGGTGTTTTTCGGTCACCTATCTTGAGTTCACAAACTCAGAAGACCCATGCATAAGCAGAAGTTCCCTGACCTGTGCATATGAAAGCCTTTGCCATGACTTCCTGGATCCTGAATAGGGCACAGGAAATATGGAAACATGACCCTCTACCAGACCAAAGGACTTTAGTAACTCTGGATCCCCTAGAAGCCCACCAGCTGAGCTATTGAAAGACAACTTGGTTCACCAGAATACTGACACATCTGGCATGCTTTTACTAAATATTTCAAGGCCCTCACATCACCAAAAACAGGCCTGAGTAAGTTTAGCTTCCAGTGACTAAAACACCAGCATGCCTAGCAACACTGGTGTGTGTGTCTGGACTGAGCT
Source organism: Xenops minutus (assembly GCA_035221455.1). Lineage (NCBI taxonomy): Eukaryota > Metazoa > Chordata > Aves > Passeriformes > Furnariidae > Xenops > Xenops minutus. Next base: position 49,449,531 of record JAWWEE010000001.1, read on the forward strand.
GGGATCACTGAGATGGCTGAAGTGTTGAGTAGTAAAGAAGAGAGCAAAAAATCTTCAAACTTGTGTTGAGCATGTGTACCTGGATTAGACAGCAAGGAGAAATACACATTTAGAGCTATGCTAACAGTACTGGCAATGGAACTGTAGCAGCTGGGGGCTCAGGAGAGAGCGGTGCACAAAATTACCTTGGACAACTACTGATAGGGGACTTAGATTACATGCCATTTCTGATTTTCACTAATGACTGAGAAAACACACAAATACATGGCAGTTGAGCCAGTGACTGCTGTCTTGTTACTCAAAAATTGCCTATTAAATGTGGGGTACCAGGTAAACTGAAATTTGGAAAATTGTACAAAGTCAAAAACATTGAAGTCCAGCACTTGTTAACACATTCAATCCTGATGATCCTCTAGAAAAGATGTGTGAGCTTTGATGTGTTCCTTCTCTTCAGCCTTTTTTCCTGACCTATATATAATTTATTGTCACAGCTCTGCAAATAATTATTGACAGCTCTTCCCGTGAATTACAGACCTGCTCCAGCTCTGAAATACATGGTTCACCTCTTGGTCTGGACTGTTTTCTTCCTGTGGAATATGGGACAGTTTTGGAAACAGAGCACGTGCTGCTGATGATTCTGATTGTCTGACACCATGTCCCTGGAAAACTTTGTGGAAACTGTATTTTTGTCTGACAATTCATATGGACAAAGCATGTCCTTCTGTAATTTAGCTATATGAAAAGTAGGCAAAGGTTTCCCAAAGAGTAAGGGGAAGGCATAGTTGCAAAGAAACAGAATAGAAAAATACTTCCATCAGCTTTGATGCACTCATCTGGTACTGTGAGGAGAGACATAAAAATAACATGTTTTCAAGAAGCAGCAGCAAGTTGTATCCTTCCAGCATGTTCTTGGGAACACCCTGATGAGTGCAAAGAGAACAACTGTGAAACACTAAACATGCTGCTAATGTGTGAAGCCCTATGTTCTGGGGAGAGAAGAACATTCAGAAATAATTGAATCATCCAGGGCTGTGCTCAGTGGATACCCTAAGGTGATTATGTTCAGAAGAGAAGCTTTCAGAATGTCATTTAGTAAATGAAAACAGAGTTGGATACCAGTAATAAACCAGTGCCCTCAAGCTATTCATTTTTTATAGAGACTTAATTGAAACACACAAATCAATGAATGCCAGATGGTAGGAGAGGGGGCAGCACTGAGACCAAAACCATAGACACTGAAATCAAGCAACAAAGTATGATTTTGCCTCCAGTGAACAACAGTTCAGAGGTAGTTTTCTTCCTCTGGTGAAAAATATGAGTCTGTCGTCTTTTGAGTACTCAAATGTACTCCCAGGATAGGTACAGAGCTGGGTACTAACTTGTTTTCAACTTTCTAATTGCTGATGAAGCCAGTAAAATGAAACTAAGTATGAAGTTTAGTTTTGCCTTTCTTACTGCAACAAGAAGGCCGTTTTAAACTGCATTAGCTCCTTCATCATATGATTTCTATTACCTGATTTTCAAGAAGCAGAATTCTATTACCTATAAAAAGCAAGCACACATTTAACTCATGCTATTGTCATTTAAATGGCATATAGCCATTGCATTTGGCATTTCTGCTTTTCTGTACTTTTTTATTATAAAAATCAAATAAAACTCAAGCAAGATTTACTCCAAGTTTTTCAAATCAGTACTCCTTACAGAGAGACGCCCCTAACATGGCTAGCTAAACTGCACACCACAATAACTAAATTGGCTTTGAAAATGTAGCATTGTAATTTTCCAAAGCTGAAGCTCAAGAAGAAAAAGCATTTCTTTGGATGTAATAAATCATTAGTGACAAGTAAAATATGAAGGAAGCACCTCTCTTCTCGAAAGCAGAGGACACTCCTCTTCCTTTCTAATAACCTACTACAAGGCAAAACCCCAGCCTGTCATTTTACACACTAATAGTTCATCAGAGTGGTCGGGAATGATTTGGACCCGAGTCTAAACATGAGTTTGGGCACTGACATTACTTGCTCAAACCTGAATTAAATCATCCTGGGAGGGGCAAAGGCATCAGAGAACATCCTCAGTCTCCAAAGGCAAAGAACCACCCCCAGCCTGACCACGCAGACCTTCCTACCAGGCGTTGCTTCACTCATAGTTTTGGTTGCAAGACTTCTACAAAGCTCGAGTCTCCAAGCAGTGTCCCACACTCATGTCCTGCCCATTTTCAGCCCGTTTTTTCATTGGTGAAGACTGAGCATATCACACAACTGCAGTTACTGGAGGATTTTGCAGCCTGCCTCTCCCATGCAAGAGCATTTCATCATTTTGTGTAGAAGATTAGCTGGTGTTATTTGCTTTGAAGATAATTGCTCAAGAACATATTCAGTTCTTAACCTTCATTTACATTTCCTAGAAGTTCTGTCAAGGTAGTGCCTTTAGGGCTGATGCTTTCTGGGCTTAATCTCAGTCCAAAGGTGATTTTCATGCATGTAAATGTAAATTCAAACACTTTACTTGTTCTCAAACCAGACACGCATATGACACAATTTTCCCCGAGACCTCCATCCAAAAAGCTCCATAATTGCTCAGTATTAGAAAAATATTTCCCAGTTGTCATTGAGCTCTAAGGAACACTCCAAGTTAGAAGAAAATCCTATTTCAGAGACATGAATAAATGAAAGAAGAAATAAAATTAATGCAGAATGGAATTGAGATGCTTGATTTTCTCACTGTGGTCAGTGCGGGAAGCTACAGTGACAAGAGAGTACCTAAAGCAAGCAACTAATTTAAAGTCTGAGACACTCAGTTTAGTCCTCAGCCTCTCTGATGGAGTTGTGACTGCCTCTGGCTCTGCTTAGGATACCCTGAGTACTTGCATCTGCCCCAGTGTGCAGATGGCCTGAGCAGCATCTGGATCATGGGGACACCAAGCTCCATAAAGGTGATAAATGACCACACAGTGTCAGAAAATATTAGTTCCCCAAGTTTTCAACAATTCAGATCCCATCCTGATTGATACATACATATATATTACTTTCATCAAAAGGTGGGAGCTGGGGTGAAAAATCTGGGTTTACTGTGTATCAAACTCCTGCCTGTGTGGTGTGCTATCGTTTGTTCACATTCAGGAGAGAGAGCCTTAATTATGGCAATTGGTGTGGACAAATTAATGATCACTGAACACTGCAAAATAGAAATCAATACTTTTGTGTCTTTCCCAAATGGTCTATTGCTAGATAGATATTCATGGCTATATTTCTCTCATCCTGTGAATATTAATAAGGTAGCAAAGAATGTATATATATATAAATATATCAAAGCCTTGGAAACAAGGCTATTGCTAATGCAGGTGCTCAGCAGTAATATGTTACAGCTACCAACTGACTGATTTGTGGGATGCTAAGTAATAGCCCCGGTATAATACAATGCTACATTTTCTATTCTACTTGCTTACTTCTGTCACAATTTATTAAAATACTGTCCTGCTATAATTAAAAAAACCAGGACAACAATAACCTTTAGTACCTCCTTGCCGTGATAAGTGAGATGCTTAAACAAGAGCTCAGACACTTGACAGGCAAGTACAAATGGTGCTAAACTCACTGTGATGAGCTGTGTGATGGCTTTCCCACAAATGAGACACAAGAGAGAGGCAGGTCATTAGAAATTATCCTGCAGTGGGATGACTGGCAGGTACAGATTTTGCAATCCTATTAAGCTGTTGCCACCAAATGAAAGCGCCTTCTCATTGCAGGGGTAAGGAAGAGATGCTGTTTATACCTGATGTGGTGGGCTACCTGTGCCTGAGACACCATGCTGGGGTAAACATGTCCAATACCTCTGGCATGATTCAGCCTGCCTGATACAGATCTTAGATTAATTTCTGGGCATTGAACTATTGCAAAATGGATTTAATTCTGAAAGCCTGTATCACTGTACCTGTTCCACTATGTTGTATCATAACTTAGTAAATCAGAAAGAGTAGAGGTAACAAATGGGTAAGCAGCCCAAAGGGTGAAAGTGTATGTTGGGGTGTCACCTAATGTATGGCCCTTTAGGGTCCTGACACGACTCCAGTGGGAAAAAAGCCCTAACTTGCTTCAACCTCTGACTAGAATATCTGATCACATACATGGTATTTGCTATGGCAGCCACATCCCATGTGACAAGAGTACACAATGAAACTTCTAATTTTTTGCAGAATCAGGCTGTTTTTTGGATGCACAAGATCACCAGTGATGCCACTTGGTGACCAGTTTGTATGGGATTATCAGGCAGTCCTGACAAGTTAGCCCTGGGTGTGAGCTTTCCATGCTCACACATGAAGACTACCCTGCTGCAGCACAATAACCTAATGAAGCAACTATACAGTTATGACTAAAGTTTATTGCTGTTCATGCCCTAAGAATATTTTTGTCCCTATTATAGGGAAAACAGAGACAAATGTTACATAATACTCTCATTTTACCATCTAATGAAATTATATATCACTTTTTAACATTAAAAAACCCTGTATTTCCCACCAGATGTTTTAATTTTTTTTTTTTTAATTATGGAGTGTGGAAGAAATACTGTGTATGTACACATGCATAAGCCATATGCACATATCATTCGCCTCTGGCCTCCGTATGTTTTCAATTGCTGATAGTTATATCTTTCTTAGCATGTGCTCCTCCCATCTGTTGTAACCAAATGTTGTTCCTAAGCCTATGCTCAGTTTGTATCCTACAATGACTCAACCAGTTGCTCAACATAACCTCCTTTGTTTGGGTGGAACTGCACACAGTGCATAAAGATAAGGGTTAGAGTCACTACCATAAGCTTTGTGAAGCAGTAAGTTTATTTTGCCAAATGACTATTGAAAGCCTGAAGCAATGGTACTGTGGCTGCAACGCAAATAGCACTATTCCTGCACTGACATGGGCTGATTTAAGAGACTTACTCTATGTGAACAGATTTGAACTCTGCAGGTAATGCCAGAGCTCCTGGACAGAAATGACACCATGAAATAATAATGGCCTTGCAAAAGAGGTCTGTGAACTGGCAAGTCAGATGTCCATGTCCCTTAGGTGCAGGTTTCTAAGCAGATCCTCTGCCACAGCTGGATGGTTCCTCTAACTGTGTAAGTGCTTCTTGAACAAATACCACTGTTGTGTTTCAGGCCGTGTTTTGGGCTTTCTCTCATTTGAAAAATAGGGGAAAGTACCCACTTATAAGCTGAAACTGTCTTCTACCTATTACTATCAGCCAATTTCTAATTGAAAACTTGGAGAAATTTATATGAAAGATATATGAAGACTTTTTGTAAGTTTTTTTATGCAATGTATATTTAGACTGATTTCCTAAGGAAATGCCACTGACATGAACAGGCTTTGCATTTTTGGTCTGTCTCTGCCTGTCTGTGTCAGGCTCCTTATTGCCTCCCCCAATAACTTTTGAACGAATTGGCTGATTTGAAAGAGAGACAGATGGCTCAAAGGTATTAAACTCTTACAAGTTTTGTGAAAATAAGCAGCAGGGTAATGGAAAGAGAGCCTCTTAGTGGCTCACTAAAGAAAAGACTCTGGCACAAATTCAATCCTTATTAAGCCAAAGAAAATCTGCACAAAGCTCAACCCTGATGTGCAAACTCACCACATACAAGCCTTTGCTGGATCTGATGTCCATGAATTAGTTTGTGTGGTCTATTGCAAAGCAAGCATCATCTTGTTTACTGTAGAAATAGCAAGTTAAATTTTTAATATGGACACTGCTGAGGCAGTTAATATGCAATGCGATGATACTCATTAATAAGATCCAAGCCTTGTCACACTTAGACACTGCCTAACTTTGACATTACATCTAAGAAAGGTGCTATATCAGTATTTAGGGCTTAGATTAGGATATTTGACATTGGCATGTACATCTAACTGCACTCAGCAGGTTTGGCATTAAACAAACAGCACTTGGCACATGTTGAACAGGCCCTTGAACACTCCCTCACTACACACACATTATCCTACAAAGAGTCTAGGTGAGCCTAGACCCTTATCCTACAAAGAGAAAGTCTGCACTTAAATCTGACTAAAAGCTTTGATCAGACAAATTAGGACAGGCTTTTATGCGGAGTTCCTGGCTCTACAAGACAGTGCATTTGATGGCAGCTTCCCTGCTGGAGACTCCTCTTCCATTATCACTCACTGCATGATGCTTATCTTACAAAGGACACTGCACTTCACAATTTTCTTGGCTATTCTGCACCACCTAAAGAGAATGCATGAAATATTGCTACTTTAATGATTACCCACTTTTAAATTAAATGTTCTGATGCAGAACTACACCAGTCTCTGAAAGCCTAGTTAAGAAAGAAGAGGCATAAACCTATGTAGAGCTTTTAGTCATATTTTAGTCTTATACCGGGACAAATAAGCAGTGCCAACATAAACAATGGCAACATCACACAGTACTGCACTTTCTGCTGCAGTGGTACTGAGCAGCTACAACGATGACAACTACACTTTCTGGGTGTATTTGAAGACACAGCACATTGGCAATTAAGGACTTTGTAGGCACCACCATCCAGCCTTCAGTCAGACAAATGTGCACTCCATTAACCAAAACAGTGATAGCATTTTTTGCCTCTGGTTGCTATCATCCCAGAATGCAGTTTCATGCATAAAACCAGCAGGTAACTGCAAGCACAGACACTGAGAAGGGAAGGAGGATCCTTCTCCTCAAGCAGGTAAATGTCAGACTTCATGGGCATGTCCACACCATGTACGTTGCCAGCAGATCCTGAGCCTTGTGCTTTTGGGGCCACCTTACCTCTGCAATCCTTTCTATTGATGTGCTTCTCAAGACAAACAAATAATGCCAGCACCAGCCCAGCTCATCTAAACTAATTCTTCTTGAGGTAAATAGCCATGTTCATCATACCTGGGTCCTCTCTCAAATTCCCACAGTGACACTGCTTATTGACTTTTAGCACCAAGGCAAGCATTCTTTAAACCTGTGACAGTTTAGTGATGGCAGCTAAATCTGAGCTGGAATGATGTTCAAAACCTGCATCTGCATGGTTGCCTCTAGCTAACCTCAAGAGCCTTATGCAAAACTACTCGACGCATTCCTGGTTGCCCTAATCTCCATGACTGTGTAATCCCCTCACTGGTGCACTCCCTCCGTGCCAGACATTCCTGTCTGCATGCAGCTGTGCCACAGGGATTGCAACAGGCAACAGCTGCTGTCCCAGAGGTCCCATCAGTATTCAGTGCTCATGATGTCACCATTCCTGCCTCAGGTCACAAGCCATTTTGTAATGATCCACAAATACCTCCTATACTGTTTCTAAACTGTGTTGCAAGGATGGCACAACTCACTGCAGAACAAGCCATCTCTATGCACTGGCACCACACCTGGCCATAGCTACAACAGTCAATCGGGAGAATTGTGCACAGCCAGAAGTCCTTCAATCGCTGTGTTACTCAAAAGCTTAATGAGGACAGCCACAGTGCCCCACAATGAAATGCCACACAATTTATTGAAGGGTCACGCTGACAAGGTGCTAGTGCTGTGATACACCACCTAGGGTACTGTCCTTGTGTTTCCGCAGGGCAGAGCTGGATCTTCTGCATGGGTTCGGGCTAGGACATTCACAGGTGGAACTGGCAATAAACCATGAGGTGAGAGGAGAAAACAGGTGACTGATTGAGGGATGCTTTGTTGCTGGAGTGCTTCCGAAAGTCTCATGGGCAAAGTCAACAGTACAGATTTTCTTCCATAGATGTGTTTCATCTTCTCCATGACACACGACAGAGTTATTTAGGGCATATGGAGCATATATGCTGTGTTTGTACAGCTGAATCACGCCTTATTGCAAGTGTCTTAGAACATACATGGGGTAGACTAGAATCCTTAACTCAGTCTATCTTAATTCTACATGTGTTATTACAGTGCATGAATATGTAACATTACAGAGGATGCACTCAAAAGTAAGACATGGCAGCATAGGGTTCACAAGCAGTCACACTCCTACGGGTATGGTTGTTTCTTATACTGCTTCAGTGCAAGGACACGTCAACAAGAAACCATACCTCTCCAAAGGAAAAAGAACTGAGAACACCCTGAATGAAGTAAATCACCCTAATACCAGGAAACAAGGATATTTTCCTGATCCCAGTCTGGCAGTCTCCCTGTAGGGTCATGCTGTTGCTCAGAACAACACATGGCCACCCAAAGGGTGGCTCGCCTTGAATTCCCCTCTATCAGGGAAGCTCTATTAGTGCTGCCTTGCACTCTGTCCTGCTTTCCCAGTTGCTGCAGAATTTGTATTACAGCCTCCCCAAATGACACCACTTGGGAACATGCTATTTTTGCTCATGAGTGTGTCTGCAGATGAGTGTTCATCTCAGATTTGTAAATGTGCAGCAAAGTAGGCTCCCAAATATAAAACTGTGTATTTTTAACTAGAGAGGATATATAATGAAAACATTCAAAATCTGTGATTTTTAAAAAATGATCAGCTTATGGGCATATTTCCATGTCATTTTGTTTACAGAGTAGGGAAGCAGGAGAAAAAAAAAGGGTGAAAGGAGCAACTATGCAAGCAGACTCTTTGCAACCAAATTAAAATTTGCATAAACACTGAAATGAAATGTAAATACACTAAAAAAAAAAAAAAGTAAGATTTAGCTTAGACAGCTTCTTTTTAATGATCAGTGATCTTATGCACGCTAGAGTTCTGTCAAACATGTAAAGGCACATTGTTAGCATACTTTCTTAGCAGCTTCAGATGAGGTAGCATGTGTGTATTGTGATAAGGAAAGGGAAAATACCAAAATGAAAATGGCAGTTAGAGAAAGTTATCTCTGTAGGCAGATGCAAAATATAGGGCCAAAATCTGTGTTTTTATTTCTTATGGTAGAGACTGATAAGGCAAGAAAGTAAAGTAAATAGAGGAGAAAAATCAGACTAACAGATAGATAAGCAAATAAATCAAGAGCTTAGACCTGTTCTGAATCTCTGCATTTCCCACACATGCTCAAGAGCACTATGATATTACTGGCACATTGCAACCTCCTACCTGCTGATTCACATGAGGTCCCAGTATTTTTCTTTATGAATAATGCCAGAAGAATCTGGCTTTCCTCTGCCTAAGCACTGTGTGTTTTGCTTGCATTGATCTCTCTTGAAATGTCAACTTTCCATTTCCAATATCCACAAAGAAATTCTTAATAAAAAGATACGATCTGCATTTCAGAATGAGACCTTTAAATCCTTTAGCCCTGCCAGTTTCTAGGGAACTTTTGTTAAGAATGAAAGACCCTGTTTAATAACTGTTTTCCAACAGTAATCAAGAGAGTCACCAATATCAGTGTACCACAGATAATAAAGGAAGTACAATTCAGGCAAGGGAAAAAGGGATTTTATCCAGGATACTCGTAAACAAATAAGAACAACAATCTTAAATATGTTCTGTGCATAACCTTGCCATGGTTTAATTATATTTTTGACAAAGATACTCTGAAATGTCTAGTTAGTTTTGCTAAGTTATGAAATAAGGACACATTAGAAACGTGCAAACAAATCCAACACACCCAGGTGCTTTTTGGCCTCCGTCTACATTGTTCGTTTAGCTACAGTCTTACTTTGCTTTTTAATTCTGTAACACTGTTGATTGACATTAAACAGAGCTGTCCCATTCCTCACTACACATTCTTACCACCTACCTTGTAATGAAACCATACAAGCATAATCTTTTGGGCAAGTGACCTGATACAAGTCATCTCATAGTTGCACTTTAACCAGACTCGATCCAAGGGAAGGAAGTGGCCAGGAACAAAACCAGCCCTTTTGGCAAGAACATGCATTTCAGCTGGATTACATGTCCAGTGACACTTCCCAGAGCAGGGGACTGAGCAGTGAGTTGCTCACCCAGGCTACAGCCAGTGGTGCAGAAACAAGCCCCAGCCCTTGCTCGGCTCATTCCAAGACTCAAATTCATTACTAATACTGCTGGGAGCACACAAAATTTTATTCAGGTCTTCAATGAAGATAATTTTGGCTATAGTTTCAGTTCAGTTATAAGAGGTGTTATGTGCTGTAGTTTTTAAATAAGGTCAGGGGTTGCCCCCAGGGTGCTCCATTCCCCCCACTAGTCCTGACTGATACCACCTTACTGGTGTGCAGAGATGTTATGCACCTGATGGCTGCCACATCTGTCGCCTTGCTACTGCCATGCCGGTATCTTTGACAATTCCTTTGAAAAGCACCGTAGGTGAAAGGCCCCATGAAATAAATAGTATTATTTTAGTGCTAGATGCTTTTTGTAACTTTTTTTTCTATTTTGGAAAGGCAGTGATCTAGTTTACTTGAACACAGTCCTGGGGACTCTGGAACTGTAAGTCTGGTTTCACTGCTCTGCTAATATCTATCCTCCATCAAAATCTCTAAGCTTTGCTGTGTCCATCTTCTTCAAACTGCAGTAACAGCTACAGGTCCCACATGACAGAGCTGCTACCAGAGCTTTCAAAGGGTCCTTAGCAATCATCACTTCTGCTTCCCTCAAGGGTTTCAAATAGTCTCGGAAAAAGGGTCAGGGAGGTTCAAAACTCACAACTTTAAGGTCGTGCTTTGCTTTGAAAGGACACAGCACCACTTATAATAAATGGTAAGCTTAATTATTTCTGCTAGCCAGTGGGAACTGTTTCTAGTTTTTTATGTGGTACAAAACACACCAATTAAGAGGAGACTCCAGTAAAGTTTTCTAGGTGTTCCAGATGCAGAATTAGTGCAGACTGCTTATAATCTGAAGTCCTTCAGGCTTTTTTTAGTCAAAATTATTAAAGCCAGTAAAACTGTTTATCTGGCGAAGGCTAATTCCTGCAGACCAGTTACCCTGATCATAAAAAAGAAATCTGCTATGGTTTTTGGACTTTTAAATTTTTCCTAGAAAGAGTAAGCAATTTTTTTATATGTTTGCTATCTGGTATTTTTATTTTTCCTCTACTGATAGGAATTGGGGCAGAGGATATTAAAAAAAAGTAGATAAGAATAACTAGATGCCTATTTTTAGCTCCAAACTCTTCTGTTTTCATAGGAATAAAAAAAGCTGTGTAGATTCATTTTCTTATGTGTACATCCGTGCAGTAGACCTGCATGTACTTGCCCTCATTTACCTGAGTCATATTTGTAATCCTGGATAGATAATGGCAGTTTAAATACAGCTATCTTTTGCCGCAGGCAAGAGTAAGACTCAGAAGCCAGAGTGAAAAACAACTTATGATTCAGCATCCCCGGATATTTTTGATGGACTCCTCTACCTCCTGCAGTAGTGACAACAGTGACATACCTTGTCTGTCTCCTTACCCCTCCTTTGCCTTATATTTGATCTCAGTTGTGGCTTGTTCAGCTGCTCTGCTGGCACAGCCTCATCTCATGCTGTACATGGGAAATAAAGATACTGGGAAGGGTGGAACAGACCTGCCGCTCCCCTGTTATCTCACCTGTATCTCTCCTTTGCTCCATATTTTCTTAGACTGATCTGCAGCTCCTCAGGCTGGGATAAAACAATTTAATTCAAATGGTATTAACCCATTGGACTTGTCTGCATACACATTAACAGCTTACCAAGACAAATCACAACTAAACAAAGCTGCAGAGTCAGTTTACTTTTCGGTGCTTTCATGCTATTTTCCTTTTTAAAGACTGCAGAAGAATCACAGGTTAGTTTCATTCAATGAATTATGGATACAATACTGCATACACTACAGAACTGGAAGGTCTACTGAGATTGACTTTGCAGCCTAATGCTTATGGCACAGATCAGTAAAATTGGAGGTCCTGGTTCAATTATCTGTGCTGATGTACAGTTATTAATTAATATAAAATTGAAGAGGAGAGGAGTTACAAGTGAGATAGATTTACCATTGCTTGTGCCATTGGAATGTGGGCAAAATTTTGAACTTGGAGCATTCATAAACACAATATTAAGTACACCATGACCAATGGGCTGTTCTGTGGTGGTTCTTGGGGAAAGTGACAGAACAAGGAGGCTTGCCTTTAACTGGGTGTCCCATAACATTCTTATAGCCAAACCAGGTAAGTGAACAATAAATAACATAGATGACAAATGACTGGACCACTCAGTCTCACAGTTTGTGACCAGCAGTACAAAGTCCAGCTGGTGGTTGTTTACTAGAGGCATCCCTCAGGCATCGATACTTGCCTGATACTGTTTAATGTCTTTAATAACAACCTGGATGATGGAATAAAGTGCACTTTCAGCAAATTTGTGGATGATACCAAACTGGGGGGAAGTGGTTGATATGCTGGAGAGCTGTTCTTCAAAGTGACCTTGACAAGCTGGAGGAACTGGCTGACAGGAATCTCATACCATTCCATATAAGCAAATGTAAAGTCCTGCAGCTGGGACAGAATAATGCTTTTCAACAAGGCAGGCTGGGGCCAACTGGACAGAGATGACCCCTGTAGAAAATGACTACAGGGTCCTGCTGACAACAAATGGAACATGAGTGTGCCATTGTGGCCAAGGAGACCACCTCACGTCAGGCTAATGTGTTAGGAAGAACGTAGTCAGCAGGTCAAGGTACATGATTGCTCCTCTCTAACCCACACTTGTGAGACTACAGAATGCTCTGTTCATTTTGGGGTTCCCCAGCACAAGAACGTCATGGGCATACCACATCAAGCCCTGCACAGGGTTGAAGCACTACAGAAGGAAAAACTGGCAGAGCTGAATGTGTTAACCTTAAGAAGAAAAGGCTAAGGCTATGAGAGCTTATTAGTGGCTTCATCTACTAAACAAAAAAGCGGAGTCAGAATCTTTTTAGGGGTAAACAACTGTAGGATGAAAAGCAACAGAAACAAGGCTACAGAATTTTACATCCAATTAGACATAAGGGAATATAAAATTCACCATGAAGGCAGTCAAATACTGGTACAAGTTGCCCAGAGCAGTTGTGGAAGTTGTATATGAGTCCTTGACAAGGCCCCAAGCAACCCGATCTAGCTGTCTCTGCTCTGAGCAGGAGCTGGACTGGATGAACACGAACAACCTAAATTAATTCTGTGATTCTGTAAAGTCTTTGGCCCTGATGCCTGGGCAGTTCTTCTTCATTGAAGTTTTGGAGGGCTTAGTAAGTTTCAGTGAATCAGACTTATCAAACAAGTAGTCACGATTTCTGAACACAAGACTACAACCAGGATTATTTCTTGCACTTAGTGGTGCTACTGTGATGCTCCTGCACATATTATTTGTCTGCAAACTACAGCTATTTTTTTTTTTTTCAGCACAATGTTTTTCTCTGCTGGGTTCTGTTCAGGGATCTGAACTCTGAGTCTCTAAGACAGCAAAGCAGTATGTGCCTCATAGAGCTGATGGGAAGACATTGTGTAACCACGTGGACACAGCCTGTGTGAACATCACCTGAGTCCTACTTAAAACTAGAATTTGAACTGTATTTCATCAGACTATAGTTTGATTAAAACCAGACTGCGTGAAAACTCAAGTCCAAAAGTCAATAATCTTTTCAGTAAAATAGAACTATTTGGAGTCTCATGCATCTTTTGAATCCATACTGAAGAATATGAATTGACTTCTTAAAATGTCAAGGGTCCAGTCTGTGGAATGTAACATTTCCCTCCAGGTTAAGATTCACAATAGAAACCATCAAGTCTCTGTCAATCACTTATGTGAACAAGAAATGGACCAAAACTGCCTTGGTGCCAACAAAACATTTTACAGATTGCCTGACACCTTTCGTACTTAGTGCAAAATTAAAAGGGATCATGGAGAATACAAGGTAACTTAAAATCTAGTTAATTACAAATTTTCCATTTTGAAGATGCAGGCTCAAGATACACTGAAATGTTCCATGTATTTATTGGTGTCTCAGATTCTGAAGAGTACATTAATGTCATCAAAAAAAACCAAAGTCTGCTAAATTATGCCGTAAACACAATTGCAGCATCTGATTTGACAACAGCCACTGCCATAAAGATATAAACTTCTGCTAAAAGAAGGATGACACGTAAAGATTTTTGTTTATATCAGCAAATTAATTTGTAATATTTTCATTGCAATAAAGTTGTAGTAATTGTTATTCAAATGCAGAAAGTAAAATTTTATACTTATATAAATGCTAAAACCATGACAACATGGAATTTGATTATTTGTAATGAATGGTTAAAAAAGCATCACAGTTCAGTATTTTAAACTCCTGGTGTAAGCTATTTTTACCTCTTACAGGAAATATTAATCGTGATTTTAAGTAATTTTATTGTAGCTTAAACAAGGAAGTGAACCTAAATTCAGTATGAATTACATCAGTAGTTAAGTATCTAACAAGAAATTATCATCACTATAAATCTATTTTACATTTTACAATGATTATTTAAGACAGCTGAGCCTCATATATGCTGAAAGAGTATGTCAGCATACAGCAGCTGCTGATAATAACCAGCATGTGTTGGCAAGAGTTTTTTGTTTTCTGAAGATAATTAAAACTTGCTATGGTTTTCCAGCTGCTACATAGTCAATAAGGAATACTTTTAAAAAAATGAGTGGCATATTTTTGATTCACTTTAAATGGACTGTGCCCATCTCTACTGAATATTCACTAAAGGCAATTACTCTGCAATTCTGGAGGGTTTTTTCTGTAATTTTTCTAAGAAACAGGCTATCTGGCAATAGTTTGGACCAAAACATTTTTAACTGTCACCTTCAGATGCTCAGGAGAAAGAAAACATTCTAGTAACAAAAATGTTTTACTGAATGAGAAGAGATACACACGAAACTACTTGCATCCTATCCTTAAAATTCTGTGTGCTCTGTATTCAGATTGTATTTTAAAAGCTCTCTTTACTGGGATCAGCATGTTTTGAAAACTTTCTGTTCTCACAAACACTTGGCAGGCACCAAGGAGCTCCAAAATGCCTCACCAATTTGGGGAGTCAATGGCTCTGCAGAACTACAAGAAAAATGCCAATAGCTTTATACTGATCCTCATTAAAGGCCTAAGATGGGGTTTTTTTTAGACTACACTCTTACTCTAGTTCTCAAGTAGCATCCTACTTGGTGGCTAGTGAACTGTCTTCCTGCTTGTACAACAACTTTTAGGCCCCATGCCCAACAAAGAGTCCAACAGTAAAACAGGATCTTCCTTAACCAAAATCTTCCACAGAAGTGTTCCAAAACAACTTTCTAGAACAATGCAACTTCAAAAGTCTAGGAAATTTCTGAGTAACACCTAATTACTTAGCTAAACCTAAGCATGTGGTTTCTTGAATAGCCTGTGTGTGCTTAGTTATTAAAAAATAACTGGTCTGAATCAAAGCCTCTGATGTCAGGCATGACCAGTCCAAAATACCATTACTGTCAGGGAAGCAGGAAACATTCCCAAATCAGGCCTATGATAAAGTAACATACACTCTTTTTCTCGTATCACGTGTTTTGCAGGCTGCTGTTTGCAGAGCCAGCCCAGATGAGGATGGCTTGAGAAACCCTGGCCAGTGGTTCTAATTGAAAGCTAGCAGAGAGTCAATGAACTTTCTGGAGATTTTCTGGAGACCAGCTCCCCTAGTGCCAGAAAAGTGTGGACAGGATTACGGTCAGAATTAAGCAAAGCAAGATGGTGATGTGATAGTTGCACGGGGAAAAAGTATTGATTTCTGTACTTTCTGAAATCTTAATTTCTATATAAATCAGTTTCATGACTACAGAATTGTATTTGCTTCACAACTCTAAGAACTGACTGAATATTCTGCAAGAAGACAAGAGCAGATTACAGGATTTGTAGTGTGCACTCTGGGTGGATGAGAAAACTCTGGGTCACTGCCATTTCCAGCAACAGTGAACTGTTGAAACCTTTATATTTGCAGTGCCTAGTGCTCTCAGAAATCTAAGTTTTAGGGTTATGCAATTACATAAATATATGTACAAATATCTATAAAATATCATAGAATGAATCATAGAATCCTAGAATGGTTTGGATTGGAGAGAACCTTAAACATCATCTAGTTCCAATCCCCTGCCATGGCCAGGGACACCTTCCACTAGATTAGGCTGCTCATAGCCCCATTCAACCTGTCCTGGAACACTACCAGGGATGGGGCATCCACAACTTCTCTGGGCAACCTGTTCCAATGTCTCACAATGCTGACAGTGAAGAATTTGCTTCCTAACATCTAATTAATTTACATCTCTTTTCTTTTAGTTTAAAACCTGTTTGTCCTATCACTATCTGCCAATGTAAAATGTTGCTCTCCAGTTTTTTTTTTACAAGCCCCCTTTAAGTACTGAAAGGCCACAGTGAGGTCTCCTGGAGCCTTCTCTTCTTCAGGCTGAGCACCTCATATCTGTATATAAATATCTATAAACAAATGGACAGACAGATAGATAAAACCAGGTAAACTCTGTCCGCTCAGCTTCTATACCACAGTGCCATCAGGCAACAAAATCTGACTCTGCTCCATCTGACATCTCATCTCCATGCATCTGAGCTCCATCTCCCTAAAAGCTTGGCTGCCAGCCAAGTGACAGAGCCACAGCAGTACTTCATGAGTGGGTTCTGGGCACATGCTGGGCTCTAGGCTACACTCTGTGTATCACGAGTAACCCCTGGACTAGCAACCATGGGAGGTAACAGTGTACAACAGGGCTAACAGGAACCTAAGTGACCCCTCCTTGCAGCTCTCATTGCTTTGGCTTTCCATGAGCACCTGAGGTGCAAACTGGTTTGTCCTCTCTGACTACAAAGATAATCCAAATAAAGGAAACGGAAATAAATTTCCCTCAATAATAGCCCAGTTCTCTCACCCAGTTTAACAACTCAGCTGTGGATGTCAGAGGCCAGACTGCAGCCTTGAAATATGGAACATCTGCTTTGTGAGTCCTAAAATAGATTTCAGAACCCAATATTTGAGAAAATAAGTATTACTGAAACAAAATGTAATTTAATTTTTTTTAGCAACTGCAATTGTTTCCTTTCAAACTTCAGAGGCCAGAACTAATGAACTGATCTTCAGATAAGAGGCCACTCGAAATAATAAGACTTTCAGCAAATAACACAGCCATTATGCACCAGGGAGCTGAAACGCTTATTATGCAGTTCAGTGAAAAGTCAAAAGACACAAAGCATTTGATATGACTGGCAGCAGTACCATCTAAAAATAGCTCTGCATGAAAGAGAATTAAAATGTCACCAGAATTTTTTTTCTTTCTTCAGAAGCTGCTGGTAAACAGACCCTTCTTTGAACAGAAAATTGCCCCATGTGCAAGTGCAAGGGCATCCCATCGCCTCTTCCTGGCACCCATGGTCCTTCAACGAGGACAACAGGGCTGTGAGCTGCTAGAGAGGGACAGCCTGAAGTATCTCAGAGGTGAACTGCAGCCACATATTTCCTCAGGCAGCACTACTGACTCGACATCTGATAAGCCATCAATGGGATGAAGACAGCTCTGGCTCTTGGCATGAAACACTGGATGAAGATGTAGCAATCCTGGCCATGAATCAGTGCCGGTATTATTTGATCTAGGCTACAGCACTCAGGCAGTGGGATGAAATGCAGCTTTGGCTCAGGTTTTGGCA
Organism: Xenops minutus; assembly: GCA_035221455.1. Classification (NCBI taxonomy): domain Eukaryota; kingdom Metazoa; phylum Chordata; class Aves; order Passeriformes; family Furnariidae; genus Xenops; species Xenops minutus. Next base: position 49,467,110 of record JAWWEE010000001.1, read on the forward strand.
AAGGTGTCTAGTTTCAATGCAGAATCATCAGTTTGAATGATAAAACAGTTTTGGAAAAAGTATTCTGAATTCTGAAGTATTCACTCTGTTAATTTGGAAGGAGCTTTTAAAAGAGATATAGCTGGATGCTTGCTGAATTTAAGAGAGACAAGAAACTCCTTTTAACTCTGGATAAGACCCAGGCAGATTGCCACACTTTTAATGAAGTGAAGCTGACAGGATGGCAGTTTTAAAATGTCCTCAGAAATATATGTAAATATAGCTGTAGAAATGAAAAGAAAAAGGAAAAAAATTACAAGCCAAGGACTTACTGCGTCACCATCTGTGCCAAGCATTAACTTTTGGATTTTACATTATCCCCCTCAGATAAATGTTTGCAGGAAGAGAAAGTCATTACCTCCGAAGTTACAAAATGATTAGATATTCAGCTGCCGCCATCAGATGCAATTAAAGACACAGAACTTAGATTCATCCCACAGAACATTAATGTTTGCCAAACATGTTATGAAAAAGCCACATTGTGTGGCTCTCAGAGTCTTGTCCTGTCCGGACTCCCACTCCTGTATCAGTTGGAGACGAAGGAAAACTAAACATTCTGCTGCTTCCTGAAGCTAAATGATGGAAAAAGACTGTGCATTTCACATAAGTCCTACATCTGTGCCATCCAAGTGTTGACAGAGATACTGCTTCCTTTTCAAATCTAGAGTCATCTTACATATTTGGCCCCTTTTCAAATACTGGGTCTTTTAGAAGGATGCTTGATGTTGCTGCAGTTATTGGGATAAGCAATATGATCTAATCATATGGAGTAGTCTTTGTAAGTTCTGATCTTACACAGATTCGGATATTGATTTCAAAAGAAGAAGGATGGGGTTATGGTTAGCTAATATGAACTGTCTGCTGTACTATGAAATTATGAAAAATATTAAAGTAGTTGGTTTTTAAACAGAATTTACTTCTGCATTTTTTCAGGAATGGCAGTTTTCAGGAATTTGGCAGTTTGTGATAGGATACATTTACTTTTGTGTACTTCCATCACAAACTTCAAGCATTAAAAACTGTGTTACCTTTTTTCGTAATACTATTGGTAATAATTTGGTAATACTATTTGGTAATAATTATTTGGGGGATAATACTACAGAAACTTTAATTTTAGATCTTTAGACCTTGTGAGCAAGGTTTCTCCTCATTTTGCACCTTCTGTGGCAGTGGCAAGAGGGGTTACAATTACATTGCTGAATGAAACACAGACTGATTCTCATTTTTTGGCTAAGTGACATCACTCAGCTCATATTCTCACTACCTACGAGTAGGCCTCTCTCTCACAAATTTGCTCTGGACTGAGCCAGATGGAAAAGCCCAAAACAGAGCCAGGGAGTCATCTGTGCAGCAGACCAGGGTACTTCAAGCTCATCTCCCATCCCTTTTATTTAGCAGTACAGACATGCCCCCTCAGACTCAGAGGGACATTTCACTGCCACACCAACACAGGAACATGAAGCATTAACAGGAGCTTTTGGTAATAATGTTAACAATACACATTGAGGTAAGGACCCAAAAGATGCATGCGGTAAGGAAGGGGAAAGAGTTGTTAGACACTTAGGGAAAAACCACATGGTTCAACATGTGATAGGGGTTTTGCAGGAGCAGTTCCTTGCAGGGAAGTGTTACTGAGGAGTAAAAGCTGTACCATGATCCTCACTTCTGGACTCATTCAGCTGCAAAAGCTGTACTGCCTTTCTTTAATGCTGAGGTTGTCATATTTTCCTGCAAATGTGATTTCAGGAAGGAAGCTGAGCAATCTCCCAGAAAATGGCAGGTCTGGCAGGTGGGGGATGCCAGGGGGTATGTGTTTGTGACTAAAAAGCATGAAAGCGAGAATTAAATTAGAGATTCCAATTTGAACTTACTGCTTTTATCCATACTCTTAAACCACTCACGTGATGGAGAATTAGAAACAAGCAGAGCACAATCAATAAAATAAACAAATCATGAAAGACACTAGTGACACATTAAGGGGGGAAAAAGTCAGATACCCTTTTGGCCATTAGGACTAAATGACAGAGATGGCAATGAACAAATACATATTTTGGTTTCAAATCCTGAAAACTTTGCTTATACAAACAGACCTTCTTCCAACACAAGCCGATTAAAAGAGAGAACAACTGTTGTCAAAGGCCTGTAGTATCTAGCTCATTAAAAAAATACCAGTTGGCATTATTAGGATGTATTATTTTGCTCCTTTCGTACAGTGAAGGATTCATCTGAGTAAGTTGCAGGGTTGAGTCCTTCTTTGGCAAAGGACTTTGAGTGGAAAGCAAAATGTCTGATACGTTCCAGCATGGTATTTACTTAAGACGTACCGCGCTGCCCATATTTTAAACCAAGTTACTTCTCTATGTTCACCTAACTTATCACAAGGACAGAAACTTTTGCTCATCTGTGCATCTATGTTAGTCAAAATTCCCATGTATTCCAAACTGCTACGGAGTGATTATTTTCTCCTGGCAGAATTAAACTCCTCAGTCCTGCAATATATGAGAGATGAAAAGCCACAAGATGTTTTCAAACTGAGTCACTCACATCCTTTCAGCTAAACAATAATACTCACAAGTTCTCTGACTCATACTGTCTACTCTTCAACAGCTTTTAGATAATCCAGCTCAAGGTGCTCAAGCCCTTCTCTCCTCCACTATATTAGGGTGTGCAGCTAGTGTTATGATAATTTGCTCTAGTAAGGTTAGCTGACCTGTTGAACTGAACCTGAAAGGGGAAACTCAACAGTGTTTTAAGCAAAAAGTGCAACGTGAGGCACAAAGATGAGGGTTTACTGACTTGCCCACATTTGAATACCTGTAAAATGAGTATAAATAAATTACACAACTACTTTATACTGGGTCAAGCTCATGGGCCATGTAATTCATCATTTTGCCCTCAAAAGTGGCTATTACAAAGTGCAACAGATTCAATTATGGACAACTGCTTAATTACTTAGCTACAAGGATCCAGTTTGCTCAGTCCCTTAAGGCACTTACACACTAATCCAAACATATGTGATGCTCTGTATGAAACAGCTCATATGTTTAAGTGCAATTAAAAGTCTGAGAATATTTTATGAAATGAGTGAGATAAAACCAACAATTATGGCTAAGATGCTATCAATTACTTCATATCTTATATTTTAATCAAAATAAAAAGCCAGCAACTATCTATTGCCTAGAAAGAAAAATATCTGGCTGGAACCTAAAATTGCATATTTCTTTAATTAACACTTACAGTGCTCATGGTACAAATACTGCACTCTATTTTCGGAAATTCCTGTATAAACACAGACATAAGAGACTGAGTAAGAAAAGTACTATGTATATATTCTCTTCATCTATTTTTGCTGGTAATTTATACTTTACTTCTGTTATGTAGCATTTTACATTCTGCAGTGACTTTTCTAAAATTAAACTAAAAAAACCCTAATTACTATTACTCCAGTGGTTCATTTATTGAACATACATCTTGCATTTATTGGCTTAAATGTCTCTTAATATTACTGCCTCTAATTATACAATAGGGTTAACATGAAATTCAGTCTCCTCCATGATCAATACAGAAGATATATAGCAGAACTACAGCTGTTCATTTCACCACAATTTCAAAAGAATAAAGTCTCAAGATTTTACCTTGGCCCAAATCCTGCTCTAAGTAAAACAGAGCTAAAGGAGAGCCAAGATTCACTTCTTGGTGTCCAGCCTGCATGTGTCAGAAGAAGTATCACTGACACTTTGTGGCTATGAAGCTATAGGCCCAGAAATAGCCACTATTATGGAATCCAATCTCCAGTATCACACAGGCATTTATTGCTAACTTCAGCTTTTGAACCTCTTTTGCAGATAGTGGCTTCAGTAATGGTTTCTCCCTTTCAAAAGTCCTGTTGTTTATGAAGAACAACTGTTTAAAACTTTAATTAGCTAGACTGCACTATTTCACTTTTTTTTTTTTCTTTTAAATATAAACACACCTCAGGGCACTCTCAGTTTATAAATACCCCTCAGGATGTTCACATTTTTTTGTGTTAAAGTTTCACACAAGTACTTCATCCATTTCAGAGTACAAGTACAGAATAAAGGTATTTTAAAAGAAATCCTATTATTTAATCAAAAAACTCTAGTTCCCTCAAGTCTAGGGCTAAGGACTTATGGAAACACTGTGTAAGGAAGAAGAGAACATGGTGAAGAAGCTTCATGTGACATAGGTCTCAGTTTCTAAGGGACCTTCGGATACCATATGAAACAACCGACCTGAAGTTCCCACTGCTGTGAGCACACATATCTGATGGAGGTGAGAGTGACGGACTGTGTCTCAGGAGAGGTCTGCAAGGCAGCTCTGCAGCTAAGGATATTCCTCCTGGTGCTCCAGGCCACATTGTCCCCAGCTCTGTCCTCTCCTGTATCCTGGGCTGGACTATAGACACAGAGTAACCACGAGCAGAGGCACTGGGGGTTGAAAAGGAACTACAAACTGCTGCTGCCCTGACTTACTGGTTTACAAGCTCTAGAGGCAGTAAATCACTGGCACTGATCAGAGACGACCTAAGTGAGGGTGTTTGTATCATTACGACCAAGGCTGAATCTTGGTGGTTAATCTTTTACTTTGCTGGGTTCAGACAACGAGGTTTAAATATGTGTAGGTAAAGTGCCCAGCATCCAGAACGTGAGAAATACTATGGTTCAGGCTGTCTGTACAACTGTATTTTGTCCTCTTTATGTCTGACCAAAGTCATAGTCTTTAATTCTATAATTGTATCCCATTGCCCATCCTGCAATCCATAGCTGTGTGGATATCAAGAATTTGATCTGGGCTTTTTTAATGCAGCCTATGACTGTAACATTTTCTCTTACATGACTTCCTTGTTCTCCTTTTGAACATGGGTGTATATTATAGCTTATGGTGTATTAACAGTTGAAATTAAGTCCCCTAAATTTCATAATTTTTTGCCAAGTCACTTGTATACTTTTGTAACACTTTCCACTAACTATATTTATGCTTAGAAAAAGAGAAGAATTAAAACATGTTGAACTAACTCCAAAAGAAAAATTGAAAGACAGAGAAGTGCATTTGTTTGCACCTCTAACACTCACTCAAACCAGACAAATCCAGGTGACACAAAGATAATAGTACACATAAAAGATCAAAACTGAACTTGGAATACATAAGAGTATAAGACATCTGCTGATGTGGGAGAGCTTGCCTTGAAAAGTTAAAGTCTAATTTGAGATCACTCCATCAAAAATTTTTCCTCAACTGCTCTTGCCTGTGGACATAAACTGAGACAAATCACAGAGCATTACGCACTATGGGCAGGAATTTACTCACTGAGAACAGGAATTTGTTGTATTTTCATTTGTTTCTTCATATTATTTTCTTACTGAACATGCAGACTAAGAATCAAATTCTGCTGTAGATGAAAGGTAACATTTCTTTACCAGTGATGTCTAGCTATGCTGCGGCAGATGTGACTTTGTTCACTTTGACTTACACTCTACTTGTACTGCACAGTCAATGATTTCAATTTAAAGTTTTCAGAGTATGGCCTTAATTCTTCATTACTTTTTACCTACAGCTACTTTTTATATTTTCTGTTCTGCACTGAATTTAGCCATGGACAGTGAAAGAAATAACAACTTTGTGACTCATGTAATATAAATTCTTGAAAGTCACCACCTTATTTATTTAAAGAAAACATGAGTAATCGCTAATGAATTCTCATACAGTTACTGCATACACAGTTTGAACAAATACCTCAGACCAAGCATGCTACACCCTGTTCCTCTATGCTGAGCCATGTGTCCCCTTCAGTGTGGAAACTAACGGGCTTATGGGGGAAAGGGAATTATCCGAAAGATCACATTTTGAAAATACCAGTTTAATATCAGACAGATAATTACTACCCACATTTACAGGCTACATCATAATTCTGTCTCAAGGAGTCGGTGGTGTACATGAACCAAATATTTAGGACTTTCAAGCATGATCTGATTAAAATCACAGTCTGGTTCCTGTCATTTCCCATGTGGTGATTTTCTTTTTAGAACTGATTAAATAGTATAACTCCTCTAATGATTCATTTAGTTTATTTTTAACTAACACCAAAGGAAAATACAAAGGAAGGCTTTTTCAGTAAATGTTTTTTCAAAGGAGGAAGAAAAGCTGCAATGCATGATAGGGCAATTTAGCATAGTTTAGGATAGTACATGCAGCTAACGACTGAAAAGATAGCAGAATATGCAACACTTTATATTGCGCTGCATTACTGAACCAGGAATGGAAGCTCTGACTGCTTTACACATTGTAAATTGGATATGTTGTGATTTTCTAAATTCCTATCACTAAGGAAAAAATATCCCTGGTGTAAAATTGTCAGTGTTTCCTACTGTGGATGCCTCCAGTCTGAAAACCAGCAACTGAGAAATATCTGGGTAAGAAGCAGAGAGCAGGTATTCAAACAAGCCCCAAGGCAGCTTAGCACTTAAACATGTCACAGATCTGTTTTCCGCAAAGCAATTAACCAGGCAGCGCTCACCATTCCAGCGATATTAAAATGTAGGCTGGATGTTTCTCTGAACATATGCTATAATTCAAACTATTAGACTGGGGAGATGCTAACACAAGAACTGTGGTAGATGTGTTCAAACACTTTGTCTTAGTGGTCTTAAAATGTATGATTCAAATATACACATTCAAACAACTAAATAATGATTTACATGCTTTACTCAGCTGGATGACTGCAAACAAGTTTTGGTTCTCATCTTGCATCTCCTGATCTACTTTTCAATACATTATTGATAAGTTCCTCTGTGGCACTCCATTAGTTATGAATCCCATTTGTCAATGGGGTAAAACTCACCTTTAAAGGAGGATACTTCCACCCATACTACAGAACTCTCCCAGTACCCTCTGGAACAGGGACTGAGACTGATTCAGTACCCTCACATGCTCACAGCGTGAACAAGGCAAGCACAGAGGGTAACACACTCACCTAGCAAAATGCAATGAAAATCTGGTGAATGACTGATGGGTCTAGGTTTTTTGTCCAGAGTATAAAGTAGAGATTTCAGATTGAGTTACATTAGCTAGACTTAGATTTTTTGGTATTGTTAACACAACTATTTGTATCAAAATTATTAGTCATTACTTGGGGTACTGTAGAAAAAAACATGTGCCTTGGCTATAGCTGTGCACTAGATATGGGTCTCCCTACATATGGACTCGTAGGCAGACATTAGCATCTATCTGCACATATAATTTCTTTATTCCTACTGAACAGACACAACCAACAGTGGATCCTGTTCCCTGTTTAACATCAATAAAAGAAGTAATGGAAGCAACAGTGTATTCTTAGTGATCCAAGATACACAAATATTTCACCTACTGAACTGTAATGTCAAGGTGACACACCAATATAATTTCCACAGAGCTGTGCAGAACAGGTTGGAAAGCTGCAAAAGAGGAGCAGAGGTCATTCACCACAGATTGACCATCCATGCAACAAGCTGCAGGAAGCAAAGCTACAACTTTGAAGCTCCTCACTGTCCCACCATGTAGCCTCTCCAAAGTCTCAGCACTGCTGAGTAGCTTTGGCAGTCCTGGCTGTCACGGATGGGTTATGGATTACAAGAGGGAATGTTAAACAGCACCATGATAGGTAATAAGAGGTGTGTTAATCCATCAAATCCTCACTTGATGCTTCTTGAACACTGAACTGGTACTAGTACTGCACCCAAAACATTTTCAAATAGACCTGCAGAGAAATAAATTACCCCTTCTTTCCATTCAGTTCAGGCTGTACACTGGGTACACAGAATGACATAATATCCTTCCTGAAATCAGAGCAGCAGTGAGGACCAGAATCCTTCAAACACGACCGGTTCCTGAGACTGCCTTGCAAATAATCACATTTTCCTAATTGCCACAGAAACTATCTTTTTCATCTTTTCAAAACTGGCCCAAGAATTATGCATTGTTTTCTTTATAAATGTAATAAAATTTCATCACTCTATCCCTGTACTTCTGCCAGAATTCAACAGGCACAGATATAAAGAACCTTACTGGAAAGCAATACACAGAAATAGTCACGCCATTTAACTGCTGCAGGTCCGAAGCACACACCAATTTCTGTGATATGTGTCATATATGACAGTAAATGATGCTAACTTTATTGCTCGCCGCCAATTAGTGAATCAAATACCTTTTTCAAAGCTGTCAAGAAAGTGTCTTATCTTTAGGATTTTTTTTTTTTAGATGACATTTTTCTGCATGTTGGACCACATCCACTTTGGAAACTGGTACTCCTGGAAGTATCATGCCATATAAAACTATGATCAATACAAAACTGTGAATTGATTTGCTTTTTAATATAGAAAAATCAGTACAGTTGGGTAGGGTTTTTATCTTCGCATTAGCCGTTCTGAAGATGATTTTAAATTGCATGCACAGGCCAGAGGATTTGTTCTGAGGCCCATCTGCATTAGCTTTAGTACCATGGATATATCTTCAGAAAAAACAAATCAATATATTTGGAATGACTGCTTAGATAACTGCTTAAGTAGCTGCAGAAAGCCAAGTCAGCAATTATTTTGAAGGATATGTGGCAAGTTTTCTAACCCTCTGACAGTTTCCAAAGGCTGTTATCCCAGTTGCCATCTTCCAGTCTCACTGGACCTCTGCTTCTTTTTTAACTGGATGACCATCTATAACCATGGGCAGGTTCTACCTGCAGCAATCAGAGCAGTACTGGTGTATCTGCTCTGACAGTCAGAAAAGACGAAGTTCAGCACCTAAGTTACCACAGTAGTTTATGATTAAAAGGTAATTTAGTTAAATAGCTAATCATGCACTAGTGTTTGTCTCCTGGCTGTCCATGTATGTGTGCATGTGCGGAAACAGAAAAGTATGAATGACTATTTCAAACTCTGACTCAAGTCAGAATAGTTTGAAATAACAACAAGAAAACAGCCTGAAATATGAGGCATTAAAACCTGCTCTCTTATGAAAGAGACCTGCGGACCTTGCGCCAACGCCAGGCAAAGGAGCGCTCCTGACAGTAACTCACCTTGCTGAATTTTTGTCACCAGCTGGTGACGGGCGAGGATCCTGCTGGTCCTGTAGGGAGGGCGCCGGGTGGGCTGATCGCAGCGCCAGTACAGCTCCTGGCCCTCGGGGGACACGGCGTTCAGGTAATAACAGCCCGTGCCCGCGGCCCGGGGCACCTGTCTGAGCATCTCCGCTCCGTGCGACCCGCTCCGGACCGCGATCGGCGCGATGAGAGCGGGCACGCCGCGAGCCCCAGGGAGCTGCAACGAGGGAGCGCTTTAAACGAGAAAGGAGTGCCGACAGCCACTACAACTCGGGATTCCGGCTTCTCCCACATGATCCGCGACAGCCAATCGCTCCCGGTGCAGCCTGTGGAAGTGAGCTTGCGGAGCGGGACAGCCAGCCTGCTCCGGCCCCGCACACACAGCCTGCTCCGGCCCCGCACACAGCCTGCCCCAGCCCCGCACAGAGTCAGCCCCAGCCCCGCACACACAGCCCACCCCAGCCCCGCACAGCCTGCCCCGGCCCCGCACACACAGCCTACCCCGGCCCCAGTAGCCCCGGCATCCCCCGGCCAGTTTACCCAGGACTCAGGGGCTGCAACAGGCCACTTCAGAAAGCAAAGGAAAAGTTGAAAACGCTCGGGAATGCGTGTTTTAGAGTATGCAGGGCTGCCGAGAACCTTTTCCTCCTCTGCTCTATGTTGCCCAGCTATTGACTCATCTGTGGAGATGATGCCCTCACTGCTTTTCTAAAAATCATACCCTTGTTTGCCAAGGAAAAGTCAGTTTACAGAAGGGCTGTCTGAATCTCCAAAACCGCACGGTACAACGAGCTGTGGAACAAGCGAAGCCCTTGGGACGAAAAAAATCAACAACACCTAGCAGGAGTCATTCAGCAGTAAACAAAACCGGAGACTCCCTAATATTAATGCTACCAAGAACTGGTCACAGCCTGGAAGAGGGAAAAGGGATGGAGAGATTCTCTATTCTTCAGGTTCCCCACCATAACATCTTTTTTGTTGTTCTTTTAACAGGCAGAGGGGCATCTGTTTTCATTCAGTCCTTGCATATCAACCACTGAGTTTGCAGAACATGCCATTTCTTTATTAAATCATAGGGAAACAGAACACTGCCATTTTTATCAGCAAGTGGGCAGCAAACCTGAGTAAAAATAAACCCTCCTAGTCAAATAATTTTTCATTATATTTTAAAATACCAAAGTCTTGGTTTAACACACCCCTAGTGTGAGCTGATTTCTAAGAATCACGAGAAGTAATTTCCCAGCCCTGGAGATCAGCTTCACAGCATCACAAAACTGGAAATGACTGCAACTCAGAAGCCTCTTCCACTCTCATGGCTGAACAGGCTCCTGCCAAAACCCATGTGCAGGCAGCAGGGCAGGGGAAGGCAGAGATGAGGCAGCAGGTTGGCTGGGCAGCATTGGTCCCGCACATCTCAGGAACCATGCTGCCTCCTCCATGCCCCTTCTCATCAGGCCAGTGTCAAGCTGGGGGACTAGCAGCTGACAGCACTGTTGGAGTGGCTGAAAGCCCCAGGCAGAAAGGGCTCAACCCCCATCTCACCCCATGGGGGAACTTGACCTCCCCAAACTCCACTAGGACATCCATCTGCAGTGACATTATTGTCTGTGTCCTCTTCTCCAGCCTTGAGGCCAACAGTATGTCATGACGTGCCTTGGTACAACAGGGTTCTCCTCGCACTCCCAGCCTCCTTGGCTGCCCACCAGGACAGGCCCTTGAGGTGGCACTGCCTGGGACCTGCCTGTTCACAAAGGACAGGGTCAGGCTAACTTGCATGGGCAGATGTACCCACCTAACTGTGATGAGGAGAAAGACAATTCTCATTCACAATTATTCATTAAAATTTTGTTCCATTCAAACCCCTTGGGGCAGGGTTTTGCTGCAATGCAATCTGTTCTCATTACAGCTTATGAATTCTATTCCTCATCAGTGTGGGACTTTTGCAGTGCCATAAAATGGAGAAGTATAATTCCGAGTACTAGGAATTTAAAATGAATGCTCTAGACTGAAAGCCTCCATTACCTGTTATTACTATTATTAAAAGCACCTTCAAGTCCTGTACATGCTGTTTTTTTGCTCCAGATGTTGCTGCATGGTCTTCTCCGAACTCTAAGCAGAGACTTCAAATTGAAGACAAAAGATATGGCACCACTACCATCTATATTCCCAAATAGGGCTGGTCACTGGCAGCCAGGGAATAGGAATGACCAGTCTCCTCTCTGCCTTGCTGTGCAAAGAAGAGAGGCAGGATTGCATCATAGGTGTGAGCGGAAAACTCTCTGAGTGGGGAAGGGATGGTTTCCACTTCTACCCCAGTTTGCTAAGCCAGTGTCTCAGTCACTCTGCTGCTGAATTTTCAAGAATAAATATCCCAGAGACTCCCTAGTGTCAATGACAGGCACAGTGTTTATACAAAGAGACATTACCTCCATGTGGGGAAATTCTTATTTGATTAATCTACAGTTCTTTGATCTAATTCTATTACAAAATGCTATTGCTAGTGAAAAGCAAGTATTAACATTTCATACCACTTTGCTTACATTTTCATAGGGATTTCTTTTTCTGCTGGAAAATGCATTAACTTTTTCAGCTAATGGGATTCTGCATTTATCCTTGCAGTATTTCCAAAGACTAGGAAGCAGTTTAACAGAAATGTAATGCTTCAAAAACCAGTCCAAAGAAACAAAAACCAGGACAAGAGCCTGAGTAAAGTATTGGCTAGAGAACAAGTCCATTAAGGGTTCAATAAGCCCAGTTATATGCTTGTAACAGACAGCAAAGCACCAGCCTTAGTGCCCCTGTGGCTGCCTGTCCGTCCCACGTCCCAACCACAAGGTAAGACAACAGGACAGAGCTGCCCTTCCAGTAGCTCATCTGAGTGGTCACGAAGGACAGAATTAGTAGCCTCTTTTCCAGGGTGATGACTTTCCCTTCCTCCCAGACACTAGGGTCCAAACACAACTTCAGAGCTGGAGGGCTGCTCCAGGCTTGGCGCTGCCGAGTGCTGCCTGTGCTGAGGCTGAATTCTTTGGCTTCAGTCCAGTACTTGCATAGTAGTCAAATAAAACAAGAAACAACAAGAGTTAGCTGGTCTCGCAGTACACGTTTGAAAGCTCCTGTGCTTGAAGTTGTGCATGGTGGAGGAAAGAATTAGTCCTCACTGCATACTTTTAAAATGACTGTCTCCTCATTTGGTCACTGCCTTGACACTCACTGTTTATTTTCAAAAATGTGTCATTCAAATGAAGGAACCCCTTTGGCTATCGACTTCTCAGACAAGAAGTACTACAGAAGCCTAAGCTGGTTTTATAAAAGCACTAATTAATATTTCAATCTTAGTCTACAGACTGTTTCTGGAATAGTTAATAGAGCAACACAACAACAAGGCTAATGCATCTTATAAAAGCACTTCAAAATAAAAGCTTCCTTGTGCATTTTACAAAGGCTGCAGGAGAGCTCCAACACACACCGAAAATTTCTGCCTGTCATGACAGAAGCACAGCCCATGAGGTGGAAACCCAACTCCATGTTCCCATGTTGCCACTGAACCCTCCTGGAATGGAGACTCCTTCATAAAAACATGGCTGGAATTAGTGGGTTTTTTATCTGAATCAGAAATGTCCACACATATCTTTAGTATAATAACTACATGTCACATCTAACATGACAATTGCTGACTTGATGGATACTGAAATATTTTGGAAGATCAGGAATCCTTAAAGGCTTGTTCATACACCACAGCACTACTGACAACTGCACGGTTTAACTGACCCAGTCAGCCCAAGGAGTTGTACTCTTCTCCGTATGCATTCACAGGCAGAACCGCTACACTTAATCTTCTGTTCATTGATTTTTATGTCTCTCTGTCACCTTTCCTCCCTGAAATTGCCTTTGGTGTGAGAAAGAAAGAGCAAACTATTTGCAGGAAAAACTGCCCCAGGGCTACCAGTATACACTGAAGTATCACAGGCAGTACTTGAGATCTGCTTTCATTTCACTGAGAATGGGGTGATGTCATCAGCTGGAGAAAACACCGTGGTGTACTCCAGAAATGCTAAAATGTATTTGATAACAGACTGTCTACTAATGATTGGCTTTTCTGAGCAAAACAACAGTGTGAGTTTCTATGTTCCACATTGGCTTCAGAGTGTTACTCATGAGTGCATGAGGCAATGCTACAGACAGTGGTGTAGGTGAGGGTAAATTGAGATGAACGGCACTTTCCCACTTGTATTCCTATATATGCATATAACAGAACTGCTTACTTACATCTTAGAATGCACCCCTCCCAGTGAACTGTGAGATAGGTCCATGATGTTGTACCTGGCGCAGAGTTCTTTGGGCTTGGATTGAACCTGCTGTTCTCACACAGTAATCAGCCACTTGATCTTCCCGAAGTGACCCATTTCCCTTTTATTGTTAGTTGCACTTATCTTGTTATGTCACATCTAAAATTAAATGGCAACTCGATGGCTTCTCTTCATTTGAAAGCACTGGCTCTATGAGAACAAAACAGCTTCCTATCCACTAGAGGAGCACAGTTGTTATTAACATTAGTGACATGTAATTAGAAGAAGCAGGAAACTCTTGTTTTCAAGTTACAGAAGAAAAAAAATCAGGCATCTGCTTTTAACTAGCTGATCTCTGGATACCCTTCTATAATTCTGCAGGTAGAAGAATACTTCAGTTTGCTGGATAAAGACCAAATCCAATATCCTATACATGCAATATATCTTACACTGGATATTGAAGTCCTATCCACATATCCCTATCCTAGCGACGTATCTTTTATTTCTTCCCTGTAGCTACCTTCACAGATGCTGCACAGCAGCTCATGTGTTAAGAACAGGCATTTTCTCCTCTCTCAAGTTCAGGAAGAGAAAAAATTCACATGCAAGGAATCCAAAGCTGTGTTTAAGATGAGGCTTTCACTTACTTCACATGTTTTGAATCGTGTCTCAGAATACAGGACTTTTGAAAGCAGAAGTTCATTGCCTACTGTTTAGAAAAATGTTTTGTATTTGAACACAGACATTTGTTTGAGAGTTATTTGCTGGGATTACTACAGGCTGCAAACTCATTTATAGCAGGGTCTCTAGAGCAGCCAGAAATGCTTCCCTCTGACTCAGAGGCACTTTGACTGTCTCCCTGAGGCCATGCTGGGGCGCCAAGGCTCTGCAGCTCATCTGGTGCTGCCAGGAATCAGACTGGGGCAAAAGGAAAAAAGTTTCTGTGAGATTTCTACATCCCCAGGAAGTGAGATGGAGACGGCTAATAGCTGCACAGCATTACAACAGAGGATTGTTTCACTGGAAAGCCCGATACTGATGTGTTCTGGAGGCAAGTCAGCTGCTGTGTGAACTGTCTGATAGTGAGCTTTAAAAATGAACACTGCTTCTTCCTATGCGTGAGAGACAGGCTTATACACCCCCTTGATGATAAACTTCAAACCAGGAGACGAGGCTTCTGAATAGTACATTACATTCTTTTCTTCTGTTCTAGTGTCCCTGTTCCAGCATCAGAGGATTATCCATTTGCATTTTAAGACCCATATGTTCAAAGGATAGCACTGTTACAAAAAATACCTCCTGATTACAAAAGCATCAGTGACCTGGCCAAACCACAGAATGCAGCTCTAATACAAGCAGAGGGTTAGAAACTATATTCAGGCTGAGTACAACAGTAGCATGTTTTAGGGCATAAAAGATGGCAAGGAGGTGTGAATGACCCACCAGCCACCCAAGCAGACTTAAAAAAAATGACATATGCAAAAAGCCAAGATGTGAGGGTCATGGCAAGAAAGCTGAAGTGGTTCCTCTCATCAATTCTCCTGTGGAGGAGCTCAGGGATGTTCAATAAGCCAAATGAATAGGAACTGATTTGAAAAAGGCTCCTCCAAGATCGTCTACCAAGCAATCATAAAGAAGCTCAGCTACCACAGATAAAAAGGAAAAGGCCACTTGTGGCTTAATGGCAGCTTAAAGACAGGAACCTGTTTTGTCAACTGTTTATATATGGTTTTTATAAAGAGATTGAGTAGCACGCTGGCAAAATATAATGATGATACCAAATTACTCTGGCAGTCAAAACAAGAAATTGGTTGCAAACATTGAATGCTTATAACATTGATTGAGAAGGCATTAAAACTATAGCTTTTGAGTGCTGATAAATCTTGCAGTGGATAAAGTTGGGAACGTAAGTGAAATGATCATGGGGTAGGTTTAAAACGAATGAACATAAATATTTCTTTATACATGCATAGCTGACCCCCGGAAGTTGTTAGAGGATGCTGTGGCTGCCAGAAGTTAGCAGAGTTCAAAAAAGGATTAGATTCCTGGAAGAAAAAATCAGCATTAAGCACAAAATTCCAGATCATAGTTCGGGACCTCCTTGAACCACGTGAATGTGGGTAGGATATATAACATGTACAGGATCACTACATGCTTATGCCAGCATTATATTTTTCCCAAAATAGTTGTGTCCGCCCTCTGGTCAACACATGACACAGACTGGTCTGTCTGGGAGTGGCCAGTCTGTATTCTTACCTGAGCTAACCAGAGTGCACCCACCCCATGGACTATGCAAATGCAGGATCCTAACAGCACTGCTAGTGCATAAATACATCAAAATAACCACTCCTGTGGTCTGTGGCTGGAGCCTGCGGAATGACGGTATTTCCCTGGGCACAGCCTCTCTGTGCCCTCCTGTCACATTTGTTCGTGAAGTGTAAGCTGGTGGTCTGTTGGCCACAATGTCAGGCTCAGAGGATGTGACCTTTCTGTTCCTTCTGCTCTCCCCGGGGCTTACAAGGCACCAGGAACTCCTGGCTGGGGGATAAAGTCATTGGAAGAGGTCAGTTGTTTCATCCAGTGCCTGACTGCTAATTTAGGCATTATGGTCTTACTCCTATTCAGTTTTAAAAATCACAGTTTTTCTCAGTCAAACCACACCAGCATGTGAATAGGAGCTCCACTGGCCTTAGCTGAACTGTTCACAATCCAAGAATAGCCAGCATCCCATACTGTGTAAAGTCCCTAAAAACAGTGGTTCTCAACAGTAAATTAAAAAACAAAACAAAACAAAAAAACAAAAAACAAAAACAACTAAAAAACAAAACAAAAAAACAAAAACAAAAACAACAAAAAGACAAAACCAAAAACACACAAACCCCACAAACAGTTGAGTAATAGAGTTCAAAAGACAGGTCAAAAGAAAGGAAGACATTTCAGGTGGCAGACCTCCTCTGCTAAAGCATTTGGAGAGTATTATGACACGAATGAGCTAAAAGTAGTTTCCATACTCTGTGCAACTCCATCTGCTGAATCTATACCCATGTTACTAAAACTAATCCCACAGGAACTGTGTAAATATATTTAAGTAGTGGTGGGTTTACACATATCCTCCTAATCTCACTAACAAAGTGTTTGGATAACACACTGATAACATAAGAAAGTGTTTAGATAAACTTAGTTTCTTAAAGTTATCCAAATACACTGCAAATCCCTACACAGACCTACTGCTGGTGTCACTCTGAACCACAGGTGAACATTCCTGTCTCAGCTGAAGGTTTGTGCCTTCGCAGACATCATATGAGGGCTTTGCTATTTGTTTTGTTTTCAACAGGACTCCAGTTCCATCATGATGAAATGGACAAGAGAGGAAATACTCAGGTTTTGATCTGGTTTTAAGAGAAGTCTTTTTTTATCTCTCTGTGCTAGAGAAACAATGCCAAAGTTGAGATTTTGTAAAACTTTTTAAAAAGCAACTAGACAGAACAGAATAGCTCTTGGCACCACTGTTTCAAACACAGCCACATGGAACTGGTGCACGGGAATGTGAAATTTTCCAGGCTCCTTGAAATCAATGAATATTTGTTGCATGATTTCAGTCTCTGCCCAGTGAGGCAGACAGACACCATGGTTAGGGCGCAGGACTAGCTGGCAGTTACTTGCTGAAAGACTTCAGAGAAGTTGTATAACCCGCCTCTGTATCAGTTTCCTGACTGATAACAGTAATCCTTGCCTAAAAACTATTTTAGTAACTATATTAAAAAAAAAAAAAAAAAAGGGAAATACAATCTTGTAGGCAGATTTCCTTACAAGCAGTATCAAGTCCACTGGAGGCAGGCTAAAGTCTACCATAACTGCATGAAATAAGGAGAAAATAAATACCCTTTAAAACTGTCCTACAACACCTACATCTTCAGATGAGACACTTATTGCCTAAACTTGAAGGATGCCTCAGATTTCCCAACATCCTTTAAAAATGCATGTTATTGAATCTTACAAACACTGCATAACAAGGATGTAGTGTTTGCACCTGTGACTCTGCAGACAATATGCACTAACCAATAAGCTGAGTCTTGACTCCAAGGCCGGACTGCAGCCTTGCACACAAGGAATTACCTTGCAAGGTGCATATAAAGCATTTTGTTCACTGAGAGTTAAAATTTCTCTTTTTTCATTCTACAATCCCCAAGCCATCACCACCAAGGAACTAGGTACAGCAGAGCCATTCCTTTGCTGATTAGTCTTCCTGATGCCCAGGAAAGGTGGGGTTTTGGCTGATGCATGGCAAAAGTTTAGGTTATGGTGAGGTGGAAAGTGGTCCTTAGAGGAATGTCCTCTGCTGAAGTAGGTGACTTGTTCTGCCTCCACCTCTACTATCTTCCTACCAATGTAAACTGGATTAAGCCTGGTGGCAGCCAGCGACCCTGGTACAGTGCAGGACCATGTAGCTTGACATGTTAGATCTATGCTGTTGCTGCAAGGGTGAGTGGGGGCACTGAATACAGCACAGAACTGAGGTCCATCCCTATGGCATCTGGATATGTGCTTGCCCATGCCTTGCAGATCAGGGTGCACGTGACATTTTCTTCCCTCCCCCATATCACCAGCTTGGGCATCTCAGAACCAGAACAAAGGTCCAGCACAGAAAACAGTATGGATGAGCAGTGAGCCTTCTGTGAGGTTACAGATTTTTTTTCCAAAGGGTGAAGCACCAGTGTCTCAAATCAAGCAGTATGAAAATGTATAGTGGCACAACAGCTTTAAGGCTGACCCACCATCTCACAGCAAGTGTGACCAACACACCTGCACACTTAGCTGGTTGCATAATTTCAGCCATACTGGTGCCTGATTAGCAACCTCACGAATAAAGAAGCCAGGGGGAATATGTCACATGCATGCATCACTTATCCCTCATCCAAAGCCAGAATTCAGTGTAATCTACATGTAGTATTCTGTACAATGCATTGGCTATCCCATATGTCTGAAAGAGAATGCATGATATCTACACCTTTTAAACACAAATTATTTCTTTTTTCATATTAAAAAAAATTATCAGTTACATATAGATACACATATAGGTATTTTTTTATTATTATTACAAAAAATAAAAAGCCCCCCAAAGCCCCCACAATAATCTTTGGCAGACCTTTCACAATAAACTAGCAGTGGGATAGTTTACAATATAGATACTTATGAACTGGACAAGTTCCTAGTCAGGATTTTCTGTCTCCCAGCAATCAACTGCTGTGTGAATAATTTAAGCTTTCCATTTCCAGACTCCATATTTCTTGCATTCTTTTGGTTTTTTTCACTCACAGTTTGCACTGTGCCACATCCACACCAAGCTGGATAAAGTAATTCTGGCCAACAAGCTTCAGGTGTTCTGTTTGTTTGTTTGGTTGGTTTTTTACAGAGTGGAAGCCTGCCAAAAAGCAGGAGCGACAGAGCGAAAAGGGCTTCCCATAGCTCCCTTGCCAGCCACCACACTGCTTCTCCCAAGAAAGGGCAGGAAGTCTGTTCCTCTCCTTCCCCACAGCCTGTCTTTGGAAAACACTTCCAGTGTGCAGGAAGAGCCAGGGATAGCCTAGAACTTGCAGCAATGCAGGCAAGGTGAATTATTTTCCAGCAGACATTCTTTCCTTCTCCTCCAGTCCCCCATACAGCTGTTCTTCACTTCTCTCCTCTCCAGTTCACACACTCCCTTGCACATCCCTCCTCCAGCAGCCACTTACCAAGATTTCTCCTCTGTTGATTCCCCCTCTGCTCGAAGAAGGCAGACCAA
Source organism: Xenops minutus (assembly GCA_035221455.1). NCBI lineage: Eukaryota > Metazoa > Chordata > Aves > Passeriformes > Furnariidae > Xenops > Xenops minutus. Next base: position 49,486,308 of record JAWWEE010000001.1, read on the forward strand.
GAGAGTTGGCTGATAAGGTCCATACCAGCTGTGAATTTCTTTTCACTCTCTCAATTCCAGTGTGATGAAAATACTGACGTCTACCCTCAAGTTTATCCTGGCATCCTATCACGTCCCTCTCACAGGGTTCCTCCCTTTCCCAATTTCTGAATATACAGCTCTGTTTCAAATCAACCCCACAGTGTTCCTCATTTGTTGTTGTCTACTTAAGGTGTTGCTCCATGTTTATGGAATGTAGTTTTACTGGAAAAATTCCTTGGCCAAAACCTTCAAAAGGAACTACTCATCTTGGATCTTTCCACGACACTTGCAAAGCTCTGACTTTTGGGAATGTTGGTTTCCTCAGTCTGAACATAAGATCTCTTTGAAGTATCTGAAGTTGGGCAACTAAATATTGCAGAACTGAAATTGCACCTGTGAAGAAGGTTGGTTCTGTTTATGTTTACCAATATTATTTTCCTCTTGTTCAATCAGATTTTGACAGGCAAGTGCTGTTCTGAGTTATAAGGAGATGAAGTTAAGACAAAACTGGGTCCTGAAAGAAGTTTCCAGACCATGCTGGAAACCAGAATTCACTGAATATCCTGTAAGCGCTCAGGATTTGCACTTACATAGCTGAGATCAGAACTGGCTTTAAAATATTTTGTATGTACTCTGTTCTTGGCTTGCAAAAGAATGAAATATTCATGTATTTACTTCTTTATTTTTCCTCCTTTTATGTCCTGAGGAACTTATGACAAATAATATACTCACAGGTTCCTAATATGTTACCAAACATAATAGGTTGGATGATGAATTAAAACCAAATGGAGTTCTGAATGTTTTGCTTTCAAACCACTAGTAAGCCTGCATTGCTTTAAAAATAAACTTTGTTCCCCCTTTGCTCAAACTAGTGACAATTCATGTGACAGGGAGGCAACTCTGGCTGTGACACCTGTGAATGATGTGAAATTAACTTTTTAAAATAGCAATTGTGATGTGAGGCTTTACACGTCTCCAGAACATTTCAAACGGGAAACAGTCTCTGTGTCTCACCAGCTTAGGTGTAGCTCAGCTAGGAAGTGCACAGTCACATCGTAAAACTCCCTCTTACTTTGTTCCTAATTGGCAGCCTTGTTAACAACATCAGCAAAGAACTATTTACTAAGACCTGGAAGCCAAGAGGTCATACCATAAACTTGTCATGTCGTTATACTCTTTCCCAGGCATCCACCAGCAGCTGTTATGAAAAACAGGATACCTGGGGCTGATGGACTTTTGTGCTGACTGAGGACATGGTACAATAAATATTCACACATTGGATAACTAACTAGTAGTTTGAAAAGTGAACCTCAAAATGCACTTTAAAATATGCATTATGAATTCTGTATGCCTGCTGCCCTTGTTGCTTAGCTAAACCTGTCAGGGTTCACAAGTAAAATCACATAGCTTTTATGAGAATAAATTCAGCATGTCTTCTCAAGACGTGTAATTCACAATCTGCCTCCCCAGAATAAACTGGAAATCAGGAAATATGTTTATGGAAGGTTCGGGTACACTGTCTGGTTACTGTTGGAACATGTAACTTTAAGTTCATGTTCAAGTGCCATTGAAGTCACAGGTGCCTTGTCAGCTCCATCTCCTGCTTTTCTTACTTGAGCAGGTACCTTAAAATGAAGCCAGAGATGCTATAAGCAGCAATCTCTAAAACTAAACTTCTGCAGTGCTAGTGGCTCACTGATTTCCATATCAAAGGCACTCAGGTGGCAACTGAAGAGATGGCTTTTCCCCATTTGTAACTTAGGCAAGCAGGTCTTCGGTGCTGTCACTTGGATAGGATTATGGAAAGAAATAAGCACCACTGGAAAGCAATTCATCCCTCTTGTCTCACACACCTATTTTGGGATGACAGGACTTGCTTTCAGAGGTACCTATTTCTGTCTTGACTGTAAAGGACCAGCTCAATCCTTTTAGAAGGCATGCCTACTAGACTCATTCCTTTCAAGTAAGTACAGATGTTTTTCACTCTCTACCTTATTTATAACATCAATCAAGATTGTGTGGCTAGAGCATAAGATAATGCTTGCATTCTGAAGACTAAAAGAAATCTAAGCGGAAAAGGAATGAATATTTCTTTTCTCAAGTATTTCTGTCAGTTGGTACAGCTTAGCTGACTTGGCTGCTACATTCCCATTTTGGGATCTGACCTTCATCTGGAGTTTAAGTTGAAACTGTGCTTTAACAGGGCTGACAGGTATATCAGTGGCTGTGTTGCATACTTTGGGAAGCCAGAGAAATGCCAACATGGATTGTATTCACACCTTCATTGGCAAGCCAAGCCTAAAGATGCTGTTCTTTGGATGGCTGTCATTGTCCCTACCATTTCACTAGGAGGGTCTGCACAGAGAAAGGCTGAAAACTGTTATGTGCAAAGAAATCCAGGGAAGAATTGAATGCTAACTTTTTCCCACCGATTATTTCCTACTTATCATATTATTGCTGAGTGTTTCATTCTGTGCAATTGTGTGAATATATGTTTTAATCAGGCATCTACTGGCAAAATTGAGTCAAGACTTCTGGTGCAAAACAATGCCCTCTATTAAAGAAATAAGTCATTAAATAAGGGCATCTATAAATAGAAAGGGCTGTAAAAACAAATAGGAGAGAGCATCTGGTTTGCAACATCTCTGCACAATTTGCAGTAGCTAAATCTGGACTCAATTAATGACCTGTTTATTTTCCAAAATTTTAGTAAAATGCCTTGGCAAAAACTTAATCTCTCTCTGGAGAACATCTTACTTCCTTCCATATGTTGCCCGATCTGTCACAGCAATAAACTCCTTTCCAGTTTCAAGATCCCTAACGATTGCACCCAACTGATGTTTTCTATAAAAGAAGAGATAATGGTTCCAGTCCTCTACAAGTCATGATTCTCCCTTAAGAGAAAGCAAAACAAAGGAGTGCAAGAGCAAGTGAGTGCTCTGTGTTATAGGCTCTATTGTGACCTAGAATCCAGAGATTTAAAACAGTTTCTAGCTACAATTCATCCCAGCTGCTTTATAATCCCTCTGAATTTGATAGTTTCTTTAAAATGCTGCCATGCCACGATTAATGTATATGCATTGGCTTTGTAAACACTTGTCCTGCTGTCCTTGTTGTTTAGTGTGCCTTCAAAAGAAACAGCTCAGGCCCTTTAGTAATTACACATGTTTATGATTTGGTATAAAATAAACCAGATGTTTCAGAGTCAATTTTTATTTGGTGGTGTCTTGTCTAACCTAGATTCTGAAATGTATTTGACCTCTATTTGAATCAGATTAGGTATAGTATCTTCTGGTTTATTATATGTCAGAAATATTTATGTTCTGGCACCTTGCTGTTTCTGATGAACTCACACACCCAACCATACTGGTTTAAGAGAAACTTTTTAAAAAGAATATACCGTTGGTTTAGAGGCTAAATATAACAAAACAGACTAGTCCACGTGAGTCAAAACCTTAACCATTTAAATTTATACAGCATGTAAGTGTTCTGTTGAATTAGGAGCATAATAAAATTATCAGTTTTGTCTGTTGAATTAGGAACATAATAAAATTATCAGTTTTGTTTTGAAACAAAAACATTTGGAGCTGTTAGAGATATATAGAGAGTGCAAATGTAATCACCAAAATACTCACTTGCCAAGCTGATATAAAACTATATGCTTCTGATTCTCTATGAACTAATGTTTCTTTATGTTCAGGAGTGATGGAGAGAGTCAAGTCAGGATGATAAAATCCATCTTTACATTAGAATACAGAGTATTTCTACTGATTTTAGAACAGCTCTTTATTTTTCTTAAAGTAACTGTCAGGGGAAAAAGAAATGGTCCAAATGTATAGCTGATAACAAAGCCGTAAGAGTTTCTTCCCAGGAAAGAAACTGGGCAAGTCCCAAACACCTCACCATGTGACAGAAATTCAGGTTCAATGTATGTATGTTTGGTTACGCATGTTAATAGTGATTACTGACATTTCGAAAGTTGACTCTGTCTTTTTGGTTATATAATTCCCCAGTTTGTTCAAAGGAAGCTGGCATGCTCAGTGCTGTCACAGAGCTTGAAAAATCTCAACTAAGAAAAGTAAGAGAAGATATGGTAAAGGTGAATGAAGCAATAAACAATGCAGAAAAGAAGAATCAATAGTAATTTTTCCCTTCGTATGATACCAGAAATACAGTGTTATTCAATAAAATTTGAAAGCTACGAATTAAAACTTAAACATTGAAGAGAAACAATGTGTGCTACACAATGGTTTTACTTGAAAGTACACAATCTGAGTCACTAGTTACACTATTACACAGCATCCTCCTATCAGTTTTCTTATAACAATCAACTCCTCTAGCAGCTGCCTATATTGTATAATTAACTTTTTGCTACTTTGTTTGGTGAGCTATTCTCAAGATAAACATTCACCTTCTCTTGAGCAGTGACTTCCACAAATGGAAGTGGAAAAAGTGGTGCCAGCCTTTGCTGAAAATCCTGACTTCATCATATCCATACAGACACCCTACCCTCTGTGACTGGGACAGGGACCTTGCTGGGGCCAGGAGCAATGGTGGGGAGATTTAGCACAGTGTAACTGGGACTAGGAACCTCAGCAGGAGCACCCACAGCTAGCATGACAGCGCTGACAGGGGACCACACGTATAAAATAAGCCCTTAGGGAGCAGTTGTGACCAGGGTGTGGTGCAGCAGTTTGCACAGAAGGGTGCTGAAGCAGTGCCAGCTCGACCAGGGATCAACGGTATCCACGTGGCAGAGAGCCATGGCCTCGCTAAGCTCCACACCCAGAACGACTGACACAGCTGCCCAGGCAGCTCTGGCAGGAACACGCTGCCACCCAGGTGCCACCTGCAGGGTGGGCCCTGCTCTTGTGCCAGTACCAGGTGGCAGCTGTGAGCACAGCTGCGGGAGAGCACCCAGGCAGAGGAACTTCTCTGCGTAGTGACAGCATGGGGGGACCAACAGCCCCACTGAGGTGTATCTACATCAATGCCCACAGCATGTGCAACAAACGGGAGGAACTGGACGCCACCGTGCAGCAGGAAAAGTAGGAGAGAGCTGCCATCACAGACATATGGTGGGATGACTTGCACAATTGGAATGCTGCAATGGATGGCTGTGAACTCCTCAGAAGGGATAGGCAAGGGAGGAGAGGCAGTGAGATAGCTCTGTATGTCAGGGAGTGTTTTGATTGTCTGAAGCTTTATGATGACAATTGACAATATCATATGCATAATCAACTCACAGTGTTTTAAAGCCACTCATGACTCTTGTTTTGTGCCTTGAGATAGATAGCTACATATTTGTTTCTGAAGTAACATTTGCAAGTTGGGATTACTGCAAAATATTTGCTAAAGAAGAGTGTGAATAGTTCACAGACTTGTCAGAATCCATCTGTTTGTGTCTATTAATGGGTGCATTCCCAGCTGTGGTCTTTCCAATGTAATAAATAAAAAGTTTCTTACTATAAATCCAAGGGCTAAAATCTCCTTGTAAAATTGATTTATTTCAATAAAAGTCTGTCCTTATGTTAAAGAAACCTCTTGAAATGAGCAAGACCATGAGATGCCATTCACATATTCTTTTAGCAGTCAACTGACACATAAATGACTCAGTCTCAAATAATTTACTACAGTGTTTTTCTGGATAAGCTGTGAAAGAGCATGCCATTCAGATCAGGATGAGTGGGACTTGGATGGCAAAAAAGAGTTGTATTTACCAGATGAATGAGAGGCAGATTGAAAATAACCTAAAGGTTGGGATAAATGCTTAAGTCCTTACTGCTTCCTGCAGTGAATGCAACATAAACTTAACACATATACGCAACACACTTTAGCGAAGTACAAGCTATGATCCAATAAAGGAGGTTCCTAAATCTTTAGGAACCTTTTGTTTTGTTTTGTTTTGGTTGTTTTTTGGTTTTTTTGGGTTTTTTTTGCAATGCTAAGTGTAATTTTTCAGTATTTTGACCGAGAGAAGTTACATTTCTAATTTTGGTTTTGACTTAACTCTCTCAGCATGCCCTTAAGCTAGCCTCCTCTTGGAGCTGGCAGCTATCCTGAATTTCTTCATAAATTACAGCAACAGGAGACCATAGAAAAAGATATTTCAAGCTATTCTTGCTCAAACTCAGACAGATCTACATATGATATAAGGTACATTTGAACTATGTTACTGTCCTGAAGGATATTTCCCCATAAATTCTTTCTAGAACAAAATCAATGCTCCGGTTTTGTGATTTTTTTTTTTTTTTAAAGTGCTTCTGTATTAAATGACCTGTGAAAGTTCAGTGCCTTCTGGATCACTATGGCCTGGAAAACCAGTCTTCCTCAGAAAACATGCTGCTTGGTTTATGAGAGCACCAGTGCCATCCATTTAGCTCAAACAACAGAAGAAACTAATTATCCCCATGCTATTTTACATCTGTGGCAACTAAAATTTGCAAAGTATAAACTTACGCCAGCGATTTTGAAGTTAATGAACTTATCTTGATGCTAAAAAAATACTCATGGTTTAAACAATTTTTTGCTCAGCATAAATTTCAAGCCATAGTGTTCTTGAAATAGATTAGGCATCTAATCCCTACAGTTTAAAGAAACAAAATTCTTTTAAGTTCCAGTGCCTCCTCTTCCACTGTACTACAGCATGTTGCTGGATCTGTAAAAATGATTTCTGGATAGAAAAACTTTTGTATAGACTTACTGTTCAACAGCAACAAATAAAAAAAAAATCAGTATCTCAATGAAATTATCTGTCGAAATATGATTCACTCTGGTGATTACATACAGCACAGTATGTTTCAGTTTTGCTTGGCATGCTAGATGAAGACATTTTTTAATTCTCATAAATTTTGTTCTACTTCTACATTGCTAAGTGTACTAATTGCTGGAAGTAATTTCAGGATTCTACATCAGAGAATGGAGAGTTTGTTTGTACACGCTGCTTAAGACTAATGCTCTGCGAGTAGAGAGGCCCTATCTGCTCTGCATAGTTTGGAACTTCATGTGGATACTTTAGGAGCCAAACAGGTACTTCTTGGCATACTTTCTGTCTTTAAGTGACCCAGATAATGTACTCACTGTGTCACAGTCCCTCAGTCTGCAGGGGTTATGTCATTAAACTGGGGACACGTGTTGCATAGCTCTGCATGTAGCACTGGCACATGTGGAGGTGACTTATTTTAATGAGCTGAGTACAACTTGCATAAATTGTAATTAGATGTGATTAAGTCCTGCTGCAAAAGCCCCGGAAACAAGGCTTCTGGGTGGCACTCCATCCTTGAGGATAGAGTATGCCTTGACTATTGCATTATCTTAATAGAATCAGCTATTGTGTCTAATATTCTGTGACACATGTTATATACATGCACTAATTGATATCACTGTATGTAAATTACTGCCCTCTACTGGAATGACAGGCAGAGTATTTCACATGACATCGATTAGTATGCAAAATAAATAAATTGATTTTTGAAGTTTGGTGTTTCATGGAACCAAGTGCCATGAATTGCAAATGCTCCTAATCCCTTCTTGTATCATAGCTGCTTGCTGTACACATATCTGCATGCATGCAGTCTTTGCTTATTTGCAGTACAAGGTGCACCAGGATGGTCTGATTGTCAAACTATTTTCATTTTTGAACTGTAATCAGGATGTGCAAAGGAGTTACAAAAGTGCAGTCTTCTTGTGAGTGCTCTAATGTCAAGGAACCTGTCATATTTTTAAGCCTTCAATAACCAAAAGAAAGCATCACAAATTCTTAAAAAATTGAAAATAATATTCCCACACCCAAATTTTCAAGAATCATAAGACAAGCATCACTTCTTTAAAATTATGAGGCTGGCTTAAAACTGACATTTTGCAAAATACATTTTTTCCTGTCTTTTCAGACTCTGAAGTTCACATTTTCTTTTCAGATTTGCTATTCAAATCTGCTCCAGTTGAAGTGAAAGCTGCATTTCTCAATGAATTATCACTCAAGGAGATGATTTTTAAAGGAGCTATGATATACAGCAGCACAGGATTTGGCCATAGTATGACAGAAAAGCAAAAGAAATAAGGAAGGGCAAGACAGAACATCTGTCTCTCAAGAAATGCAAGAAATACAAACTACAAGAAGAGTAATGTGAGGTAAACCACCGCTCTGAAATAAGGCTGTTGCCTGGCAAGTATTGCACAAATCATATTATTAAGTAACCTACATTCTCAGCATCCTTAAAAATATGACAATATGGGACATTTTGAAGGGGTTTTTTCATTCAAACAAAAAGCAATAACACAAAATCCAGAACTAAGACTTCACTGATTCCTGAAACTAAACACCACGTCCTGCTGTAGCTGGGAAAGCAGAAGGAGTTCAGTCTCCAGGGCCTTCCTGAGTCCAGAAATTTCACATCTTTAGGAATTTGCTGGTCAGCCACCAACAGACTGTACTGATGTTCACTAAGTAGCTAAAAGTTTATTATGGATATAAATGTTCTATATAAATGTTCTGGCATAGTTATTATTATAAATAAAGTCACTTGCATGGGGATGTGGAAGAGACCTATAGGTTTACAATCACATGAATAAATACAAAAACACCTAATAGGAAATAACTGAAAAGATGCCATGACCTATATTAAAAAGCAGTCTTGGGATGGAAAAACATCATCATCACTGTTTAATGTCAGACAAATACATTACATATTTCTATCAGTCTATATGAGCTCCTATATATCTTTGAAAAATATGAGTACCAATAAACCATCTATCCAAACGTACAGGAACTTAACCAATATTGTACTATAAATACTGCTTCTGGAAAAATAGTACTATGAATTGTTTCCAATACTATGGTCTGCAAACATCAGCAATAGTTACAATGCCTGCAGGAATACTCCATAAAGGCACAGTGTAACAAACTGACAAGGTATCAGCCTTCTTCTAGTCACATAGAAATATCTACAGGTGGCATGAACCGACGCCATGTGTATGTGCAGAGAAATAAGGAGAAATATTTGTTTACTGAGAACCGAAAGAACCTTGTGGATGCGGAAGGAATCACACAAAGTAAGAAAGTGAGTAGCAAAAAAGCCCAAAAAATAACCCCCCCAAAAAACCTGTACTATAAAAAGGACTGACATCATAACTTTCTCCAAAAAAAAAGTCTATGTTCTACAGATTAATATGTCATTGAAATCAGTGAACAGCCAAGCTCTAGAAAGATGGAGACCTATCAAGAATCTTTTCTAAATAGCTACCAGATGGAAACTGACTGATTCAAATGGTATCCAGTTCTATTCTCAGAACTGATTCCCCATTTTATCAGCAGAGATTTGTACTAATACTGTCAGGAAATTAAGTATTCAAAATTGAATTTCTTTTAGGAAAATAATCCCTGATATAGCTCTCTCTGATGGAAGAAGTACTTGTTCAAATACAAAATACATGTATCAAATGTAAAACCAGAAGATAAATGTTGTTGTCATCCTAGAAACCTCTGCTAGTCCTCCATGGTAACTCTAAATCTTAGAGTGGCAAATGGCAAATGGCAACAGAGCCATTGGACTGAGTATGAGAAAATTACATCTTTCTCTGGACTTTGAGACGGTGGGGAGTCCGCTATCACCCCCCTTTGCAGTTTCATACTGATACAGAAACACTTGTCAGGTCAAGAATATTGGTATTTTTATAATTGTATTTCTGGAATTAACTTCTTATTGCTGAGGGTCATGAGAACCTGGCAGCAGCAGAACTAACAATGGTGGTATTTTGCCACCATTGCTCCCTTTTCAGATTCAAACCACTGGCCTTCGAGTAGTGCCTAGGGAAGGAGACAGAATTTATAGGATAATGACATAACTTATGTGCAAAGAAAAGCCTCTATATACTTTAAATAAATTAATCTAAAAACTCTTCTTACATTAATATAAAATATATAGCACGGCTTATATAATTTATGAGATCAATGGCTACTAATTTTTTTTAGGACTGATACAAGGACAGAAAGTTTCCTGGCATGCCTGACCAAATGAATCACTTCTAAGTCACTTTCTTTTTTCCCTGAAGCACTGTGTCACAAATAAAGGACGTCTTTCATAACTTTTCTCTTTGACAAAGGACAGTCTTTTCTCATTGATAGTGCTGGGTTAGCGGGGAATTTACACATATACATCTTATCAACATACATGAGAATCAGCATCTTGTATTCTCCAGTGCAGTGGTGGGGACACAGAATGCAACATCTCTGCTTTGCTTTCTGAAAATATACGTGCATGATTTTAAAATAGAACATAAAAGTATGCCCACCAAACCGGCCACAACAATTACCACATTTTTCACATGTACATCTCCCACACTCCTTAATGAAAAGTGACCTGGCAAAATTATTTTATTAAAAAATTCACTCTTTTCATGAATGGCTTTAAGTAGATTAACCTCCCACATTTGTACTCTACACAAGGGTCTTAATTAGGAATAAATGTCAGTAATATAATAATACCAAGATGTAGCAGACTCAAGGTTGGCCCCTTACCAGGACACCTGTCTTTGCTCAGGGGTTCTCAGGGGACCTGGGAGCCTGGTACATGTGTTTCGTTTGGGCTCTCCTAACAGTGATCTCACACCACAACAGACTTCAGCTTTGTAGAGTACAAACTTCAAAATCAAGTTCTTAAAAATGCTGCATTTTGAATGAAAAGTAAAAACTATGAGGAAGCAATGGATTTTATGCTTCTTTAATTAGGCTCTAGAAACATAGCTGCTCTTGCCTCCATACAGGCATGACAGAAAACTATGCTAAAATTCATATAGTTCTGGTTATGACCACTATTTTATTAAGACCCACTTTTCACTTCTCTATTCCGCAGGATCAGCAGACCAGCTGGTGCCAGGGAGCACCATGCTGCCAGAGGTGCAATTACAAGCTTAGGCTTGTTCATTTGCACCCAATAAAACCACAAGAACCCACAAACCAACCACAAATTACTTTTGAGAGGAGCAGGTGCATTGCCTTGGCATGTTGGCTAGATGCTGAATGTGGCAGTTACTTTCTGCTGGACAAATCATTCTCCATTTTCTACCCTACTTCTCTGTTTTCTATGCTAGTTCAAATAATGTTCAGTTTAATCTTTTACATAAATTCATTTCAATCTTTTTAGAAGAGATACCTGTAGCTCCCAATCAGTGTAGAAGGTTCTCCTGAAAAGGTAAGGGTACCGGAGAGTAGGGCTTTTAAAACTTTCCATTTAAGAACTTAATTTTGGCTTCCTTAGACTAAAATTTTCTTTTACTCACGAGCCTGCCTTGTGCTTCTGTTTCAATTTTTGGAGCTTCAGGTAATCCATTTCTAAGAAAAAAATTAGTCAGTCCTTTGCTGTCCCACTGTACATTTACATGCTGCTGGATTTGAGAAACTAGTGCTTCATCCTTTGGAACAAAAATCTGTAACCTCACAGCAAAGGTTCAAGAGTCACTCTAGCATCAGTGTCTGAAAAATCTGTCCAAACTTGGACAAGTTAAAACATTTTGAAATATCAGTCTTAGCAAACCACTGGAGACTTGGTGGAAAACTTGATCCTAAATTGCATTTACTCAGAGCTCATGGCCAAGCCAAAAAAAGTGTGAGCATCCAAAATCATTCCCCAAAACTACCCCAGGCTTCTGAAGAGCTCTGCAGCTGAGTAGGAGTTGGAACAGTGCTCAAGGGTATTCTGTCTGGTACTGCTGTCACAGCAGGCAGTAGAGAGGATGTCTGTGAAGAGATAAGAGGAATTGTACCAGAAGAGCTAGAGGAAATCAAGTAGGGATTTCATCTCTTCAGGAACACAGAATATACAAAGTATTGTGGGACACGAAGCTTAGGTGAGAAGAGATTTGGCAAAAAGACTGAAGGTGTATCTGTGCCATAGACACAGCAGAGGCAGCCTTACAGAGCAGAAATCCTGCCAACAATCTGTGCAGATGGCTAAACCACAGCTCTAAGCTAAACCTAGGAAATGAGAGACAAAGCTTTCTATTATTACAGGAATGTTAGCGTTATGAAATTAAGTTTTCAAACTTCAGCAAGTTGAAGTCACCAGCTTATTCTAAGTTAACCCTCTTCCCATTAGACACTAGGAAAAAGTCTTAACTTAATCTGCACATACAGTTTCCAAGGATCCCATTTGATGATGGACAGTGGTCTGGTCATCTATCAGAACCATATACCAACTAAGCCAGCAGTTGCAGGACTCCTGCTGCAGCTCTTGCAAGGTGGGAGACAGCATACAGGAAAAAACCCCCAGGTTTCTGAGACAATGCCAAGTAAACAGTGCCCCTGCAGTTCCATTCTTCTCTGTTTTTCACCAAGTCACTGGAAACAAAATCTGACCAGACCATCAGAAACTGCAAGTTATTCATTCCCTGGGTGAAGTTCAGTTAGAACTCAAGTGCCTATTTGCACAAGTGTTGTGCAACTGGAACCACTGAGAGCTATAATTTGAATATTAAAGTAGAAAATTCACATTCTCAAGAGCTGATATTCCTGAGTTCAGTCTCATTGTGCCTCTGGTTTCTATCTGTAAAACAGGAACAATGCAACCATACAGCTTCTAGGAATACAACTAAAACGTTAGTGGTATGGCCTGCTCCAAAGAAGCATGCTCATTAACGCTCGAGGGAATTTGTAATTCCGTGCTCAGTCCGGGATTTGAGAAAGTATCAGTAGGCTCTATGTTAACAGATTCAGCAATGGGTATCAACACTCTGTACAGTGAATGAGGCTGAAAAATCCTGAGCAGAAAAAGGCTGAGGTGATCATGTCAATCATAGTAGTCCTCTCCTGTGTAGAGGCTGCTCAGTACCTCAACAGGCTTCCTTACCCGTGGTGTTTCCTGAGTTCAAAGTACCAAATCTCAAAATTAAATTTTTATTTTATTTTATATAATAATAACTGAAAGAATGCCAAATAGAGGGTGGCACTACAAATGTAACAACTACAACTTGTGCTTTCTGTAACAGGTGATCATGATTTGAGCAGGGATCTCAAAATCAGCTTAGGTCATGGCTTTGGGAGAGTCTGTCAAATACCTAAGTCAAATTCCTCAAACAGTGGTTTTCCGTAATGGCATAGTGCTTCAGGATTACATTAAACCAACAGTATTTTATATAACTTTTCAGGCAAATGGGTCCCCACAGGGAGTTAAAATTCTGGTAGATTTCCCATTCAGCTTTCTGAATGAAAAAATAAACATAGTGAAAACACAGAAAGTCTAAAATAACTCTGCAAAAATTATGAAAAAGCACAACACCCCCCCCCCCCCAAGGATGCCATTTTTGGCACTGTAGAGAGTACACTCATTGTTTAAAAAACAAGTCCCAGTCAGTGAATCAGAAAGAGTCACTAAGAGCTGCTGGGCACTATAGATCTGTCCTGAAAAACAGACAGTACAGAGCAGTCCTGTCGCCAGGAGCCAGGCTGCTCATCACCTCTGTTGTAAAGGGTGAGGGAGGGAGGGAAGAAGCATACTGTAGCAGTCTTTTTATGCACAGCCTACTTTCCACAGCAACCCAGCAATGCTGTCTGCCTCTTTGAGAACTGCTGAGCCAAAGCTCAGCTCTCTCCTTGCTCTAGCCAAGGTTCAGCTCCTTTCTCTAGCTCAAATACCCGCTGCCCAACAGTGTACTGCTGTCCTCTGTTCCAGTGCATGAACATCAGGGCAGAAACTCTTCCCCAGAAGCACTGGGGAAAGCCTTGAGCAACCTGCCCTGCTCCCCGTGCACATCCTGCTCTGAGCTGGAGACTAGACTAGAGACTTCCCAGAATCTCATCCAACCCGAAAAATTATGTCATTTTTATGAATTAAGTTGTCTTGTGCTTACTTTCTTTATGCGTATATGTTGGGCAGCTGGTGTCTGGATCCTTAACAAATAGATAAAAAAGTAAAGCAGACCAAAAGAGTAACTATGTAAGTGCCTGCAAAGCTGTCATCACAGCAATGATTTAATTACAAGTCTTTATTTGTCTTGATGGTTGGAATGTGACAGATCACTGACGGTTAAAACTGCATTTTGTTTTGGTTATTGCTTTTTAACACTAGTTACCAGTTACACTACTGCTCTGACTGCCAGTCAGGGTTGAACTACAATGTCAGTTTTGAGGAAAAAGAAGCAACTTGTACAACTATCTACCTGACTGAGATTGGATCTATTGCGATGGAGAAGCAGCTCATCTGGCAACCAGCAAATAATGATGCATTTAAATCAGCTTAAATTCCCTGCCTTCTCATTAACAAAAGCTGCAAGAAGATGCCTAGGGACATACACTGCAACTACATGGGTCAGAGGGACAAATAAATGTAAAAATAAGGACAAAAATGCCAGAGACAGAAAAGCATCAGAACATCTCAGGAATCAACAGATAATACTCGTACACATTTTGTTATGTCATCAGATAATTAATTTAATTAAAGGGCATGTGTATCAGCATCTTATCAGCATATTATGAATAACACTTAAATTATGGCAGTGCATAAACACAGGGCATTAGTATTCTATCCACCTTAAATAAAAACTTTTGACTCCATCAATTTTAATATCCAAGAAGTTGGCCACAGTTTCATGGCAGCCTGCCCAGGTCCTTTGCTCAATCAAGAAATAGTTGTCTTTGACCGAAAAAGAAAAAAATAGCCAACAATATCCTTGCTGAATGTCTGCTGGCATCTGCTATCAATATAGGAATTAGTGGATTAAATGTAAAGACAGTTTAGTATTTTGGGTAACCACAATATGACAAAATCAGCTGTTTAATAATTCATTATTGAAGCCACACAGTTTAGATACATTTTTCAAAAAATTACCGCACATTTTTTATCTGTTACTTTAATTGTATATACGTAAGAACTAATGTGCTGCAGAAACAGTCTGAAGACCTATTATCATTTACCTCTGTATTACACAATACCATGTCACAGTGCCCTAGGCAAGGTCACCAAACTCCTAACAATGCTGTAGGATGTGGCAGAGGAATCCATCTTTACAAATTAGACTTCATTATACATAATTCTGCTCGTAAATCTTGATGTAGTGTTTTCCAGTAAAATAATGCTGCCTTGCATTCGCCACGTACCCTCTAGATCTTCTAACTCACGAAGTATTTAACAAATACAAATTAGCTATGTTTGTGTGCATAAAGCGTGTGCTGCTGCAATAGCAGTGCTCTAAATGTGACCCCACCTACTGGAGCACCTGCCCTGCTCTGAGTCCCGGTCCCCACGTGGGGATGGTAAGACTGTAGGAGCCGGGTTTTCCGGAGCAGTTAGGTGCCCTAGAACTACAAAAGTATCTGAAATGAAAGAGATCATTTTTCTTTGGGAGTTGTGGTACTCCTCACGTGCAAACGCTAGGACGAACCAACCCGGACTTTCAAATGACTTAGAAAACTGAAGAGAGAAGCAGAGGAGCCTGCTTCCCGGGGGCAAAGTCAGCCCCTCGATTTCCGAGATGCTCAAAAGGTGCCTCCGACGTGGGGCGACCTCCAGGTTTCGCCTCGAGCCAGACTGCTTGTGTCACCAGCGCCGCCCTGCCCGCTGCACTCGGGCAGGTGCTGCCTGTCTGCATGATGGGCTGGAGGCCCGACCTGCCTGCACCCCGTTCCCTGCCTGCACCCCGTTCCCTGCCTGCACCCCGGCCATCCCGGCGGCTGCCAGCCGCATCCGTGCCGGGGATCCCTTCCCTCCGGGGATGCAGCCCCGGGGTCTCAGCTCTCCGGCGGCAGCTGCACCGCTGGTGCCCCGCAGGAGCCCCTCGGAGCGGGACCCCCAGCGCCGCTGGGGCCGGGAGGTGTCGCCCCCCCCCGAGGTGTCCCCTCGTGCTGCCGCGGGCAGGCAGCGGCATCCCCGTCGCGGCGGGACTCACCTGCGAGCCGCCGCTCCCGGACATTCCTCCACAGCAGGTCCCAGGCTTTGGCCGTGGAGTCCCGCAGCTGCTCGCTCAGCGACCTGCGGAGCTGCGCCTTGGCCGGGCGGCGCTGGCAGCTCATCCTCGGCGGCTCCGCATGCCGGCGCGGGCAGCCCCGCTCCGCGCCCGCGGCCGCTCTGCTCGCCGGGTCGGGCGGCAGCCACAGGGCCCGGGGCAGCCCCGCCGCCGCGTCACCGCCGCCCCGGCCGGGGGAGCGCCACTGTCACCTGAGCGCCGCCAGCCTCCCCCAGCGCCCCCGGCCCGCCACAGACCCCTCGCCGCCCTCCGCCCTCCTCTGCTCCCTCCCTCCCTGCGCGCCTCGGCCCCCGGCGGGGCGGGGAAGGTGCCGCGGGGTCCGGCCCCGCTCCTGCCCTGCTGCGGGACCCCGCGGGCTCAGCCAGCACGGACCGCCCGCGGCACCGCACGCCTGATCCCCGTGGCCCCGCTTGTGCCCGCCGCCCCCGGCTGGGAACTGTCCGGCCGAGCCGCAGCGGCCGCCTCGGCGCTCCCTGGACAGCGACCCGGAGCCGCCCGCAGCCCCCCGGGCCTCGACGCTCAGCGAAAGGCTGGCGGTCCGCTGCTCCAGGGAGAGTCACCCGCCACGGGGTGACAGAAAACCTGGCTGGCGACGGGCCGCCTTTTTCGCGGAAGGCTGTAATAGGTGCTTCTCCCATGCTGCGACTTTTGCGGAAAGAAAATTGTGGGTTTTTTTCAGAGTTTCTCAAGTTTTCACCCAAGGTCAAGCCACAGTCCTCCCAACACAGCCTCTCCAGTTTCTTTCCCATTTTCTCTGCATTCCACCCACTTACCCCCCACCTCCCTCCCCTTGCATCAACCCTTCCACCCGCCTGCATCACCTCCTCTGAGAAGCTCTTACGCTCCTAAAACGTTTCAAAACTAAACCCTGGCAGCCACTTTTTGCACACATTTAGAGCCTAAAAGGAATCCTGATTCCTCTGTCCCTAGATTAGCCAGAAAGCAACAGCAGGGTCCCTATCCCATTTAGGAAACCATTTTGTGTCTCTGCTTCCTCTGTGATCTGGGAAATACTATTGCGACAGTGGCCCCTTCCCTATCCTGGATGTTTCCCAGCATGACCAGCAGCAGCAGAGAGTCTGATAGCTGAGAAGGACAACAGGGGCTTCATTTCATTTAGTCACACTTACTGCTTACTCTCTAGGCAGAGTAGTAGGGATGTGGAGAGAAGATGTTGATGTTCCTGCAAGTGAGTACCCTACGCTGAAACAGCAGAATGCCCTCGTAAAACAGTCATGTTAAACATTATCAATATCCCCATCTTGTTTAAATGAAAACCATAACTGCAATGTCAGCAATACCCATAGAAGCTAAAAGCATACAAACAGATGTATTCCATGTTACTACTCAATTTTAATAATGCCTTCTGCTTACTCAGTGATGGGAATTTGTTTTCCATTGTCCCTGCTCTTAAAAGGTTCATCTAAAAAGGTTAGTCTTGAACTACTCTACTTTAGCTGATCTAGCAGAGACAATGTGCTTGCCGAGAACTTGTGACAAGGTTGTATGTCACTCCTCCTCCTGCAGTTCCAGCTATGGTGTCCTCCAAATGACTGGACATGAGAAAAGGGATGCTTTCCAGGGATGGATGCATACAAGATCTGGAAGGGGGACAGCATAATTATGTAAATACTCCCACATCCCATGACCCAGAGCAAACACCTGCTGATGTTAATGGGAGAAGAGAGGATTACAGTTCCTACAATCAGCTCCTCTGCCCAGTAAATCTGCCTCTGACCTCAGCCTCTATTTAATCCCTAACCAACACAGCCCTTACAAGTACATAAGACCTGCCATGCCTGTTTTCTGCCACAGGCTTTTATCAGCGAGGAACCAGGTAGAGATGAGAAATAATTTCTGATATTCTAGTCGGCTGCCCTATAAAGGTGAGCAGTGCCACACAGTCTAGAGGTGAAATAATGAAATCAGTTTTGAAGGTTTTGTATCATCCTGCTGTGTCACAAACACCAGCTCACGTCAGCCACTACCGCAACCTTCAACAGTGTTCTGGCAACCACACTTGGATGGACTATCTTTCTATGCCCAGCCTGTCTGGAGGATAGATCTCTCTTTTTTCCAGTGGCTTGCTGTGATGGCCAGAATGTAACAATACAACAAAAGATATTATCTTCCCTTCAATACCATTTTGAAGATGTTACCTTACCAGGTTTACTGAAAGCAGCTAATTAGTGATGATATACTAGCAATTACTAATACCATGTTATCTCACCACAGGTTACTAAGATAAACTCCACTGATATGGCTATATTTCATAATCAGCAACAAAACAGAACTGGCAAGCCTCGACCAAACTCTGTGGCATGCGCTGACAAAAATCTTACTAGTTTCAGGTACTTTATAGTGGAAAAGTAAATCCAGAGGCAAGATCAGATATTGTACATTTCTCCCCAACAAAAACAGTGCTATTGAGTAATGAGAACATATCTCATGCAGCAACTGGCCCATTCCTATTTTATGCCTTTAATCATAGTCAGCTGTTCAGAAGTCAAATTACCATCATGAGTATTTTTGATGTATTACACCTAGTAGTAGCAGTTACAATAAGACCTATTCTACACAATCTGCTTGAAGAAGGGTACGTGTTAGGGATCATTCATAGAGCAAAGATGTTTCATTTCCTTTTAGGATGTTAGAAATCCTGACAGAATAGTAAAGGTCTGCTCTCTTACACATTTTTTATATGTTGGTTAAGTCCGTAAGTAGCCAACTGATCAGTGCTCTTGCTTACAGCTTGAAACATTTTGACATCCTGAACAAGATGGATAACAGTTCTGGGGGGAAGAAAAGGAAGGCACATTTTCCACAGAAACAGCAGTTTTCCTGCTTGATACTAGTCTTGCCAAAATGGTTCTTTGCAGAGTAATTGCAATGAAACCACTGTATGTGATGAACAGAAAGGAGGAAATTCCCTGTTGCCTTGAAAGAAGCTGAACTACTATATTTGTCTTTGCTTACTGATAACAGAATATTGTCAGGAATGAAAGTGGTATCTGCCTTAAAATCTTGTAAGCATGTAAAATGTTGGGGGAAAATATAAACTAATTACACCTGTGCTCTGATGTCACTGTGGCACAGAAGTCTGATGTTCTAATTACATATTTAGCAATTTATAGTTCCTTCCAATCACCATGACAATTAAGTGCCAAGTTAATTGATACTACATAATATTCTGGCCTCTAATTAGCAATGTGTTTTTAATTTGTTAGAGATGCCATTGTGCAGCCTCATCTAGTCCTAATAAAGTAACTGTAAAAACTTGAATGCACCTGGTAAGAAGAGAATTAGGCCTAAGTAAAGAGAAACATCATTATATCTTGGTTTGCCCTTTGTAAACTACCGAAAGATTATGACAAAAGTACAGCTTCTTTCCTTTCTATGCTCTTGTCCTTAATTATTGCAAGCCAGGATTTTTTGTTAGTTTAATCGCTTCACAATATTTGTCTACTTGTAGAAGAACAAAACAGGATATGTCTTGCAGAGGAAAATGTGGGAAGAGGGCATCCTAGGTTACTGCGTGTTGTTTAGAGGACAGAAGCTTCTTACACTTGTATCTCTTAAAAAGCAGTAATAAAGCAAAAGAGGAAATAACAGGATCTACAGGATCAACAGTGCAGTCTGATGCGAATCAGTGCAATATGAAATTTTATAATTAATCTAATTCCTCAGGAACTGACTGTAATGAGCTTCTTGTAGTTACTATACTCAAAATGGTGCTGCTGTGCTGCTGTAGCTTCAAATAGTAGCTCAGACAGCCTAGATATAAATACATCAAGTAATATTTATAACTTTGGCAATGATCTTTATCTCTTTGGGTGTCCTAGAGCTCTGGAATTTGTGTTCTATCACAGGCTAAATGGCCTGAACAAGATGTTGTAAGTCTGTGTTACCACTGGAAGGGAAAAAAAGATCTGAGGTTTTCTACTGCTTGTTTTCCTAATAGCAGACCGCAGTGAATTTCGTACTGATTGTGTGGTTGAAATTATGTGAAAAGCACCAAGGGCATACGAGTAGGTGTCCTCTTAGACATCTAAGTAAACAAACAAATATTTTGGATGGAGAAAAATAATCATTGTGAACGAGGACAAAATGTTCTAGCTTGTGCCCTGCCATTCTATCCTTGTTTGTTTTTTACATATGCAAATTATCATAATTTTAAGGTAGCTTTAATGAGGATCAATTATAAAGTAGTTTCCCTCTAGCCTGGTTTATCAAGAGATTGGCATCTATATGTTCATCCTACTCCATAGCAGCTTTCTGAAGGTCTGGGAAAGGATCAGTCTGCACTTTGCCAACAACAGAGCACTGCTGGCTTTCATTAGTTCGGGCCAAATTCTTTCACTTTTGTTCACAGTGATTAATGCTGAAATAAATGGAACTTCTTGCAGTATTCACTGTGAAAAGGCTCTAAATATGCTCAGATACAGACTACAGTAACAAAGTGTCTGCTGTTTGACTGTCCTCTCTCTCCCTTGCTAAAAAGAGCATGGAGGGGATGGAGGGGAATTAAGCTTTTCTTCTGTTCATACAGAGGATGGTACTTTATTATTATTATTATTATTACTATTATTAATAACAAACTGTATTCTAAAAGTGCTTAAACCCAGAAACTGCATGGAGCAGAAGTACAATCTTTGCCCTTGGGAGATTACATGTTAAATACAAAACAAGACACTGGTGGAGAGAAGACTTAATTGGGGTAGGAAGGGTGGAGCATGAGAGAACATTAAAACAATACTGGCCAGCGCTGTAACTACTGGTGTTAGCACACCAGAATTAGTTTTTGGAGGCACTGATGCAAAGCAAGTTAGCAAGAGGGCCTCCAAAGAGGTCAATGTGGTGTCCTTGTATATTCAGAGGACCAACTTCTAAATATGAGGGGCACTTGTAACAAAAGCATGCAAATGTGCATTCGAAAACGTAATGAGTAGACAACAAAAGCTGGCATTCTGTACAGACACGCTGTGGGAAGTAAGCTTTTTATTGAGCAAATGATAGATAGGCAAGGAAAGGGCCTTCAGACTTCAGCCAAGTAGCCTCAGCTTGAGGCACCATAAAGGCAGGATGAACTCCAATGAGCAGTGACAGTAGAGAACTGACAGGGTATTTGGATTTGGGATGCAATTAAGTAGACCAGATTGTGTCTATCAAGGCAGAGTAAGTAAGAACAAAGTAGAATTAGTAAACACGAGATGAAAGTTTTCCTAGATCAACCACAAATTTTCACCTGGAAATGTCCTTCTGACAAAAACCATTGTTTCTTACAGAATAAAAACTAGAGAAACCATCATTTTTACTGGAAATAACTGCCATTTTCCTGGTTTTAACACAGCAAAATTTTCATATTCTGGCCAACTTGACTTGGACTTTTCTCTCCATCTCACATTCTGGTTATATATATAAATCCTGCAGATTATTTTTAAATAACTCTTCTACTTCTTCCGTCTTGTGTCCTTAACTCAGCCTAAATTGTCACAGGAGATTGTGAACTCCAGGAGAAGGTCCTGTGTGACAGGTAGGAGGTTTCTCTGTTGTATGAGAATGGTGAAGAAGAGGACAGGGAGGCAACTCTGCACAAGGGATTGTTAGATGGATTACCCTCTGAGTGCTTCTACAGAACAGCAGACAACAAAGTTGATACTTAAGCTGAAATTCTGAAGAACTGCAGCCATAAAAGCTCTTGCACATTTCTCAGATAGCAGAGGAGAAGAATGGACAAAACAAACCAAGCGCCAATAAACTTTCACTTTTTTGCGTAAGATGCTCTGTAGACATCTTTAAAACACATTATGTTGCAGATATGAAATCTTGGGCTGGGCAAAGCCACTCACTGTAGAAATAGCCACTTCTTCAATGATTAAGGAACCGGGAAGGTGGAATACATTTTATACGTGTAGATACAGTAGTTTTTTACTGGAACAGAGCTTGAAATTTTGAGTTGAATAATGCCCTTGAATAAGTGAGCAGCTATGTTGAAACGTGAAATGCCTCAGCACAGGCTATTGCCGCTGTTCTTCTCATTCCAACTTCTGGTGTCTGATTTCCCCCATCCTTTTCAGTTGCTTGACAAAAATATATTGTTCTAAACTACATGTTTCTTTGCTCTCAAAGTGCTCATTTCCTTAATATTGTATTGGGACCTTGTCTAAACCATGATTTTTTTTCCCTAAACTTCCAACTGTTATTACCATCACAGTAGAAATAATTGGAACATTTGTGCAAAAAAGCCTTGCAGCAGTCAGTGGCAATTTAGAACACACAGTAGCTGGATATTGGTTCAGAGATATGGGAGCTTTTCCTTTTTTTTTTCATAATCTCCTGGATCACACAGGAAAACATGATCAATCTTGACAGCAGGTTCTAAAAACAATGCAAGGGAATTGTTCCCCAAACCAATTTACTTATAAGAGTACTAACTTTTTTCAGATACAGAAATATTTTGTGCACACATGCTTTTTGAGTAATCGGGCTACTGACTGATGGGAGCATATTGCCAAGTACCAATATATTGCAACCTCTGGATTTTTACAGAGCTTCCTTCACCACTGGACACACAGTTACTATTTTAACTTATTTAGCAGATTTTAAATATATATATTTGATAGAATTAAAAAGCAATGGTACTCATGTTTTTGGAAATAAAGAATGTTGTGGCCAGATGCAATAGACGATAGAATTTCAGGTAGGCAGATTATAATGACCAGATTCAAAATTTGGCTGAGGCCCAAGCTAACCCCTATTAACCTAAACAGTTCTACGGGATCTCAAATCACTAAAGCTGATTTTAAATTTCTTCTTGATTCCACAATAAAGAAGGGCTAATCGTCTGTCCACAGTATTGTCCGAGTTTCATTTGAAGCGAAATGAGTGAGTATTTGATTGTAAGCATCATTTCCCACAGCTCCTTTGGGAAGGTTTCCCAGCCAGCTCAGAGCCTGCCTAAGCCCACTCCATCATCCAGCTCTGGCATTACAGAACTCTCTGTTCCAGCAGGATAAGTGGTATGGCCGTTCCTGTGAGTATAAAGGAGCTTAAGCTTAGGAAGAATGCTTGTTTCATGACATTTAACATATCTGGGTATTCCCACTGAGAAGCAGGATATTCATGCTGTGAAGAAGGGGCTGGACTAGGTGGATCTGCAGCTCTTTCTATCCAAAAATGTCCCTGTTTCTGTGAGAACATTTTGGTAGTGTCAGGCAGCACCTGTATTCCATTAACTCCAAAAGCATTTCAGTGTTTACAGTAACCAGGAAATGTCGATGCCTGTGTTATATTAACAAGTCAGCAGTAACAACTGCAGTTTCAGTTTTTAGAGCTATGTAGAGAACGGTTTACTGTGAGTTGCTGAGAGTTTTACTTTTTTTGGTTGAAACATGAAGACGCCTGTAGTACTGCCCTTGAAACCAGAAAGCTTTGGGGGAAAAGTTATCAAACAAAGTCCAATATTACTTCAGTAATGGCTTTATATAAGCAGGTAGGCAAAAGCATAATTGTGAATTGAAAGTATAAAAAATACCTGTGACACCAAATTTGGAGCTTCTTCACTTTGGTATTTGCTTACACCCTTCCTGCCTGTTGCATGTAAGGGGTTTTGCATAATGGCATAATTTCATTCAAGATTTAGTATTTCGGAAACAACTATGTTATATTTTTCTATTTTTATGTGGACCATGGTACGTATATGCTCAGAGAGGTAAGCCATAAGGTGTCACTACACAGTAGGTACCAGACTTTATATGAGCATTGATGTGCTGCTGCAGAATTATAGTCTATATAAAAGAATTCAACTGTAAGAAATTAAAACATAACTTATTGTGGTCTTTCAAATAGACTCTGACTTCTTAATGCAAGAGGCAAAACATCTATGCTATGCACTCATTTACCTTTCACATAACTGAATCTTAATCGTGACATTAAATTACTATTACATAAATAGTAATGTGAAAGACCATGGGAGAAAGCGAGAAAATATAGTTTTCTTTTCTCTTTTCGATTGAAAGTATTGCATGGTAAAGCAAATTTATTCCTAAGAAAGGCAATAGCAGGGACTGCTCTGTAGCTGGCTGGTGTATCAAAGGCTGAGAAAGCTTGAGAAGGTGTTTCTCCATCACCTGCTGCTGTGTAGAGTTATGTGACCACAACGATGACAGAGACCACAGCCACAGCTCTCTGTTGGTGGTGCCACCACTCACTTGCCAGAAAGAGACATCTTTTTCATTTATTATTACTTGAAAAGTTGATTCTAGAAAGAACAGAGCAGGCTTCATCTGCCTCTCGTATTCCCTTGAAGCATGGTACTCTAGCTGGCCTAATTCCCCTCTTATTAATAGACACTTTTTTGAGAGTCCACCAAGACATTTCTCCTTGACTTCATGCTATGCAAATGAAGGAGATATGCATTTAGGACTGTTACTTTGCTTGCATGTATTGCTGGTTCCAAAGTTCCTTTTCAGTGTTGCAATGATTTCTAGTGAAATCAGTTGCTATGGATGGTGTTGGAACACCTTTACAGTGCCACAGGTACAGATGTTGCTCATCTTGTTTACTTACACTACTGTCATGCAGATTTATTTCAACAGCTTTTTGTTATTTTGGGCTGACATAAATCTGTTCAGTAGTAATTACCTGAGATTGTTCTACATTTCAGGGAAATTTTTTGAATCATTTACATTACAAAAACCCATGTAATTTGCTTAGAGAGTAGATGCTAAAGGGATTATAACTCAGCAGGATCTTATGCAGTGATAGCTTTTGAGACAGAAGATTAGTTAATTTACCTGACAGAGAATATTTATACTAAGTAAACCTTGATGCTAATTTGATCAAAGTTATCAGAAACACAGCTTCAGAGTTCAGGCCTTAAAAATATTTTAGTGACTGTCATTGCTAAAGGGGAAAAATAGTGTCAAAAAATAAATACGAAAACCAAAACCTAGTCTACTTATGACTCATATTGGAGGCTATTCCCTGTTTCTATTCTGAAATGTTGCTAAATGGTTTTGCAGTGATCTAAAGTACTTCATTGCTCTCAGTCAAGTCATAAAGAAAACTGTTTCATCTGGAAAACATTATCCTTCTTTAGGACTTAAATAGATTTGGATTTATCCACTTCTGTCCTGCCCTATAGCTTATCTTTTATAGCTGGGCAGGATAAATGCTAAATAGGTTGTACATACTACTAGAAAGTAACAGCAGGTTCTTACTCTACTTTTCACGAGTCTAAATTACCCTTTTAAATGCAGAATTGCTGAAATTTAGAGTCTTCTCAATAATCACCAGGGACAGCCTTCCTTCCTACAAGAAATGCTCCAGTCATTCTTAAAAAACCCCAACAAACCAACACCACAATTTAGATCAAACACTTCACTGAAAAATTTCATCCAGTATGGGTACTTTCCTTTTCCTGTTCATTCTCATCATGTTTATTAAGAATATATGATGATGATGATGATGATCATGAACATAAAGCCCTCCATTTCTCCTGTATTTGATCATCTTCATTAACTGGGGAAAAAGGTTCCAGCACATGAGGGTGCCACTTCTTCTGCATCTTGCATTCATGGGTTATGCTTGTGACTTAAAGGTGGGTAGGAATTTAGTGCCACAACATTTTTTCATTGGTCAAGTAAGATGATTTTATCTTCCCTGCTTATCATCCTTTGCTGCCTTCTCTGAATGTTTCTTTTTGTAGACAGTTTTGTAATGTTGACAATGCTGGGCGTCACTGTGATATAGTTTCCTGAATTTATATGATTACATTATAATAATATCAATGCTGTTCTTTATGGTTCATATAAATCAGTGTTTTATTTGCTTTCACAACCAGAGCTGTAAATTGAACAGCTGTTTTTGCTAAGCAGTTTTAATTAAGCTGTCCATAATGTTGCCTAGGTATTTTTCTGAACTGGTAACACTTCATTAAGTATGCAGTGTCAGTGAATGCTCCAGATCATTCCTGAACATTACTTCACACTTAAGTAAATTGAAATTCCATCTGCATTGAGGTTGTCAAATCACCTTGCTTTGGTGATCTGAATTTGGTTTTCA
This sequence comes from Xenops minutus, assembly GCA_035221455.1. Classification (NCBI taxonomy): domain Eukaryota; kingdom Metazoa; phylum Chordata; class Aves; order Passeriformes; family Furnariidae; genus Xenops; species Xenops minutus. The sequence continues at coordinate 49,512,348 of JAWWEE010000001.1, forward strand.
GAAATCTTTCTAATCTTCGGGACCCCAGGAAATCTTGAATTTGCTACAGATTTTGCCATCTGTTCACTCACTTGTCAAGATAATGGAGCTTTAAATGATACTTGTTCTAGTAAAATCTTTTGGGCAACCTATTATTAGCCTCTCTTTATCCTGAAAACTGACAAGCTTAATTTGTATGTCTTTGGATCTTTTATTAAGTTTATGTTCTATGACCAAAATTTCCTTCCCACGCTGATTTCTCATGTTATTTCATCTCTATTTTGAATATCTCTGGAATATTGGTTTGGAAAGCCTAGATAAGTTTTATCTCTTCCTGTTTTCCTGTGCAAAAGCAGTTTCTTTTTTCTTTTTACAGACCCATGCTGAATCCTACATCTGTATTCTTATTGGGAAATGTTACAGCTTGCTTTGTTGTTTTCAGAAACGTATATGATAATTAATATGGGAAGCTGTAATTATTTGTGCTGCCCACAATGACTTCTTTTCTGCTTGAAATATGGGTATCATTTTATCTGCCTTGGATAGCTGAGCCTGACGAATGTATTCCAACACTTCCACTTTTAGCTCTGTTTTTGACAGTGGAAATTTCTTTGTCTCTTATTTGCAAAGAAGACTCCAGAATGCACTCAAATCCAGGCATTAAGTCTCGAAATACTCTGTGTAGGCCCAAAAATTTAATGATTTATAAACTATGCCCCTAAGTCTTACACCCTAAATCACTTTCCAATTTTCAGAAGTGTTGCAACTTATCATCTACTTATAAAATCCTTTCTGAAAAACACGTGATTGATTTAAAGGCATAAACAGGAATCTGTAGTTTCAGCTTTTGGCCCTCAGATTTAAACCTTGCTTCTTACAGCCCAGAAAGGTGGCTAATCCTCAGCCAGTGAAGAAGAAATAACCCATGGATAATGCAATGATAGACAATGTCCATTAACCAGCAGAAAGAAAAGCAAAAAATTGTTTTGATTGCAAGGGTGGAGAAGAGATATTATGCATGGGTTTAGAGAGCTTGCAGAGCTCTTTGCACATTTCACTGAGAACCAGAGAGTAATGAGAAACTCTGGACAAAAGGAAGGAAGGCAGGAAGGCAGGCAAGAAGGAAGGAAGGATGGAAGGAAGAAGCACTGTAACCATCATGAGCAGAAAAGTAACTAGACTCTAAAGTGGCAGTGACTTAAGAGAAAATGGAATAGTGAATAGAAAGTGTAAGAAGGAAAACTAAAACTGGATTTTGCAGAGAAGGAAATGTAGAATAAATGAACAGACATAGGGGAATCCAGAAGACTATCAGAGACAAAACCAGTAGGTGGGATATGTGCGTGGTGTAAAGAACAAAGTCCTCTGGATACACTGATCTCTGTCTGCACTGCTAATCCAGGTTAACAGAATTAGATGAGTTAAAATTATCTTTAAAATGCTTGGGTTTGCACTTCATTAATTTTACTTCATGTGTGATTAAAAAAATACTAATAAAATTTCAAAAGCAACAGGTGTACTATACCTTGATTTTTATGTACCCACTGTTAAAAAAGAACTGAGGGAGGTGGGAAGATGGGATGAGGACAGATGTCCTTCAAAGGGTGTCTCATTCCACCCCAAACCAGCTGCCTAGAAGGGGTGCTGCAGTAGGCCTATGCAGAAGAACTTGATCTAGTTGAAAATGATTACAATTTGAAAATGCCTCTCTAACACCAATGACAGAGAGTTCTTAGAAAGCCATCTTAGACTGGAGGTAAATCTGGAGGTATCGTTTCCATTTCATGTTTCCTGTTTCTGTGGAATTCTAATAGTATTTCAATATTTGACCATTGTAGGCTTATTTGAAAATCTCAGGTTGAGTGTGTTCAGTTTTACTCTAGTCTTTTCAAAGTCTCTAAAAGATCTAAAAGCAAAGTTCTCATGACTCTCAAAAGAATTCATGTTCTGAAATCCTGTAACTTGTTTCTTCCTTTGTTCTTTTCTAACATGGGCTAAGTTTTGATATGGAGATGTAGGAATTGTTTTGCTGTTGAATAACAACTTCTCTCTTGCAACACCAGCTGTAAAACATGAACACCTTGTTGAATCACCCTCCGAAATCTGAAACGGGCATCCTGCCAAAGCTCAGGGCTTCCTTTTTGTTTTGACTGTGGCACTGTTCTTGTTTCTGTTAGTATCACATTCTTACCACTTGTGCTTTTCAAACACCTACGGCCAAACTCTGGTGTAACTCCACTGAACTCATTGGAGCTGCAACAGAAGTGAATTTGTCTCAGTATGTCTGTAAATTAACTGGTCATTTAAGCTGGAGAGTGGCATTGATAAGCAATAACAGCACAGAAGTGGTGAAAGGAAGATATCTCCTAGTTAGTTTTGGACAGTTGACACTAACTCTGTTGTCAGATAAGTCTTACTGACTGTGGGAAAAGCTGAGTGGGAAAAGTCACACTCGCCGCCTGCTAACTGTAGGAGGAAAACAGATCTGGAATGCAAAGGAAATCTTGACATTATCTGTTCCCCCAACCCTTACCAGCCAGGCGATCAAAAGAACTAGCTGAGTATCAGCTGCCTCTGTTCCTGACCCAAACAAACGTGCTTTCTTGACAGAGCTTTTGCTCACAGGGAGAAGGAAAGAGTCTAGAGTGAGTGAGGGGGAGTGTTTCCTGCCAAAACCCAGGAGCAGCTTTACTGTGACATCTGAAAGGATCCTGATGAAATCAGTCTAGCACTGTGAACAGAGGTGGCTCTGTGGTTTCCAAAGGACAGCGATGTGTGCTTGACAGCCCCGAAGCCCTGCACAACAGAACTCCAGTACTTCATCACTCCACTTGGCCTCCACTGACATTGTCACGGACAGTATGCCAGACTTTGATAAAAGAAGGATCAAACCCAAGGAAAAAAAAAACACTGGAAAGGACTTCTCTGTTCCCATTCAAATTTTGTTGTTTAAGAATAAAGTGTAGCCACTTCAAATGAACACTTGAAGAATAATTTTTTTTCCTCCTGAGTGCTCGTAGGACACAGGGTTTCTCAAGACCCAAGAAAGCACAATATACTATACTTGCACCAATGTACCATATGTACATCACAGCAAATTAGAGGCACTCTCACATATTTCTGTAGACACTTACCTAGGTGTAGCTTAATACTCTGGGTATCATCCCTATAAGTTTGCTGTTATGCTTACAAAATTCCAGGGTTATGGGGCAATAGAAGAGCTTCACAGCAACAAAAGCAACAAATGAAAGTACATTACTGAATATATTGAGTTCTCCAATACATCACCCAGCCATTGATTGTACTGCATCAGTTCTGTCTGTCTTATAAGTAGGTCAAAATATATAGCAGAAGTTTAGTTTAACTTTGGAAACTCTTCTTACATTTTTGTTGCCGCATAAGAGTCCAGAGACCTGTAAATGGAACATTTTGGCCATGTGTCAGCGAGCAGACAAAAAAAGAAAGAGTGTGAAAATCAGGGCTAACTTTATGTGCTATATGTTTATAAAACAAACATGCCAATATCCTCAGTCTCTAGTGATGGTAGATACCTATGGCCTTGTGACCGCTTTGCCTGCTAAAAGACTTTGGAAATCAAAATGTGTGGCTTCTCTCAATGGAGGACTGGCACGGACAGTAAGGCACTTACTTCTGGGATGTTATTTCTTTCAGTATTCCCTCTTCACTTCTTTGGGAAGCAGGCACAGAAGAAACAACTCTGAGTTTCTCCATCCTATTTTGCACTCCAGATCCTTCTGTCTTTGACAGAAGTGGACCACCACCATCCTGGGCCATAGCCACTCATTCTCTGATTTTTCTGTACTAAGAAGCCTTGGCCTGCTGCTGGCTGAGACAATGCGGACAGGTCAGGTGAGTGTTTGGGCATGCATGAGCAGGTACAGAGGCTATCCAAACAGCCACAGTGCTCCTCCTGGCACCAAGCTTGTCATGGACAAATGACACAGCAAAGAGAAAGAGTGCCTGGCAGCATGGGGACTGTAACCTGGACACCAAGCAGCTCATGGGCCAACATGCATGAAAATAACCTCTTGACAAATTATTTGAATGCTGAATTAGAAACAAATGTATATGTTTAAAGTCATCTTTCTGTATGAAAAATATCAATGATAATGTAAGGCTGGAAGGTTTTTGAGGAAAGGACACTTGTTCTGCCTGTATGGTGCTCACAAGGACACTACTCTGGGCCTGAGGCCAATTGTCACCACTTCTGTTCAAACAATTTAAAAATAATAAATTGCTTAATTAGCAATCCAAGTAAGCAGCAATTTTAAGAGTTTTCTGAAATAACTATATACGTTTTATAAAATATAATGTTCCTGAGCTTCCCATTTCCTCAGAGGAGTTGTCTGATTCTGAAATGCTGTGGACAGTATTTTTCTTTAGACATACAAATAATTCTCCATACAGTTATAAATGTATCATGAAGAGACTAATCATAATCCCCCCCAATTGCTGGTGACTGCTGCTGGCACATTCTGCAAAGGAAAAATCCTTAGTACTCTACAGGATAAACCTGCAAGGTTCTATGCTAGAATCAGTTTACTTTTCAGAATTAAGGCATACTAGCCTTATATAACAGAGCCTTTGGGAACCAAGAAGTACTCCAGGGTAGGTATGTACCTAATATAAACAAATATAAAATAAAAGCCTACAGCCATTACCTTTTCAGACCCCATGCCAAAAGCTCACACTTCATCAAGGCTGGAATAGCAGTTTCAGATCCTCTTAATAATACCTACATATAAAGCAACCTTTTGGCCATCTGTTTTCTTTAACTTGCCTTTTTTATTGCTCTGCCTTCATAAAGACACAGAGCCAAGATTACAACTGACAGATGCCATTATGTGCAATGGAATTATATATGGGACGGCTTTGGTATGTCTTCTGCGTTCATATGCAGCTCTAGTCTCCTCCTATTGCTGCATTTCAGCTGTGGCTTGACAGCATGGTAGAATTTACTAATTTGGTTTTGCCTCATGCTGAGCACTCAATAAATACCAGCATTTCTCTGTACATTTCTGTCATAGCAACTTGCTGGCCTGGATGGAATCTAATACAGAGAACAGGAAGGGCAGGGACTGGATGGTTTTCAGCTGAAAAGCCTTCTAAAGCAACTCTCCTGTTTCTTAGGAAGGTGCCCCTGTAGTTGACATCAACACTACACAGCTCTTTGTCCTCCTCTAGTGGTCCCATTATATTTAGGGAGAGGCTTATGCAGTGATTATTTGCTACAAATTAATGCAGTCATTACTCAACTGCAAGTTGTTGAGACTCATGCCTAGGGATCCTGCCTTCAATTCTGACATGAGTGACACTTTAGGGTTTCATCTCTCTGGTGTTCATGGAAGTTGAAATGGGTACCTCTGCTCATAGCCAGTGGCAGCCACACAGATGCTGTACCATTTTGTGCCACAGTTATCTCCTCTGAGCAGAGGTTGCACCATGGCAGGTTGAACACAAAACAGTGGCGTGGTCTGACTACAGCCCTGCAAAATATCAGAAGATGACTGCTTTGCATCAAGCACATGTTATAGACAGAAGCTTTTCTCTGTGTTTGCCTGCCTGACTTGCAAACGAACAAACAGCACAAAATCCATCTTATGTCCTGAGCTTTTTAGAGAGAAGATGCATGTTACTCTGATGCAGCACTAAACCTTAAAAGCTAGTCTTTAGGAATTGATACTTAAAAAGTCAAATAGCAAAAATTAAACCTAAAGAATTGTTGTGAGGGGAATGTTTTCTAATGGGAAATGCTAAAATTGGTGGAACTATTACCCATTAGAAATGTTTTCTGTGAAAACAAAAGGTTCCTACTATATAGCTTATTCTTCAAGTGTGTCTCAGAGCTGTAATGCTTAGTTGCATTATAAAATACTAAAGATTTATTTTGCTGCTTGAATACTTTAAAAAGTCTAACTTTCAAACTTTTGAAGCTATATTTTGCACAGGAAATAAAATACAAGGACATAGCTTTCATTGTGGCTATCAGAGAGGACTGACAGGTCTAACTGGAACAGAAAACAGGTATATTAGATTTTTTTTATTGTTATTATTATTCAGTGAAATTTTTCCAGTGATTTGTTACTTTGGGACAAAATGTTACATGGCAAAAATGTGCCCTCTGCCATGACTCCTGGAAACCTCCAGTTTAAAACAAGTTGGTTGCACAGAATGCAAGGAAGCTGAATATGGCTGTCTGTTTGCAACGTTTGCAGGCATTTGTTCAGTCATAGAAGAGAATGACTCGAGAATCCTATGGCTCCATGTCTGAACTTAATTGCTGGAAACTGGTATCATTCCAACAGAGGCAAAACTTCAGAGCAATTTATCAGTTTGCATTAGATCACCATTTACAGCAAGGTTCCTGTCACATCTCAAGTGCAGTTACAAACTCAAGCTCATCTACCAGGTGTTTAGTGTTCAGCTCTCCTAAGGAATCCAAGCTGTAACCAAAATGAGTTAGGAAAAATGTTTATAATATCTTTATTCTGTAACCACCTATATTTTGTCCAATTATTGACTAGATATTATTTTTAACATTTACCAGCTCTAGTATTTGCAATATTTTTCTTTACTAAAATATTGACTGAAAATCAAAGCCACAGAAAGAACCATGGAGCAGGGAAATAGAGGAAGATTGAGTCATTGACATTGTGTCACATGTGTACAAAGTGTCTTTATACATTGCTGCTTTATTGCTTCAGAAGTTTCTTATATAAAATTCAGAGTATGCATTAATAGATCAAGCTTTTGTCTATAACTCACATACTTAAATGGTAAACATATACGTTTCTAATATACACCTGGTTGGTTGTTTTTCTGTTTAGAAACAGCAATGTCCTGAGATATACATATGTATAGCAAGGGTTCTCATCTTCCTCTTGTTTTTGAGAACTGAGGATCAGTTTGCCCTGAACTGCTCCAATACATCAGTAAGGGTTGAGTAGCAAATATTTACCTTTTTAGAAGAATAAAGAAGGGCTTTGTTCTATGATTTCTGATTATGAAAGGGAGAGGCAATCTCACTGCGTAATTTTGTGTGCCAAACTGGCACTGCAGAGAAGTTAGAAGAGGAGCCAAACAAAAGGAGCTTCTGGTGCACTGACTGCAGGACAAGCACCAAGTCTACCTACTACTAATCTGAGCAATACAGAGCATAACTAGTTAACAGGCCAAGACCACCAAACAGCTGGGTTTATTCACTAGTTTACTTTCACTGTGCCACTGCTGAGGAAAACAGGCTGTTCATTTTTCAGTCCAAAGTACACATCTCCACTTCATGCTGGAAACATGTCAAAGTGACCCCACTCTGCTTTCTAGTAAATGCATAGGGTCATTGGATGAGGATGTTTTATTTTCCCCATTTATTTAAGGTCAGATTCTCATCCTGGTTAAACTGTTATAGCTAGAGTAATGACAGCATGAGAGATGAGTACTGTCTAGTTTTGGGAGGCACTGCAGAATGTCTAATCCAGCTGCTGCTCTCTCCTGAAAAGGATGACTAGAGGAGGCTCACGATCACAGCCTCAGCTCCACCACCAGCACACGAGATAGGCGTCCATGGCAAGTGAAAAGCTGAAACAGATCACATTCTCCATTCCCCCCTGAGCAAAAGGAAAATCCCAGAACAGGTTATGGTTCTGTGAGCCACATCCATTTTCCTGTTCAGAGTGTGATTAGCCCGTAACTCTTGCCCAGGAACTGCAGCAAAGGTAAAATAAAAACAGGAGCATAAACCCTTATATGACTAAGGAAACATAAAAATATGTAATCAGTGGGAACTACTGTACACAGGTTTGATTTTGTAATGAATCAAGTACCTATAGGTTCTAACAAGAGCCAGATGGAGTTGCAGCTCCCTCCATTTCTCAGAATCAGGCCCTTTGCTGGCAGTTGTTCATATACAGCTGCTACATATCATAGTTCTGGTTTCTTACACTATGGAGACCACTCCTCAAAGTCAATTAGCATTATGCCTGGGCAAATATTGCAGGATTAGGCTGCTCATTAAAGCCCTGGGACCACAACTGCCTCTATTTTAATTTTGTAATATATCAGTCCGGGATACACAATTATCCCTGGAGTACTTCTGAAATGGCCAAGGTCATATGAGGATTTTATCATATTACTGCAGTGCACCATCTTCCTTGCCAGCCTATTGCTGTTCTGCTACAGACTACATTACCATGCATCAGCAAATACAAGAGCACACAGCTATATTTAGTGTTTCATACATACCACTAAAATAGAGGATGTGTCAGCTTTTAATCTGACTTCAAATTTTTGTCAGGAAAGTAAAGGCTCATTTTCCCTACCAGTGATGAAGTGTGCTCTGTGTTATCATCTTGAGCTATATGGTGATAACTTTAAAATACATTAGGCAGCTAGAATGCTCAGAGTAGAATGAGTAGAATGTTTTTTACTCAGAAATACACTAGGAGATAGTAAGGATACAAAACATCAGTCAGTCAGCTTTTAATAGGGATTGCCACAGGAAACCTACTAACCCAGCAGCAATCTGATGGCAACAGGAGCAGCTAACCAAGGTATTCTCTGGGGTACCACAGCAGAGAATTAGGATCTTCTGTGTTACAGTGCAGAACAGAGACAGGTGGTGCAGACTGCATTTGGTGTTATGTACCTGGCAGTATAAGAAGAAATGCATTGATGATGGTGATTCGAACAGAGTGGTCTATTGCATGGCAATTGGACTGGGACAGCCCTATTAACGACATCATCTATTAATGACAGCAGAAATGTGGTTTAATGGTTGAAACCACAGTTAACAGCAGAATAGCTACACTCATTCTCAAAGAAAGTAGGGTTCAGTGGATGAAGCTGGTGTTTTCACAGGCCTTGGTAAAGCCACAGAATAGAACATTTTTTACATTTTGTAACACTTTCCTATTAATGCTATCACATGCAAACAATACAAGTGTGAATTTCCTTCCTGTTTACAGCTTCTACAGAAAGTAAACAAACAACTTGCTAACCTACCAAGGGTAAGCCTTTCTATGTGAAAACCAGCTTTTTCACTGCAAACTGCTCGTCCTCTCTTGCAACTGTTCCTTGCACTTTGCTAACTGCATCTTAAAGGGTGTGGGTGACATCATATTTACAACTTAGGTCTAAGTCCTAATAACATTGCATGTACCTAGTATTGTGCAATTATAAAAATATATAAATTTCTGAGTCTTTGTGGAACTCCATTTCAGCTTAACTCAGGATTGTCCACCCCAGCCCCATAATGCTGTGGGAGGGCTGTTCTTTGCCACTGCACTGCCCAGCCAAGTGACCCAGCCTTGCAGACTGTCATGTCATCCCATCCTTAGCCCATCCCTGTCCCTAGGCATCATTCTGGAGCTGTGTGTAACTTCTGTTCCTGAAATGGTGTCTTCCCCAGACCCCAGGGAGACACTGGCTTATGCTGCATCCTGTCACTATTAAAGAAAACAGAAAGCAGAATAAATTCATGCCTCTAGGGTCACATCTTACCATTACATTTTTTTTCTAATGGTCAGAACATTATTAATTCCAGTGCATGCACTTTTATAAGTACCAGTGTTACTACATCTAGAAATAACAGTACAAGGCCTGGCTAGAATGCAGCAACACTGCCAGCAATGCTGGTGCTTCAAATGAGGTTCCCTGGCATGGCTGTGTGGTCTGTCCAGCTGTGGCTTTTCTTACACACATTCCAGGTCTCCTGCTTAACATATTATGTAAATCCAGGTAGTGGAAGGCCCAAAGGATTGCATTCATTTGGGGGAAGAAAAAAAAAAAAAGTAGAATAAAATGCAAGCAACAGAGGCAAATAGCAGTCCAAAAGGGTATTTTTTGTTTGCCTCTTACACACAAAAATGGTTTACATAGAGAACGACCAGAAGCTGAGGACAGCCCAACTCTGGGGAAAAGGCTGCAGAAGCACCCACCCTGACTGCAGCGGGTCTGAGCTGCCCTGTGCATCCCCAGCTCCTTCTAGGATGGGGTTAGAGGAGCTGTTTGGTTGGGAGGACAGGGTGCTGTTCCACTGTGAGCCACTGGTACTCCAGGAAGTAACTCTTTCGGCCCTTGAGAGCTCTAGTTTGACAAAGCTTTCCCCAAGAGAGAGGTCAGAAGAAGGAATGACAAAAGGGAATGCGAAAGACTAAGAAGTGAGTATGTAAGGGAAGAATGGTGCAGAAAATGAACTTGAGTAGAACAGTGAGTACTATGTTCTGTGTGTGGCTGATACAGGCAGGAGGGGTTTTCTTCTCATGCAAGAAATTCCAAAACAGAAAAAAATTTCCTACCCAAAAAGCACAGAAAGTATTGAAATGTTTAGCAGTGGCACAGCTGGACAAAACTTTTATCCCTCAGTTCAAGACATAGATTTGGCCTTTTTATTGTAATTTAAATCATGTTTTCTCTTTCTCTCTTTTTCCCGTTAATATTTTAATGTAACAAATTTCAAAGCCAAAAGTTTCAGTCAAACACAAATTAAAAGTTCTCACTTTGAAAACTGTTAAATCATCCCATGTTGAAACATGTGTGCCTATTTTACAGAAATGATTTGCAATAGAAACTAATGGATGCTAACCTTTTCCTGTAAAATGGTTGTGTTTGAAGAAATGGGCATTTTCTGCCAGAATCATTTTAATGATCAATTTATTACCACTTATATCATATGCTAGATTTCTATGATTAAAGTTCCACCTCAATGACCAAACTGTGTCAGAAAATGACCTGTCATTCTTCTTTCATGTCTGCAGTCATCAGATTTTCAACCATCATTTTCTACTGTTAAGATGTGCGCTAAAACTTTATCTCTTTTAGTGACAAAATCAATATTGTAATAAAAGTAAAACATTTCAAAGATCAACTATAATATAGAATGGGAGCACTACTAAAATAATTAGTTTTAATTAAAATATGTGCCATTGATGTGTTTTCCTTTTCTTTATAAAGACAGCCTTCAGTGCCACAGAGAGGTTTTGATCCAAACAATGAATACAATTAAAACAATTGCTCAATCAATCTCAGAACTTATGAAATTTGTTTGGCCTTGAAAAAGCACAGGCATGTGTTTCATTGGCAAATACCATCATGGAATAAATCCACATCCAACTCATAAAGCAGAAAAAATTAATGTGCACAGAGCTTGAATGAAAATACTTATATTTACACTATGCTCAACAGCCTTTATGTTTTGTTGACCTCATGTTAAGTACATGAGGGTGGAATTGCCTATGGAGACCTGAGTTTTTTAGGCCAGGGTTTCTGGCACTTTGCTAAGCCACCATGTTTGCCAGCAGAGCCATTGAATCAGTGACATTGGCTGCAAAAGGCTGCATTCATCAGATTCTAACCAAGTTAAGGGTGGCCTTTGGAATGAACTGAGGGTGCAGTTTAGATCAGAGACAGATGCAAAAAGAAATCACTGAGTGAGCAAACTGGCCTAATCTAGTCCTTCAGGCCAAAATAAAGATAGTAAGTCATCTAGGGACAGAGGGATAATTACAACACCAATGTGCAGTTGCTTTCTTTTTAATTGACACACACTGCATACATATTGACTAACAAAACAGAAACAGCAGTCAGCAATGGGTGACTCCAGAGGTCAGTTGGTTTATGACTGAAATATTTCTAGCTGGCAAAGGCTTTTGTGGGAACGAGGATTCACCTAGGCTTCAGGGACATTTGTTTTTGCAAAACTGTGAGGTTGTTATTAAATTCCAGTAACCCACATTCTGGGAAACAGTTTATTTTCTCTGTATTTCTTAATTGTGCTTCATTACAATTTAATAAGGGCATTTACTCTCAATTAAGCAAATCATCCAAGCAGTTTCTTATCCTCGTTGCAATTAATTGGTTTTGTCAAATGCAGGTTTAATTGTGTGTGAAGTTTCTTGCTGAATCAGGATCCGTGTGTTTGTGTATATCTGTCTATCCAAACCTTTCTTTAGCTTCTAGCATGTTAATATACATGCAGTTCAGGGGATCAGAATCTTTAGCTCTGTTTACTGCTCTGATCTTGGTGCCTCTCTGAAACTAAATAATTTCTCTGTAATGGTCAAACTCACTAATGCTGTTAATATTGACAAGTGCATTAACCAGCTAGTGAGCTCCTGCTAAGGGGGAAATTGGGCATTGCAATTCTGCCACTGGGGACGAATCCCATGGAGTGTTACATCTTTTGAAAAATCTGCCTCTGTAATGAGCCTCTTCACCAGATTCAACTGCTGTGTTATCACTGAGCCAGAAAAATTCTGAGGTGCATTTCACCTTGACTCACCTCACACTCACCAGTGCCATGGCAAGACCTTCAGTCCGACTCTGACACCAATAACAAATACTTGGGTTTATCCCTGTTATTTCAGAACTCACCTTGCAAGATGTAAGTCAAACAGTGATGATCAGCTTTCCTAAGAACCACCTAAATCCTACACTGCTAGGTCATGAACAGCAGCATGGAGGTGCTAATTGCAAATGCACCAAATACTTATATGATAGCAGAGACTCCTGTGGGTCCTCCATCAATAGATGCATGGTTATATGTGACACCAAGAACATTCCAAGAAGTAATGAAGTCTTACCTGCTTTTTCCTTGCACGGCTTCTGAAACAGCATCTGCAAGAAAGTGATTTTTCTTTAATAATTGTACATTTTTTCCTTCAAATAAGTTTCACATTTCAGGATGACAATATATGTAATTATTAATCACCACCACCTTACACAAGGCATAAAATCCAGAAATCATCAATAAAAATCACATGAAATAGCTAGTTTTGCTTGCTAAGGACAGCCTTGCACCTATTCTCAAACCAGGTTCACCTGTCTTAAAGTGAGTAAGCCTAGGAGCAGTCTCTGGCACAAGCAGAGTATTTGCTGCAAGAATACATGAGGTCCAGCACACTGAACATGCCTGAAAATGTACTGCAATGCTGGTGGGACTCAGAGAGCAGACAAGGCTGCTGGCAAGATGTGTGGGCAGCTCTATTGACAGGTGGGAAACAGGACACTGTGGCTAGAACAACTCAGAGAGCTAGATTCATGTTTCCTGTTCATCTGTGACCAGGAGAGGGTTCCTCTGAGGGTCGTGGTCAAACTGACCTGTAGTGTTGTTTTCCTCATATTTTTTACCTCCCTGCTTCAGGTCTGCCAAGCTACATGAAATGGGTACTATTAACACCACACATGGATGCATATCTTGGTCCATTACTTTTCTCTTTAATAGCTTTCAATGGCCAAATGAGGAGGTTCTTGACAGTGATTAAACACATATCACCCATTTTCTTTTAATAGATCCATCAACTCTGTCATCAATTCAGCCTGTAAATGAAACTAGCGGAATGGGTGAAACTGCACCTATATTTTTTTTTCTTATTGCAACAGAAAGCTGAACTGATTCCTCCAGATACCACTGAACTCACAGGTGTGAAGTGCCCAGTCTGCAGTCAGCTGAAAGCACAGCACTCCTGTGCCTTGCAGTGACACACTCCCTGTTCTTGTTATCTGCTTGTCCCCATATGGGCAACCATCTGCACCTTTCCATCAGATGCACATGTTCTCCATTATCTCTTCAGTCAATATTGCCTCTGCAGCCTTGATAGGAATCTGTCTATGAAAACATGTTTTTTATTTACCCTTTATTTAGTGAAGAATTTTACTGAGGTATTGGAAAACTCATCCTCTAAGCACTGAAATGAATTGATTAAGCATCTCTCATAATAATAGGAAAAGCACAACTATACTAGAGGTTTTTTCCCTTCTGTGAAGCAATTTCATTCAAAAACAGTCTCTTGTTCCATTTAAAGGTCTGCCTGAGTAGCAACTGAACTGAACCTATCTTTAGCGAGCAGGGACCGAGTAAAGTGGTCACTGCTAGATGGGAAAATAACAAACGGCTGAGTCCAAATCAGGTTTCATTAGTGGCAAAGTATCTCATTTCCACAGAGGAGTGGAAAATTCAGACACAGGCTGTGTCAACTGGCAAGGGACAGGCAGGTCCCACATCAGTGTGCCACGTTTTTGGGATGCCTTTCTGAATGAGGCACATCATATTGTCCCTCCACTCTTCAGTGAGATGTATTGTTCTTAATCCCTGCTGGGGACAGGCATCTGATTTTTAGCATTGAAACTCTGGCATAAGTCCGGCAGGGGGGGAGATGCCTAAACTGCAGTACTGAATCTTGGGATAAGTGCTTCTTGAAGAATACATAAATGACATATGAATCAAAAATAAATACGTCAGTCCTGCATGGATAGCTAGTTCCTGTGTTCTAGTGCTGTCAGAAGGACACCAGCTATTAAAATCATACCCAGGCTATGTTAACTTCCAAGATCTTTTTAGGATGCCGTACAAAAAGGATGCAAATTATTGCTGGAACAATCCCAAGTGGTCACAGAAAGCTGCCAACTAAAAGTGATTTATGGAAATGATAATGCCGTATATAGCTGATTGTGTAACAAAATACATTTATTGGGGGACTAGCAACCCATCTGAACAACATGGCACAATCTAATCAAATATATAGAAACCATGGATGAACAGAGTACAACTCTAGCCAAAAGACTGCTGCAGCACCTGCTGCTATGAATAATAAAGAAATCCTTTGCTTAAAACTCCAGCTGTAACAATCTTTTTCCAAGTGGAAGTGCCAAACAGAAGCCAAAGATAAACATGCTCTGCTGATATAACCATGTTTTATTTGCTGAAGTATGTAAACCAGCACACAGAAACCAGAAACGTGTTAGATGCTTGATCCATTCCTCGCTATTCATCAATCCCATGTTTCAGCAGAGCCATCCCACATTCATCTATGCAAGCAAAAGTCTCCAAAAGCTTGCCTATACAGTACTACCCTCTGCTTCATGATCAGAGCAGAAATGAGCCACTCCCATGAATGAGGCAAGTCTGCCCTCAGCATCGGTGCTCAAGGGATAACTTGAGCTCACCTACACAGCTGAATAAAAGATGAAGCCCAATTGGCATGGCAAAGCACTGTACCCAGGTTTGCCCACTTGGCTCAGCAGCTCTGGCTTGTTTACAAACTGAAGAGCTCTGCTTGGAGCAAGCCAGCTGTTGAAAAGCATACCCTCAGTGATGGGGACAAGGGGGTTCCTGGTGCCACTTGGCCTTCAGTAAGGGACTGGTTCCTGGCCCACATTTATATTGCCCTATAAAGCCAGCCTTCCAGTACACACTATTAAATTTACAGGTCCTGTAGAGATGAACAAGACGCCCAGAGAATTTGTAAGAAATAATTACCTGAATCTGAACCCCATAGTGTCAAATGAAAATAACATCTCTGTTCTCACACCTTTAAGTGTGTGAGTGATCCCATTAAAGCCACCTTCACTTACAGAGCCATGCATGTGAAAAGTGTATTTGGGCACACAGCAATGGGGGGAAGAAAGGCTGTGGATCTACTGTGGGGAGGAAAGTGAATATGTTTCATTTATAAAGAAATTGAAATGGCCTCAAGTTGCACCAGGGGAGGTTTTGATTGGACATTAAGAAAAAAGGGTTGCCAAACACTGGAACGGTCTGCCCAGGGAAGAGGTGGAGTCACTGTCCCTGGAGATATTTAAAAGACATATAGATGCAGATGTGCCACTGAGGGACATGATTTAGTGGTGGACCTGACAGTGTTAGGTTAATGGTTGGACTCGATGATCTTTGAGGTCTTTTCCAATCTGAATGACTTTATGATTCTACAATTTTCCTGAAAGGCATTCTGTGTGGAAAGCAATTACTCAAATGAACTCCTTGTATTAAGTAGAAGTGAAGCTAGAAGCAAAACACCAGCATTAAAAACTCAACAAGCAAAATAAACATACTCATCAAAAAACTGTTTCTCTGATGTATACATAATCTTTCATGGTTATAAGTGATCAGGGCATGGAAGTCATCAAACAACTGGATTAAATTATTTAATAACATCCCAGAAAGTTTATTGTTACATAAAAGCTTTTTTTTTGTGACACAGAAGGTGATTATGAAATTGTTGACTTGAACAACTTCAAAACCATTTTAATTTGCAACAGCACACTGATTCTGGAATGCCAGCCAATCCCATAATATCATACACCATTTCAAAGGAAAAGAAAAAAATCATTTTGCATTCAAGTCTTTTACTTCCCTTTTCCCCATCAACCCCTACTTCGTTTATGCTCTAATTTCAAATATGCCCATATCTTCCACTGGCATTTCAGAGTACCTGTCAAACTGTAATTATTTATTCTCAGGAAATCACACCCTCCAAAAAAAAAAAAAGGTAATTAGTGTATCTGTCCAGCATGCACATAACTCTTCTAGACGTTTAATAAAAAAGCCAGAGAATTTATTCAACATAGATATGGTATCAAAAATATCACTGCTATCAAATAAACCCTGGCATTTGGACAGGACTACTTTACATCTGCTATTAATAAAAAGGGCTTTGGATTCTGTAAGCTTATGTTCTGTGGTGAGCAACCAGCAGCACCACTCTGAAACACAACACTACTTTCAGAGGAAAAAGGATATAAATCTGTATGACTTCTCACTGGTTCCCTGATGCTGAAGGAAAACGCTCTGAGCTAGAATAGGTCCTGCAAAGTACAAAGATTGAAAATCCTACTGGTTCTTCATTCTAGAAATCTAATAACAAGCTAGGCTTTAATTAGAGTGGCATGCAGACAGTTCTAAAGGAGGAAATCAGCAATCCACATGCAAAACTCAATCATCTGCTTAACAGGTTTATTAGATCCTTTCAGAAAGATGTTGACAGAAGGAAAGAAAATCCTAGTTACTACTTCAAAATAAAATTCTACAGCCCCAAAAGCAAAGTAATATTATGACACTCAGCAATGTCAGCCTTAATTTGAAGTTGCCTGGCCCCAGCAATGACATCTTCAGTATGGATGACCCTTGCAAGTTCCCTAGAGCATGTTAGTCAGCTGAGAATAATGGGAATATTGAAGTTATTCCATAGAAAATACTGCTGAGACTGTTGTGTCAGAAATTAAATTTCTCTCAGAGACTTGGCACTGATCTTTGTTACAGGCATGAAATTGCTGCTGGATTTTGGTGCTTATGATGCATCTTCAAAGGCTGACAACAGGGCTCATTACTTTAAAATACAACTACTGCAGATGTGTTTATTAGAGACCATGTTTAATGCACAAGACTGAGTGTTATCAGACAAGTCATTTGCAGCATAGAAGAGAGATCTTGGTTGGATGGTATTCTGTCTCATACCTGCTGCATCACAACACATAGGCCCCCTCACCAGATTAGAAAGAAGAGGGAAGGGATAATTCTCAATTTCTTCCACTGAACCTGAGCTACCATGCTGAAAACTATTCATGATTGATGGGGTCAAAGAAAGAAGAGTAAGCAGCTCCCCAGTCTGCAGTCAAGCAAGTCCAATTGCTCATTCACAAGAAGTGTGATCAGCAGGACAAGGGAGGTGATTCTGCCCCTCTACTCTACTCTCGTGAGACCTCACTGGAAGTGCAGCATCCAGCTTGGGGGTCTCCAGCACAGAAAAGATGTGGAGCTATTGGAATAAGCCCAGAGGAGTGCCACAAAGATGATTAAAAGGCTGAAACAAGTCTATAAAGACAGACTGAGAGAGTTGGAGGAGACAATGGAGACCTCATTGCAACCTTTCAGTAACTACAGGGGGTCTTCAAGCATCCAAAGAATTCAGAGGACACAGACATATCTTTTGAAAACTTTAGACTTAATATTCTGAGCAGTATTCTAAAAAGGTGAGATACTGTAAATATTGCCTGCAAATATAGAAACATATTTAATCATTGTGCACAGCTGTTACAGAACACTTGAAAATTATTTTCCCTAGTTTAGTGTTTTAGTTGGCAAAATTACTTCTTCTTAAAAAAGAATTTCACTTTATTCTAAATGATTTGATGGGGTGGTGCAGTTGTCTGGGTCCACAAAGGCTGGGTCCTGGACATAAAGGTTGGCACTGCCGCCCTCATAGGGATCTGCGTGTTGCCACTCGTCATGATCTCTGACGTGGTGTTGGAGTCCAAGACAGTGTCACTGCTGATCATGGAACAGTCAGACAACAGGGTTATTACATCCTCCACTGTCTTTGTGCACAGCTCCAATGCTCCCTGGATTGCGTTGATCTCCTTCTTTACCAGGTCATTGTAGGGCTTCTAGTGTCTCTACCAGCTTCTCCTGGTTGCACATTGCGTGATTCTCCTGGCCCAAGAGGCTGTCCAGGCGTTTGCCCATAGGGTAGGACAGGGTGAATGTCAGCAGCATAAAGAACTTGGTCACCATGATGGTGTTTGCATCCACAGCCAGGCCATGCCAGGAGCACAGTGCATGGGGAATGATCTCCCCAAGCAGTAGAATCCCAATGGGCAAAGCCACTGCTGCACCAATGCCAGACCCGATGAGGTCATGGAGGATGGTGAGGATGATGTTGACCAGCAGGTTCCCCAACAGCAGCAAGCAGAGCAGATAATTCCCTTTCTTCCAGATGCAAGCATCCAGGGGCGTAATCTTAGGGGCATAACACCTCTCCTCTGTCCCACAGTCCTGGATGTTGTGCAGCTCCATGGGATGGAATGCCATGAGCCCCAGACTGAGCCCGTGGAACATCCCCGACAGCATTAACAGCCCGGCAATGAGAATCACCTGCAGCCCCAGTGGTAGCAGTGACTTCTCCCCCAGCACCACCATGTGCCTGTCGGGGCCCCGGTGTGGCAGCCAGGGCTGGCTGGGCTGGCATTGCGGACACAACACTGGTTGTGGACACAACATTGGTTTTGGCCTCCTCATGCTCACACAGGGGCTTCACCTGCACCCACAGCCATGTTGTGGTGTTGTGGGACTTTGCAGGGCCAGTGTTGAAAAAAAGACTGGATGTGGCACTTAGTGCCGTGGTCTAGTAGACATGGTGGTGTTAGGTCACAGATTGGACTTGATGATCTCAGAGGTCTTTTCCAACCTAGTTGATTCTGTGTAAATCTTTTTTTATTTAATTTTACACCAAGGTCAGTGCTGGTTCAAAAAACACTAACATAGATAAAAAGATTTATTAAATTGTTTTTTCTGTTTGCTACAAATCTGTATGTACTTTGCCTATATACTATTGATAAAAGTCCAGAAAGTAATGTGACATTTCTTGTGGCAGTTTTGAAAGCTTTGATCAAGTAGAAAACTGACTGTAAACTATTTTACAGTGAAAGCTTTTGAATGACATAGTGAAGAAAATAGTTTACAGTAAGTGGAGCAGGGTAATAATAAAGTATATAAAAATGAAAACCATTTTAACAATGTTCAAAGTGAAATTAGAAGAAAATGAGTTAAAAGACTAATGGTAAAGGAACATGCATTTCAGTAACTGTAATTTATCATACTTAACTGAAAGAATTTATTATATTAACAGACCAGGAAGATTTTTACTTCTAGCAGCTGCTAATATGATTTCAAAATGTCAAGTAATTACAGCCCTGGGGGTTATAACCAAATTTTTATTGAGGAGGATTCAGTTCCAACACGAGGAGCAGCCAATTGTGGTGAGCATTAGGGTGTGCCTTTACAGTATTTCTTACAATATTAAACCAATGCAGTTGCTCATTTTGCCATCAGATTGGAAGATGCCGTTGATTCCTGTGGTTCAGCTGGCCATGCCTATTCATCTTGCACCAGCACTGCCACTCATCTTGACAAATGGAAAACAAAAGCAGCAGAACATTAATTTTATCCCCAAACAGTTTCTGCTGTTTAATTGGTTGCTTTCATCACCAGAGCTCCATTACAGCTCCATTTCCTCTGTCTGACATTGTTCTGATGCACGCACTTTCTTTGATACTCTGAAATTTTTGATACTCTTATTTTTTGATGTCATCCATTCTACATTACCTTTGCTTCTCCTATGTTTTCCCTTATTGGATAACATGACAGAATTTGATGTTCTGTGGTCTTGAAGAATGAAGTATCTGGTCTCCTAAATTTGGCCCCAGTACAACTAGTTGAGATCTAAACAGTAAAATTTTCCCATTATTTAATGAATAGCAAAAAGCCTCTGTGTTGACAAGAGCCTCTTTGTTGCTGACTGTGCTGCCTACACCACATATGCAGGTATGCTCAAATACCACCATTCACACTATGATAAAAAAAATGTTTCAGTAGTTTCCAACTGATGCACAAACCCCACAGAAGGATGAGAGCAATAATACTACAATCAGTAAAAGCGGTAAGCTGGAGCTTGCAGTTATTAAGAACTTTTTCCACACCTTTTTTTTTATTATTTAAAAATTCAGTTGATGTTACTTTTCAACAGAGAAGGCAAATTATCAAACAAAAACATATATTGTTGAAATGTTTCATTTTGATAGCTTTCAAAGAAAAAAACTCTTTTTGTGTTGAAAATATGTTTACTTTAATATTTAACTCATTGTATTACATTACATAAGAAATTCACAAAACAATTTTTACCTGGTCTTGGCCTGTGGTTATGAACCAGATAAGAAAATTTTACAAACTGACAAAACATTTCACAGAATAGAAAAACTTTCTCCCAATATCTCTATTTGGAACCATGAAAAAAGGGCATCAAGATATCATAAGTTTAGATACCTTCTTCACCCTCAGGAATTTTATTATACTTCTGATTTTGAAGGCCACTGGAATTAATTTAGAAAATAGCTCTAATCTGGCAAAAATATTATTTTTTATATTTTATTTTAGAGATGTAAATATTTAAAACACCAGAATGTTACATTGCTGTAACATATCCATGGTAATTTTTTTAAATACTCAGGGATTCTATATTGTGTTTGTGGAAGTCTATGTCCTAACCAAAGCAAGCTGTGTGTCACTATTTTGCCCTTTGTGGCCAGCTAGATATACCTGAGAGATAGAACATAGATGCCCCACTGCAGAAACATGCTCCTTGTCCCTTCAAGGTGAGCCAGGCAGCCGAACAGGTTTGGTTCTATCCAGTATAAAGTGGTGATGTACCCCCTGTCTCTTTCACTTACGAAAACTCTTCATAGCACTTCCCACTTCTGTGCTTTTAAATAAGCTCTAATAGCAGTCAATATTTTAAAAGCTAATTAAAATTTAACCTGACAGTTTGGTATTATGTTCTTGCACAGCCAGGAGCAAAGCAGGTACATGCAACCTTGAGTGTTTAGCCAAGGAAACAGTTTGAGGAACACGTATCCACATTTGGTCTGCATGATGTCCTGAATGTTAAGTTCATCCTGCCCAATTCCCAACACTCACCCTCTGGGATCACTTCCTTACAGGATACAGTTCTGCCATGTCTCAGCAAATTTGGTTCTGATAAAATCAAAAAATGTCCTCTTCCTGATGCTTTTACCTTTAGCAAGTCCCAGGAGCATTTAGTCATTCTGAATTCTGGACTCTGCAGCAGGACTAACATCAACATGCTCAGAACTGTGCAAATATCAATTAGTGCTCAGTCCTGTGCTAAGACAACCAGCCCTGCTTCTGTATAAACAAAGACATGAATAAAAATGGGAGATAACATAGTTTTCACAACATATGTGTGGGGGTCAGGTGGAAATGTGATGGGGCGGAGGTGGGAGGAAGAAAGACAAAAAGAAGAGCAATGACTGCCAAATGGAGACAGACAAAAGTAAGAATTGAGAGTAGCCCCTGTGTTTTGCAATCCTGGAACAATACAATGAGTCACACATTGCTATCATTTTTACCCTCTTGTGTAGGAAGAAGTGCTGTATCTATTTTAAAGACAGAATGAAGTGGGAAAGGTACAAGAGGTCACACAACAACAAAGAGAGGCATGAAAGCCGGGGACTCTGCTATCCTGCTCTGGGAAATGAGTGACTGCTAAAGCAAACAGCAGTTAGCAGAAATCCATCGCAGAACATGAAAACCAAGCCTTGTGAGCTCTGGCTAGAGCTGTGGTGTTATTTTGGCTTGGCCCTGAGCAATATTTAGCTGACAATGAACTTCAGTCTTTAGCAGCAGTTTGTTTGTTTTCACTATTGAGGGTCCACAGAAATGTTACATGATGGCTAGGCTCCAAGTGTACATCATGTATTCTCCTTCACAGTCAATAAAACTAATCATTGTAATATAACCTCAACCAAAAATGCACTTTTCCCAGTAAACTGATGTATTAGCAGAAAGTTAAAATCTTGGACTAGGTTTTAGGCTTTTTGAGGAACACCAAAAGAGGATTGTTTTGTGTTCATTTTTCAGTAAAAGGTGAATCAGGGATAAGTAAAGAATAAATTATTTTATTCAAAGGAGTTACTGAAAACCAGAGAAACTGTGCACAGAAGAAGCATTCTTCCTTGCGAACACCTGTGGGAAATGTTTGGTAGCATCTCTGCCTCTTCTAGTGTCCCAGCAAAGGCTGATAGCCTTAGGAGAAGCAGATACGATGATTAATTTGTATCTTGTAATTACTTTATAGATTTTAGTCTTTATAGAACATTTCAGTATTGGAAACCTGCTGCAAATACTTTTCAATCTGTGATCATTTTTCTTTGCCTGTTTTGTCACTGTTTATTAGTGCTTTTATGCCAGATTTAATGAAAAACCTTTTCCCATGCAAAGGATATGCTTTCCCTTTGGGAGGTTTCAGAGTTCTCCCTTTCTAAGCACAAACATAATGCCTTGCAGTATGACCGGCACCAGGTAAGATGATGCCATCTACCTCACTACCTCCACAGCAAACTCACTCCCACAAAACATGTCAGATATAATTACTCCATTGCAAGTTCTGGTGTAGCCCATAGGAAACCAAACATTTGTAATATATATTGACTTCTGTTTATTTTCCAAATGAATTCTTCAACCCATATAGATAAGGCAGAATGCATTTATGTGACAGTTGCAAATAGTTTCATCGAAAAACAGACATTTAGACATTTCCCTCTGCAGTGGTATTCACTGTCAGCAAAGGCCCAGGTGCAATCCAGGTAACTGTTATGTAAACAGCTAAACAACTTCAAAGCTCTGTGTTCCCAGCTGCTTGCCTTACCTTTTGCCTTACCTGCCAAGATTATGCACATGATGAAAAAAGCTGGGGGAAATTATGCTGCATTAGGAGTTGAGAATCCCTTATGCACATGTGAACCAAGAATATCGGCTGTAGTGCAGCAAACAGACATGTAGGGTTTGAAATTAATTAGATTAGGCATTATCAGTGTTAATTATGTTTAAATCAATTTATTTTTATACACTAACTGTGGTGTTGGGCTGTATTTGACTCAACTCACTCTGAAGAGACAGGAGCTAGAAGCCTTCTCTGTGACATATACATCATGCACCAGAATCACCCCCTCTTCCCCTCCCCAAATAAGTATATACACATATATATAGATACAAACACATATGTGTGTGTCTCTTATTCACCCACCGTTTTAATTTTTTACCTTCAAAAATTGCTGAGGGTGTGAGAAAGCATAAATTTGTGTGCTCATATACTGAAGATGCTACTGACTTAGCCTGTGACCTCCAACAAGTCAGTGCAGCACTGCCTGAACAAAGAAATGGATGTTCTTCAGCTAGTCATGAGCAACTCCACTCCTACAGTGACACTTGTATTACTGCTGTCCAGAGCAAACCTTTAATCACTTTGGTCTCTAACTTCTGCATTTATATCACTACTAAAATACAAATCTAACTGAAAGCCAGAAGTAAGAGATGTTAGGGTATCCACAACCATAACCATATTTTATAATTTATTGTCATACAGACATCATAAAATGTCTGCAGAGAAGCATTGACCTTGACTTTTCTGCATCATATCATGTTTAAAATAATCAGCAAAAGTCATCATTAGATACTGCATGCATCCTTCTCTGGCAACAGAAGAGAGCAGAGATTTGTTAGGAACTGGCTCAAATTCTCTATCCTTCTCACTCACTGATTCTCTCTCACACAAGCACAAACACACACACATACACACATTCCTGCATAGCCTAAAGCAGATTCAAACTCATTTCAATATATGTAGCACTGTCTCAAGCTATTTTAAAGCAAAAAGAGATACACTCCTTGAAACAGAATAAAATAACTATACTCCCACAGAGGGGTTGTAAAATTGGCAGGTATTACTTCTCAGTTGTCATGGGGAGCCAAAACAAATATATTCACAGAACTATCTCTGCACCTTGTGCTTCTATATGATGAATTGGTTTTATGCTTCTCTGCAATGCAGACAAACAATTAATTTCTCTTCCTTTTTTTTTTTTTTTTTTTTATTATGATAGCTAAGCACCATGACCTTCCTAAAAGTTTTCAAGGATCCTTTAGTGGAAAGATCCACAATATCTTCACAGTGTTACTGTTCTCCATAGCTCAGTATGATTTCTAAACTGAATAAACTGAACTTAAAATTATATAATTATAAAATGTGGTACTAGGCAAGTTTCAGACAATTGACATTAAAAGAAATATTTCATAGCATTGCTTAATATTTATGACAATATTTTTGGAAAATCTTTATACCACTCATGCATGTCATGGATTATAACTAAATGCTGACTGAATTAATGGAATTTTTTCTATCACCCTGCATATCTTGTTGTCCTTAATCACTGTGAGACTAGTATCATCCTTCTCTGTTTTCTATTCCATAATTCAAGTTAATGGCCTCTGTTTGGAATTTGGTTTTATAGTTAGATTTAGGGCACTATTCATCTTTTGAAAAGCACTGATTTTACAAAAAACACCATTACTTCAGACGATCTTAAATCAAGGCAGGTCTGATTTATACGAACTACAACTCAGGTCCAACAAGAATAAACTTTTAAGGTGAAAATTATTGTATCAAATCTGAAAATGCAAAAGCCCCACAATAAAGGATGTACCTAGTGATACACATCTATCTTCTGTACAGTTTTATTCACTCAATCATAGCAACTAAAAATGCTAACTCATGACACATCTGAGCTCAGAAAGCAGTTATTGCTATTCTGTTTTAAAAAGTATTTCCTAATTCTAACATTCCCAGAAAAAAAATAGAACAGAAACATTCAAAAAAGGTCTCTCAGCAGGCAAAACCTACTAATTAATGTAAGAAAGGAATCTGAGCTTCCTATGTTCTCTGGATTATTGTCAAAATCCACATCTGTCAACAACCTTGGTGAGACCAGCCCCTGGAAAACTGGATGCTGAGATGCCTCTCTACCTTTACAGCTTAAATTCTGTTTCAGCATTGAGATGTACATCTGAGTAGTAATTGTTTTATTATATTATTGAGGGGAGTGATGGTGGCTCTCCCAAAGCTTCATGGCTGTAAGATGGACCAGTTCCCCATTCCTTGGGACCTCCATGCCGTACAAAGAACAATAGCTGTAAGCATCACCTGGACACAAGGATGGCATAAAAGCTGCAGGACTTTCCACCAGAAACTACATCTGAAAAATCAGGCTTGGTGGGGAGCAGATTGGATGTAATCAAGATAGTCACAGTCCTGGTGACAATTGTGTGAAACAGCCTTGTTCATGAGACCTTAAATTGTTTGAGCATTAGTATGCTTTTACAGTAGATGGTAGAAAACAGCTGGCATCAAATTCCTTTGCCACTTACACCAAGAAAGGGGGAAGAAGTTAAGAAGTGGAAGACTTAGGTAGCTCTCCAAAGAAAAAATTAAAAACAGAATAAAAATATAAATCAAATAAAAGAAAGAACAAAAATGTAAAAGATTCCATTTGCTCTCTTATGGGACTTAAAAGTCATTCCAAGAAAAGGCTCAGAGGACAGCTCTGCTAGCAAGAGTGGCAAACAACAGAGGCATTAGCAGGAGACTATCTGAGCAGATTTTTATGGACTAGCTTCTCAGCCGTGATATGCCCTACACAGATTTCCTACATGACCCAGAAGCTGGAGCAATGATTTTGTACTTCATGGAGTAATGACATGAGAAGAACAGAGAGATGCCATATTACAGGCATTCTCCTTTCTGTGATAGAATTCATAGTGACATTATCTGAGGACTTGTCCCTGCTGCCCTTACAGCAAGACAGACCTTTGCATAATTATAAGTGGCTTTTTGGCCATAGAAGCATGTAAATTGTGAGAGGAGGAGGAGGAGGAGGGGCAGACACTGATCTACCTCTTCTCTGTGGTGACCAGTGACACAACCCGAGGAAATGGCCTTAAATTGTGCCAGGGGAGGTTTAGATTAGATATTAGAAAAACGTTCTTTACTCTCAAGGTGGTTGGGCAGTGGAACAGGCTCTCCAGGGAAGCGGTCAGAATACCAAGCCTGACAGACTTCAAGAAGCATTTGGACAATACACTCAGGCACATGGTGTGACTCTTGGGGATGGTCCTGTGCAGAGCTAGGAGTAGGACTTGATGATCCTTGTGGTCCCTTCCAGCTCAGCATACTTTATGATTCTGTGAAATTTAAACATCTGAATTTTCAAAGGTCACTGACCTGTTGACAGCTGATGGAAAAAAGTCTGGAGGCTTTCTTCCAGGATTAGCTGTACCTCAGGACTGGCAGCTAGGTCTTGACTTAGTCTAGGACCTACCATACACACAAGAGCTTGAAAGAGACTGCCAGATACACAGAACCTTACTATGAGCTACTAGAATTATAGAATATCTGGAATTTTGTTTTGCTTATTATGTAACTTCAAATATTTTCATTCCTTAAAGCAATAGCTGGGTTTCATGGCCACTTGCCATTTCAGGGCCCTCCAGTATTTTAGGCTGTCTTGAAAACCCATTTATTGCTAGAAATACCTATCAATGTTTTACTGCTGATGAAAACAAAATCAATTTAAACATTAATTTAAAGTGTGAAATGTTTACACTAAGCCAAATACAACAGTAAAAATCAGACGCGAGGATGTACTTTGTGACAGTGTATTTTAGCTAACTAATTATAACACACATGTGCAGTGCCAACCCTCCTTATCACATACATGATTAAAGAATGAGAATATGTAACACTGGGCAGATGATTTAAGAAGGGAGGAGAGGCCTTATATATTAATCAACTGTGAGATTAAAGAATTACCATTATTTCACTGACTTTTTTTATATTTCAGAATCTTAGTACCCCTTTAGTCTGAATTCTTAGCTATGCAAGCTCAACCAGGCAAACACTGGGTGTACGTATCACCATGATGCACTTCCTGGAGTTCCTCCAGTTTTCAGGCTAGACATTCTTAAGGCTCTTTATAGATAACAGTCTGATTTCTTGCTGTGTTTTTTCTACTATACATTATAATATTTACCTTCATTCTATGTCAAATTGAATATAATTCATATCTAATCTTAGGCAGGCATAAGCTCATTTTTGACTAAAATGCATTCTAGCAAGAACCTTTTTATTATAGTAAATAGTCAGACAATGACATTTCTAGGTTGACTTTAATTTTAAACAGTTCTGAAGGGAAGAAAAAGAAACTCAAATTACCTTCTGCACGAGGGTTTTTCCACATTTAGTACCAGAATGCACCCACCTTTCTTATCTACAAATGTTTTAGAGTTTCTGATCCTGTGTTGTGAATTTTCAGTACACTGCCTATCAGCTTTTTGATAGTCACAATGTTTTTGGGCACATATTGAGAGTTTTATCCATATGAGATTGAAGTACCAATTCAAGACAGTGACATAAGAATGCAGTAACTTACCATTTATGTAATGTTACAATATTTTATTACTTACATTATAAAGCATCTCACATTCAGGATGCAACCACAAGTAAGGTCACTTTTCTTATGGGAACACACAATATGTGGAAAACTAGGTCAAACCCCATGCATATGTATAGGATGAAAGGATCATCCTTGGATCAAAGACCTTACAGTCTAGCTGAGACTTTCATTTTAGATGCTTCAGTGAAGATGACATCTGACATGCAACTGCAAATGGAACAGCCATTGCTCAGTTGTGTGTGTACTCTCAAAAATGTATTCCAAGTTTGGATCTCGAGAGGATGGAGGATAAAATGCGCAGCCAGGCACATGAGCCCCAGAGAGGATGAGGAGCTAAGAAACCCCCAGAGCTCAGCATTTCACAACAGCCAGCAATAGATTTCTATGCCAAAGTCAGGACTGTACTTATGGCTCTCGATAACTGTGGTTTTCAGCAGTATAGGATCT